>CM021104.1:109884081-110304820 GCA_007115665.2 Sequoiadendron giganteum | reverse complement strand
TCAATATTTATTGAAAATCAATGGGTGAATTATACATCAAAACAAAAAACCTAAACACACATAATACTGTAAAGAAAATGGATACAACATGGAATAACACAATTCTTTGATGAAAGAGCATACAAATCAAGATGCAAAAGCCAACTAAAAATTTATTACCAATATTTCTTTTTGAAATTTATGAAGTATATCAGAATTCTAGGAGCCAAAGATGACAAAATGAAACCCAAGGATACGTAGTTATATATATATTTTGGTTCAAAACAAAACCCATTACAATATCCAAGGATTTAGAAAACCATCTAAATTTGGTTCATTATTTAGATTTATAACTCGTACATTAAAGTTGGATCAATTAGGCATGGATTCTTTAGGGCATACTATGGACTATTATCCCCAATTAAGATCCAAGGCTCAAGCTATAAAAAAATCCCAAGACTTAGTTCAAATATGAGAATTTGAGTTTGGGTTTTTGATGGAGTGCAAACTTCTAGAATTGGTCTCCATTGATGTAAGGAATCATTATCTAGTGATATGACTAATACAATAATGAAATAAAAGCTTAAATAAGTCTTAGAAAGGTAGGAAGGGGGAATGGAAGCATGCCACTAATGCACAACTCAAATTGACAATAGAGAAAAATCATATAAACCATTTGTAAACAAGTGTGACAAAGTTACCACAGCAATTTTCTTTTTTTAAAATCACATTGATGCAAAAGCATCTCAAGACTTTTAAAATATCTCAAAAGAAAGTGTAGGTACAATCTCCAAATGCTCAATATGATTCTACAAAACAAAGAAAACCAAGGAAAATATAACAAAATATTTTTAATTGATATAGAATTGTGGGTTAGCCAAAAATATTAATAGAAGGGTCATTAATAATTGTATATCTCTATTCCACACTAGATTATCGTCCACTTTTGTGGCATATGTGTATCTTTCACTCTATGTTAGAGAACTTCCTTGATTGCAATATTTTAAAGAAACTTTAGAAACTTTCCTTTATAATTTGTTCTCAAGCCTCTAGTTTGATTCTTCATGAACTTCATCTCCCATCAATGATCTCTTTTCATAGAAATATTCATTCAATTTTCAACTAGTTGTAGAGAAAACTAGGTATTCACAACCATACTTAGTGATAACAATGTCATTTTTATATGAACAACTAGAAAACAAAATAAAGACACCCAAAGTATAGTGGTCTCATTAGAACAAAATGGATTGAACAAATCTATAATAAAATAAATATTTATGAGATCATTTATGCAAAATCATTTATATTCATGAATGAATGAAATCATGATATAATTTATAAAATTTGCATCACTTTGATTGAGATTTTTTCTAGAGTACTAGTGAAAGAATAGCTAATACAATAAGCAATACTCTTTGAAAATTTTGATCATAATAACACTCACTATAGAGCATGGAAAGATGTGATGGTCTTTTGTGGCCTAACCATACATTATAATACTAACCAACATGTTCTAAGGTATTAAGTTGATTTTTGTGCATTCTTTTATTAATTACATGTTTTTATTCATGGCTATATAAAGCCAAGACAACTCGTGTAATGAAAAAGCTTGATTCTCTGGTCGCAATAAGTCAACTACTCATGAATAGGTTTCTCTACGACAAAATTAGTGAAAGGAATATGTACATCACATTCAATCAAGAACCAATACTTTTTGTCAATGCAATTCAAAAATCAATGAAGCATCAAAATTGATCGATGCTTGTCAATATTTTGATCCTTAATATCAATGTTAACCTAAGTTTTTTGTCCATAAAGTTAGTAGCTCAGTAGAGGGAGAGAACTTTGATAAATGATTTAGTTATGAGAATAATTTACAATATTTATAGCCATTAGTTGGATGTGAATTTAATATGTTAGAGCAAGAATCTTCTCATTCGATGCTCGTGCATGAAATGTAATGTTGACCTAGAGAGAAAATATGATTTTACTATTTAAAAAAAAGGCTTGGGGTTTCAGTGGGAATTCTCATATATGTAAGAGCATTAATGATGTCCTCCATATCACCCCTTCTATCTGGTACTTGGAATGTGTATTTGAATGATTCCTTGTGATTGGAGTTCTATTTGAGACCATAGCAAAAAATATATGACAATGGAGTCATACTCCATATAATCCTAGATTTTTTTGAAATTTTAATTTGCAGCAAAACATGATGTTAGTAGGAGAGTCACTTCCATTGTGGCATCACCTTTATTGACATAACAATCATGGTATATTGGACTCACTATGTTGTCTTGGATAAATCCTTCCAACAAATGGAGGATTAATTTTTGATACAATAATGATATTTCTTTTGTTTTAGAATCAATTCCAAGACACATTATTTAGGCATATTGAAAATGAGGTTAAAGGTGTTTTTTAGAACCTTGTATGAAGGAGATTTGAAACATTATGCATGAAAAAAATTGCATCTAATAAAATTATAATGATGCAAAGAAGATTAGGATGGCACAAGGATGAAACATAAATCAAGAAATCCCCCCAAAAAAATTTAAATTGCATTCAAGATTCCAAATTGTACATTTGATACATTTTGCACAAGAACTTGCAATTGGAAATATGAAATCTACATAGAAGAGAGACTTTCAAGTCATAAATATAAATTTCTATAGGATTAGGACCCTATCAGTTTTTAATCCTTATATCTATGCACATTTGTATTATTAATTGTAGGCACTACCACCAACCCAATAGGATTAACAAAAAAAAAACCAAATTAGTGCACAAACATTAGTCTAAATGATAGGAATCATTCTTGTGGTTGGAACCAGCAGAGCAATAAAAAAATATAAGCATGTTCTTGCTCTCTTGGTCAACTTGTCCTCTTAAATCTTTTTTAGCTAATTTTTTATTTCTAGACCTTCACTTCTGCTCCAATGGTAGCAAGTAAATATGTGCATGTGCCTAAAAAAATCAAGAATTGTATGACAAGTAGTCTAAAAAAAATGAAATAGTATCAAGAAAGAGCCATATCACCACAACAAACACTATTCCTCAATGCTAGGAAGCAAAATACTTTTGGAATGGAAATATGCAGAGCTCAAAATCAGGTTATTTAAAGGTGTATGATGCAACCAAACAAAATATTTAGGCTTTGTGACATGCAACCTTGAATCATAAACTTATGTATAGATGAGTAGGGGAATAGGATTGGGATATATGATTTCAAGGAATTTGATATTGTGATGAATGGAGTCAGTCTCTGGAGGAATCTAAATTGTATTCAAAATAGGGCCAACATAGACAATACAAAGGAAAACAAAGTGTTTTTTTCAATATGAGAAGTTTTGGGTTCCTTCTATAGGTGTAATCAACATGCAAGTCTCTTAATCTTAAAACCCTTGTTGGAACAGGGGAGTAGATACAAAAAAAATTACAATTTCAATTCATCAACAAAAATATTACATCAACCATTAGAGCTTCGGCTCCTTAGACATACAGTTTTCTATGACATCATACTCATAGAATCCTATGGAAATACATCTTGCACCTAACATACATGTGGTTTCAGGTGACCAAGAACTAACAAACATGTGGTTTCAAATGACCACAAACTAACAACCCTATGGAGTTGGAATCCAAAGAGTGAGTTCCAAAATACAATGCCATGCAATATATAGAAATTTTTTTATCTATGGTGGACAAAAATACTAAAATAAAATAATGTATTCCATATCACCCACAAAGCATGTGAGGTTTGCTGATGTGATAATGGACAGGCTGGAGGAGTTAATGAAAAAATCCATTTGAATCCTATTGAGATTTGTTTATCTTTAATGCTAAAATTGAGTGCAAAATAGAGGATACGAAGATGTTTGGTACAACTAGAAAAATGGAAAAGTATTTGGGATTATAATCTCCAACACTCCCCCTTAATAACATCTAAAAAATTTGATTTCTTTCTTGGTCTCTTTCACTGATGCTTCAGAATCTACAATCTTCAATTTCTAAGAATCAAACCTAGGAAATCCCATTTTGCTATTGGGATGCTCTACCCATGAGCTCTAGAAAACTTTCTAACCAGTCTATTATAGGTTTCAAGTGTGAGACACTTGTTTTTCCTCAACACCTCCCATAGAGTCACACTACCTGGTGATCAGGGATCCTAGCTCTAGTGGCTTCTTCTAACTTCATACATTTCTTAAATAGACATAAAATTCCACAACATTCGATCCTATTGTTTCTTTATCAATTCACAACATCACACAAGTTCAGTATCCTCCTCTGGTCTTGCATATAGTTCTTCAAACTTTAAACACTCCAACTGAAAAACTTTTCTTCTACACAATTTTGTTTTTACTCTTTCCCAACCTAGACAATTAATCATGTAGCCTCCACAAACTTTCTGCATTCTGCAAAACCAACATAAAAAATGAGAAAAGTGACAATGGCCTTCTTTCACCAAAAAGAATCACCATCCTCAAACAACTAAAGAACACTTTTTTTTTATCTTCAAACACTACACAGAAAAGGACAACAAACCTTTTGACAATATTTTTCAACATCAAATTCTTCAACTACTATGACAGTTTCTTTAAGCACTTAAACTAATGGTCTTTAGACCTTTTCTTTCTTTTTGCTTTAGTGAACTATGATTTGGAGGGTGTCAATAATGTTTTGCACCCCTTGATTGTTTTTTCAATCATTTTCTAACAATCTCTTCGAGCTTTCAATGTTTTTACAACTTCACTCAAACTTCTGGAATTGTACCTTCGGCTACCCAACTCAATACCTCAACTTCTCTTGGATCTTCGAACCTCCCTCCATGATTATTTGCTTCAAAAAATTCTTAGTTTTATTTCTTTTTGTAGGTGGCTTCCTCACAATCAGTGACTTCTTCAACAACCTTTCTATCTTCCAACGGTGGCTTTCAACACCTTCAATCATCATCATGCTCTTTTTAACTTTCAAACTTGCGACATTCTCCTCTTTTGAGCGATGTACCCACGATTTTGGCTTATTTAGAATGGTTTGTTGCAACAACCCTTTAAATATCCTTTGTCATCTTCTTCCTTCTAGCAATGTCATTACTTCTAATCACAATGGCCTCTACTAGCTTTCTTTACACTTGGGCTAGGATGATTTTGGCTTCCACAATCATCTTGTGCCTTTAATGGCATCATCTCAACCTTCAATCTTCCTTTAGCGCTTTTAAACGACCTGCAATGCATTGTATTTAGTTGGCCTCATTTCAACAACCACTCAACAATTATCAATGCTTCCTCAGTTGTAAACTCTTGATTAACTTCTCCATCTTCATACTACAACATTTCCTTAGGCCTTTCTGCTCTTCTTCTGCTAACACTCCTTTCTTACATTATTCTTTAGACTTTAGTATGGCCTCTAATAGAGGCTTCTCTTTTCAAAATTGCTCCACAACAAACTCCATAGATTCACCCTTAGCTAAGTTGTGTAAGTCGTCGGTGTGAAGAGACGATCAGTGAAAAAACAAATATTTGCTGCCACCATCGAGTGTAATGATACCATAACCCATGATCTTCTACTTGCAGATTCTTTTAGCTTTCCAATCTCTTTAGGCTTTGATACCAAATGTTGGAACAAGGGAGGAGATACAAAAATAAAAATTATAATTTATATTCATTAACAAAAATATTACATTAACCATCAGAGCTTCGGCTCTTTAGACTTATAGTTTTTTATGACACCATACTCATAGCATCCTACAGACTTACATCTTGCATCTAACATACAATTGGTTTCAGATGACCATATACTAACAAACAGGTGGTTTCAGATGACCACAAGCTAACAACCTTGCAGAGTTGGACTACAAAGAGTGAGTTCCACGATACAATGCCATACAATATATAGAAAGCCTTTCATCTATGATGATACAAAAATACTAACATAAAATAATGTTTTCCATAACACCCACAAAGCGTGTGAGGTCTGCTAATGTGATAGGGAGCAGATTAGAGGAGTTAATGAAAAAATCCATTTGAATCCTGTTGATACGGAGATGTTTGGTACAACTAACAAACTGGACAAGTAGTTGGGATTACAATCTCCAACACCTTGAAAACGTAGACGTTCTAAAGTGAGCATTTATATGCAATGAAAGGGACATGAGAACAAAATTATAATTAAATTATTAATCATATGGGTATTATCGTGTTGTATATATTTTCCAACTGCCATAAAGAGAAAAATTCCCAGCAGTTTTAGAATCCGATATTTTACAAATTGGCAACTTGTGTGATGCTCAAGTTTAAGTCGGCCCGGCTTAACCGGCACACTCTAAGCACTGACAGCTTAGGTGGCCTGGCCTGTTCCCTGACATTTCCGTACCGAGCAAATCCACGTTTTTGTTTCTTTTCAGAATTTCGTTTCCGTAAACCTTTTTCCTCTGTTTTCACGTTTAAAGATATGTTTTTTACTCGCACATTCCATGCGGGAATAAATATGGTGGAATTTTATCTTAAAGCAGAAATGTGCGCTTATTCGTAGGAGAATAAATAGGTGTTAAACCATTTTAAATAGATGCCAAGGCGTTTAAATAATATTAAATTTTAAATAATTTGTTAAAAAATTCGTTCAAACAATATCAAATTTTAAATAATTAGTTAAAAAATTCGTTTAATAATAAATATATAAAAAAAAATGACGAAAAAGGTTTTACAATTGAAAAATATTTAATATATAAAATATATTAAATATATATGTGAAGAAAGATGATGAAAAAAGATTTATAATTAAAAATAAATTTTATATAATAAATTATTTTTGAATTATATTATATATATTTTTTAAATATATTTTTGTTTTGTTTTTGTATGTTTTAAATATTTATATATTCTAGTAACATTCGTGACCCAACATTTGGGGTAAACTAATTCAGATAGTATTAAATTAAGCTGAAATGTAGGATTTTGGTAAGGCGAGTTGCACGAACATTTCGGGTTTACTAATTCATGGCAGAGGAGTTGGAGTGAATGCATGTTACATTCTAAATACTACAAAAATTATATCAGCACATGGGTGTTGTACGCAATTCTGACTTACGAAACCAAAATGTTTTGGGGCATCTCCTTATAACAAATTCATTCAATCATGGTTACTATAATTTGAAACTTAACATTGCTCTATACCCTAACCCTAATCTTGAGAAAATCTTGATGCTATCCCTAACCCTAACTAAAACCCTAATCTTGAGAAAATCTTGATGCTATTTGTAACCCTAATTTTTATGCTAACTCTAAGCCTCATCCTAATGCGAACTGTAACCATAATCTTAACGAAATCTCAACTCTAACCCTAATCCTAACTATATATCTAGCTTTAACCTTAACTTAAACCTTAACCCTAACCCTAACCATATCTCTTAACCCTAACCTTAACCCTAATCCTAATAACCTTAACCCCCACTATTACCCTAACCCTAACTATATCTCTTAACCTTAAACTTGACCCTAAACCTAAATGTAACCCTAATTATAATGCTAATCCTAACCCTAATCCTAAACTATTCTTCATGCTAACCAATAACCCTAATCATAATCCTAATCCTAAAATTGATCTTAAATTTAATTGTAACCCTAATGCTAATCCTAACTCTAACCCTAATATTAAGCTAATCTTCATGCTAACCCTAATCCTAATTTTGATGTCAAACCTAACCCTAATCTTAATGCTAGCCTTAACCCTAATCCTAACTATATCTCTTAACCCTAACCCTAACCCTATTCTTAACTAAATCTTTAATCCTAAACCTAATGATATTTCTAACTCAAAACCTAACCCTAAGCATGACCATAACAATTATGCAACCTGTAACCCTAACCTTATTTTTAACCCTAACCTTCACCTTAAACCTAACTATAACCTAATCTTGAGAAAATCTTGATGTTATCCCTAACCCTAATTTTGATGCTAACTCTAAGCCTCATCTTAATACTAACTGTTACCCTAATATTAACTAAATCTCAACCCTAACCCTAATCCTAACTATGTATCTAGCCTTAACCTTAACCTTAAACCTAACCCTAATCATGATAACCTTAACCCCAACTATTACCCTAACCCTAACTATATCTCTTAACCCTAAACTTGACCCTAAATCTAAATGTAACCCTAATCCTAATTTTGATGATAACCCTAACCCTAACCCTAATCCTAACTATGTCTAATAACCCTAACCTTAACCCTATTCTCAACTAAATCTCTAATCCTAAACCTAACTATATAATGACCCTAAACCTAATGATATTTTTAACTCAAAACCTAACCCTAAGCATGACCATAACAATTATGCAACCCCTAAACCTAATCATATTAGTAACCCTAACCTTGACCTTAAAACTAATTGTAACCCTAATTGTAATGACCCCTTCTCAAACCTGATATTTCCAGTGATCGTTGGCCTTTTTTCAGGAAACCCAAGGCTAGTCGGAAGGTAAAATTAGGGTTTCCTATTTCTGGGGATGTCTTTGCTCGGAGTTGGTGGATCTAACGGCGGATTCTTTCTGGGTTTTCAGAGAGCTTCGCAGTGGTATGATCATTTCGGCATTCAGAGCATTTTCTGGAATTTACTATTTTTAGTAAATTCTATTTTTGGCAGTATACAGGTTGGTCTCAGGTAGTTGACTTTCCCCTTCAATTGTCTCAAGTGGCGTATTCAGTTTCGGGCTTCAGAATGCAGTTTTGGAGAGTTGAACTCATTTCACTTAAAAATAACATTATAATTTAAATGTTATTTTATCACCTTGGCCTAGTCAAATAACTTAATGTTATTTTAAAAGGTGGACTTGAAGGGTGGCGCCATCATTGAGGTTATATTAAAATTATATTGAATTTATCAAGTCAAAACTAAGCCTTAAGGAGGACGCATTTATTTAAGTGAGAAATTTAATGAAGTCAAAATTAAAGATGCTTGGAAAAGGACGCCATTTCTTGGGATTAGGGTTTTGACTTTGGAAAAGAAGTTAGGGTTTCCAGGAAGGTCCACAAAAGCTTATAAAAGACAGCCTTGGGTTCTCATTTGATCATCTTTTGTCTATGCTATTGTTATGCTGCCAAAATGGTTGCTGGATTGCTTCGAGGAATGAATGCCTCCTAGCCTTGGCTCGACTTCGTGCTTGAGAGATAGCACCTAGTGGAGAGGATTGCTTATTTTGAGTGAGTTGTAGTGAGGTTTGCATTGTAGTGTTGTTTTGCCATTAGAAGTTCAGTTTCTTGCATTTTATGTCATTTTCTGGAGTTGCTGATAACAAGGCTGAATCTGTAGTTTCACTCGTAAATCAGAAAACAAAAATAATCTCATTCTGGGTATTGTGTCATTGCATTTTATTGGTAAGGGCGCCCTTTCATGAATATTTGCAGATTTTAATACGAAGCTTATGATTTTATAATGCAAATCCGTCATTCCTTGAAAGCCGTACTTTCTGGAGTGCATTAGGATTCGTGTCAGTAATTAATAACCATTTTTAGATGCCATTTCTTATTACTAAGTTAGCGCCATCATTTTGAGGGTCTATTGCATCAGATTTGAGATCATTTGGGTGAGAAATGAGAGAGTTATGAGCATATGAGTAAATTCATAGGTTGCTGGTTTTTCAATTTAAAGTGCAGATTTGTGATAAACCAGAATTAGAATCTTGATCATTGAAGAGTTGTATTGTTTTGGCACTCTATCCAAGCTAAGGAGAGTTCTTTATGATGTATTGTTAATCTTTCGAATTCCTAAGCTATTGGCAGGCGGATGATCCTCATTTTGTAAACTGACAGTAGTACTGGCAGTCATTTTCAAATCTGATTTGTAATGCTCTCTTTCATTATGAAGTTGTTTTGTAATAGATACATCTCCGCCCTATGGTAGCTACTTTCCCACTCTGGGTTAGCAAGCACATTCTGGGTGTTGAGTACTTTCAGCTTTTCAGTATTTCTTTCAAGCATTGTACTCTGTAACACTCCGCCATATGGTCGCCCCTCACTCCATACTGGATTGGGTAGCACATAATTGGTGTCGAGTTCCTTTCAGCACTTAGTGTAGAAGATCCTCTGACCATATGCTCGCCATCATCGGCGCCATTCTTGGTTAGAGTTCCTGCATAAGCAATTTGATTTAGATCCTCTGACCAATGCTCACACCTTGCCCACATCGGGATCCTGGTGTACATTCTGGTTAGAGTTGCTTCAGCACGTTTTGGGTTTAGCTGCTAACCTTAACGGGTGCATTTGTTTCTAATTTGTAATTTGAAAAACGAAAAAATTGGCTCGAAATATTTCAGTGGTATCAGAGCCAAGATCTTGCCATCCTGTGAACAATCCGTCTATGAGTGACAGAGAAAAGAGGTACTTTGCAAGAGAAGACAAGAAGGTTGGAAAACAGTTCCAGCTTTATCAACCTCCAGAAGGTCAGACAGCTTCAGGAATCTTGAGGGCTCATTTGGAGTCTTCTCAGGAAACAGACATGGCAGAAGGTGAGAGGTCAGTTGGGGGTAACGAGAGGATTACCAACAACAGAGATGACAGTGGGAAAGGGAGAGATGGGAGAGAAAGATCCATGAGTCCAGGAAAGAGATTTGAAAGAAAGATGGATGCCTTGATGGACATGGTATCTCTCATGATGGGGAAAGTGGGCCAGAACACCACTCCACAGAACAACTCAGGGCAGAGAGGGGAGCATAGTGCTTCCAACCAGCATGATGAGCATGCAGCTCGGACAGTGTCAAACAACACTTACATTTCCTCCAGGCCATTCAAACCCACCTTTTTGGCACCTATAAACAATCAGCCAGATCCTGAAGAGAATGCTTCATTCGTGGAGCAATTGAGACTGGGTCGTGCAGAGTATGATTCTCTACCTGCCGACATCAGGATGGATATGTCCTATAATGATTTCATGGATCATAAAAGGAAAAACAAAGGACAAGGGAGACACTATGATCAAAGAAGACCATCAAACCAAGGAGACTTGTACCAAGCTGTCAACAAGGTGACACTTCCACACTTTGACGGGAGTGATTCCAGTTCAGCCCGAGCTTGGATTCAGAAGCTGGATAACTATCTAGCTCTCAGACCTATGGCAGAAGAAGAAGCGATCAAGTTCGCTACGCTACACCTTGATGGGGTGGCGCACGAGTGGTGGTACCATGGCTTAATTACTCTGGGTCATCGGTCTATCACAACTTATGAGGAGTTCACTACTAGGCTCATCGAGAGATTTGAAAAGAAGGATCCTGAAATTCATTTCAGAGAGCTTGCACAATTGAGACAGTATGGCACAGTTGATGCCTACATTGCTGAGTTTCAGAGACTCTCAGTCATGGTGACTGGAATCACGGAGAGAAGACTGGTGATCCTCTTCAGTGAAGGTTTGACAGAGCCGCTCAAGGGTTGGATTAAAGCCTTTGATCCACCAACCCTGCAAGAGGCCATGAAGAAGGCAAGAAACATGGAGTGGGCTGCTCCTAAGGCGAAGTTTCAATCTAACTCCCCCTTTCAGAAAAGGGATAAAGGGAAAAGACCTCAGCATAGACCTCCTTTGCGACCTCAGCATAAGGAGTTCAAACATCATAATCCTCATGTCACCAGATTGGATCCTGAAACCCTGAATGAGCTCAGAAGAAAAGGGTTGTGTTTCCGGTGCAGGGAAAAATGGTCTTAGGATCATGTTTGCCCTAAGGGAGTTAAATTCAATCAGATTGAGTACTATTCTGCTGGTGAAAGTAGTTCTGATTTTTCCGACCAGCAATCTGATTTTGAGGAGAGTGAAGTAGAAGGAGCTCCAGAAGAGTCCGGAGATGAGAAGGAAAGTGGAGGAGTCTTGGCTCAGCTTTCGAGTTTCCAAAGAAACGAATCATTCAAGGTTCGAGGGATGGTCAAAGGGCAGCGAATCGTTGCCTTGATCGACACTGGAGCAACACATAACTTCATTGATGAAGTTGTGGTAGCAAAGAAGGGGCTGCAAACTGAGGAGTTTGAAGGGTTCAAGGTCATGGTTGCCGATGGTTTCCATATTACATGCACAAAGAAAATCTCGAACATGACCATGCAATTGGGAAATTACGAAGTCAAGGATGACTTCTATGTAGTCCACATTGGAGATACTGATGCCGTCCTAGGCATTCAATGGCTGCGTTCTCTTGGGGAGATCTCCTTGAATCTGCAGACTATGGAGCTGAAGTTTCAGTCTGATGGGAAGAAGATAGTGCTCAGAGGAATGTCTAATGGGGGCCCTCGGGTTGTGTCATTCAAAAGAATGGCAAGGCTGATACGTCACGATCAAGCTGAGTGGGTTGCCGAATGCATGATCCTTCCTGATAGTCCTGTAGAGACTAAACGTGACCAACCTCCTGATATTCAGTCCCTACTCACGAAGAAGAGCAAAGTCTTTGCAGATTTGCCTTCTGGACCACCACCTGAACGGGGTTCAGAACATATCATTGAGCTCAAGGAAGGAGCTAAACCGGTGATTACAACTCCATACCGGTACCCGAAGAGGCAAAAGGATGAAATCGAGAAGAATATTCAAGAACTCTTGGAGATGGGTTTCATTCGCCCAAGCAAGAGCCCCTTTGCATCTGCAGTGGTCCTGGTGAAGAAGAAGGATGGTACCATGCGCATGTGCGTGGACTATCGTGCTCTGAATCAGAGCACCATCAAAAACCGATACCCCATCCCTAGAATAGATGAGCTCATTGATGAGTTACATGGGGCCAAGTTCTTCTCAAAGATCGACTTGAGATCGGGTTACCATCAGATTCGAATGAGGGGATCTGATGTGGAGAAGACAGCTTTCAGATGTCACTATGGCCATTTCGAATTCTTAGTCATGCCATTTGGGTTGACTAACGCTCCGGCTACCTTTCAGTCTTGCATTAACCGTGTTTTTCAGAATCAGTTAAGGAGGTTTGTGTTGATATTTTTTGATGACATTCTGATTTACAGTAAGACTTGGGAAGATCATCTCAAGCACTTGGAGGAAGTGCTTAGTATCTTGGAATCTGAGAGTTTGTTTGCAAAAGCTTCCAAATGTGAATTTGGAATGGAGGAGTTATTATACCTTGGCCACATAATCAGTGCTGAGGGAGTAAAGGTGGATCCGGAAAAGATCAAAGCAATAGTTGATTGGCCACCACCTAAGAATTTAACTCAGTTGAAAGGATTTCTGGGTCTTTGTGGTTTCTATCGGAGATTCGTAAAGGGGTATTCACAGAATGCTGCTCCTCTTACTGATCTCACCAAGAAGGGAGCCTTTGTTTGGTCAGAAAAGGCTCAAATTGTTTTTGACAAGATCAAAAAGATCATGAGCTCGTGTCCAGTCTTAGCTATTCCGGATTTCTCCAAGCCATTCGAGCTGCAGTGTGATGCATCAGGTGAAGGAGTTGGGGCTGTCCTGATGCAAGGCAAACACCCTATAGTGTTTGAGAGTAGAAAATTAAGGGGTGTCGAAAGAACATATTCAATTTATGACAAAGAAATGCTTGCCATTATGCATGCATTAGCCAAGTTTAGGCAGTACTTGGTGGGGAACAAATTCGTGGTTAAGACTGACCACAATAGCCTCAAGCATTTCATGCACCAAAAGGACCTAAATGAGAGGCAACAGAAATGGGTGAGTAAGCTTCAAGCTTATGACTTTGACATTGAATATGTCAAAGGGAAAAATAATATTGTGGCTGATGCTCTATCCAGAAGACCTCATCTTAGCTCATTGTGTGAGCTTACTGCAGATTGGAGAGACATGTTGCTTGCTGATTATGCCAAAAATCAGTTTGCAACCAACATTCTTGAGGGTACTTTTCAGGATGAAAGGTACAAGGTGATTGAGGGATTGATCCATTATAAGGGAAGAATCTTCCTGGTGGCTAATTCTAAGCTGAAGAAGAAGATCCTTTTGACTTTTCATGATATTCCAGTTGCTGGTCACCAAGGTTTTTTCAAGACATATAGGCAGATCCGAGAAAGATTTTCTTGGAAAGGGTTGAAAGGTGAAGTACAACGCTACATTCATAAGTGTCCGGTTTGTCAAGTGAATAAGAATGAGCATACATTACAGGTCGGTTTGCTGCAACCACTCCCTATTCCCAATCAAAAATGGGAAAGTATCTCGATGGATTTCATCACCGGGTTGCCCAAGGCCCAAGGGAAGGATTGTATTTATGTAGTGGTGGATAGGCTAACCAAATTTGCTCATTTCTTCGCCATTACTAGCACTTTCTCTGTAGCACAAGTGGCAGATCTGTTTTTTCGAGAAGTGTTTAGGCTGCATGGGTTGCCAAAGAACATTGTAAGTGATAGGGACAGCAAGTTCCTAAGTACCTTTTGGCAAGAAATCTTCAGAATGAGTGGTACTGTGCTCACTCACTAGTTACCATCCCCAAATAGATGGCCAAACTGAAATAGTGAACAAGTGGTTGGAAGGCTACTTGAGAAACTATGTGTCAGAACAACAAAGAGCTTGGGTCAAGTGGCTGCATATAGGCGAGTATTGCTATAATTCGTCCTTCCATATGTCGATTAAGATGTCTCCTTTCTTGGCACTTTATGGGTATGAAGCACCTAGTTTTGCAGATTTGGTGTTTGGTGACAGCAAAGCACCCCTAGCCAAGGATTTGTTGCAGCATAGTCAAGACATAATGAAATCCTTGAAGGATAATTTGCAAATTGCACAAAATCAGCAGAAGTTGTATGCTGATCAAAAGCGTGTTGAGTGTTCTTTCGAGGTTGGGGATATGGTTTATCTTCGATTACAACCTTATAGACAGTCTACTCTCAAGAAGAGTGGAGCTGAGAAGCTCAAACCTCGCTTCTATGGGCCATTTAGGGTCATCAAAAAAGTTGGGGCAGTAGCTTATGAATTAGAGCTACCTTCTGATAGCAGAGTGCATAACGTCTTCCACGTGTCTCGCCTCAAGAAGGCACTTGGACATAATGTGGTTGCTTCATCACAGTTGCCACCTTTGGATGAAGAGGGACAGTTGGTTCTAATTCCAGAGGAGATACTTGAATTCAGAGAACGTTCTTTGAGGAAAAGAACCATCAGAGAATACCTGGTGAAGTGGAAGAACCTGCCTATGGAGGATGCGACTTGGGAAAGTGATGAGATTTTGCAGCATCCTGGCTTGCGATTGCTTGAGGACAAGCAATCTTGGGGAGGGCGGACTGTAATGACCCCTTCTCAAACCCGGGATATTTCCGTGGATCATAATTCTTTTTAGGAACCATGTCATTCTGAAGGTAAAATTAGGCTCTCATTTCTGGATGTCTTTGTTCTGAGTTAGGATCCGTATGGCTACTCTTTCTCTGGTTTTTGGAAGAGATCGCGAAGTGTGGTATGATCATTTCTATTTCAGAGATTTTCTCGAATCTCACATTTTTTAAAATCTCATTTTGGTAAAGATACGTGTCATTCCAGAAGACTTTCCCCTTCAGTTGTCTCAAGTGGCGTATTCAGTTTCGGGCTTCAGAATGCAGTTTTGGAGAGTTGAACTCATTTCACTTAAAAATAACATTATAATTTAAATGTTATTTTATCACCTTGGCCTAGTCAAATAACTTAATGTTATTTTAAAAGGTGGACTTGAAGGGTGGCGCCATCATGGAGGTTATATTAAAATTATATTGAATTTATCAAGTCAAAACTAAGCCTTAAGGAGGACGCATTTATTTAAGTGAGAAATTTAATGAAGTCAAAATTAAAGATGCCTGGAAAAGGACGCCATTTCTTGGGATTAGGGTTTTGACTTTGGAAAAGAAGTTAGGGTTTCAAGGAAGGTCCACAGAAGCTTATAAAAGAAAGCCTTGGGTTCTCATTTGATCATCTTTTGTCTATGCTATTGTTATGCTGCCAAAATGGTTGCTGGATTGCTTCGAGGAATGAATGCCTCCTAGCCTTGGCTCGACTTCGTGCTTGAGAGATAGCACCTAGTGGAGAGGATTGCTTATTTTGCGTGAGTTGTAGTGAGGTTTGCATTGTAGTGTTGTTTTGCCATTAGAAGTTCAGTTTCTTGCATTTTATGTCATTTTCTGGAGTTGCTGATAACAAGGCTGAATCTGTAGTTTCACTCGTAAATCAAAAAACAAAAATAATCTCATTCTGGGTATTGTGTCATTGCATTTTATTGGTAAGGGCGCCCTTTCATGAATATTTGCAGATTTTAATACGAAGCTCATGATTTTATAATGCAAATCCGTCATTCCTTGAAAGCCGTACTTTCCGGAGTGCATTAGGATTCGTGTCAGTAATTAATAACCATTTTTAGATGCCATTTCTTATTACTAAGTTAGGCGCCATCATTTTGAGGGTCTATTGCATCAGATTTGAGATCATTTGGGTGAGAAATGAGAGTTATGAGCATATGAGTAAATTCATAGGTTGCTGGTTTTTCAATTTAAAGTGCAGATTTGTGATAAACCAGAATTAGAATCTTGATCATTGAAGAGTTGTATTGTTTTGGCACTCTATCCAAGCTAAGGAGAGTTCTTTATGATGTATTGTTAATCTTTCGAATTCCTAAGCTATTGGCAGGCGGATGATCCTCATTTTGTAAACTGACAGTAGTACTGGCAGTCATTTTCAAATCTGATTTGTAATGC
This sequence comes from Sequoiadendron giganteum, assembly GCA_007115665.2. Lineage (NCBI taxonomy): Eukaryota > Viridiplantae > Streptophyta > Pinopsida > Cupressales > Cupressaceae > Sequoiadendron > Sequoiadendron giganteum. Next base: position 110,288,218 of record CM021104.1, on the reverse strand, counting down.
TCTCTTTCATTATGAAGTTGTTTTGTAATAGATATATCTCCGCCCTATGGTAGCTACTTTCCCACTCTAGGTTAGCAAGCACATTCTCGGTGTTGAGTACTTTCAGCTTTTCAGTATTTCTTTCAAGCATTGTACTCTTTGTAATACTCTGCCATATGGTTGCCCCTCACTCCATACTAGATTGGATAGCACATACTTGGTGTCGAGTTCCCTTTCAACACTTAGTGTAGAAGATCCTTTGACCATATGCTCGCCATCATTGGTGCCATTCTTGGTTAGAGTTCCTGCATAAGCAATTTGATTTAGATCCTCTGACCAATGCTCACACCTTGCCCACATCGGGATCTTGGTGTACATTCTGGTTAGAGTTGCTTCCACACGTTTTGGGTTTAGCTGCTAACCTTAACGGGTGCATTTGTTTCTAATTTGTAATTTGAAAAACAAAAAAAATTGGCTTGGAATATTTCAGTGGTATCAGAGCTTAGATCTTGCCACCCTATGAACAATCCGTCTATGAGTGACAGAGAAAAAAGGTACTTTGCAAGAGAAGACAAGAAGGTTGGAAAACAATTCTAGCTTTATCAGCCTCGAGAAGGTCAGACAGCTCATTGGGAGTCTTCTCAGGAAACAGACATGGCAGAAGGTGACAGGTCAGTTGGGGGTAACGAGAGGATTACCAACAATAGAGATGACAGTGGAAAAGGGAGAGATGGGAGAGAAAGATCCATGAGTCCAGGAAAGAGATTTGAAAGAAAGATGGATGCCTTGATGGACATGGTATCTCTCATGATGGGGAAAGTGGTCCAGAACACTACTCCACAGAACAACTCAGGGCATAGAGGGGAGCATAGTGCTTCCAACCAGCATGATGAGCATGCAGCTCGGATGGTGTCAAACAACACTTACATTTCCTCCAGGCCGTTCAAACCCACCTTTTTGGCACCTGTAAACAATCAGCCAGATCCTGAAGAGAATGCTTCATTCGTGGAGCAGTTGAGACTGGGTCGTGCAGAGTATGATTCTCTACCTGCTGACATCAGGATGGATATGTCCTATAACGATTTCATGGATCATAAAAGGAAAAACAAAGGACAAGGGAGACACTATGATCAAAGAAGACCATCAAACCAAGGAGACTTGTACCAAGCTGTCAACAAGGTGACACTTCCACACTTTGACGGGAGTGATTCCAGTTCAGCCCGAGCTTGGATTCAGAAGCTGGATAACTATCTAGCTCTCAGACCTATGGCAGAAGAAGAAGCGATCAAGTTCGCTACGCTACACCTTGATGGGGTGGTGCACGAGTGGTGGTACCATGGCTTAATTACTCTGGGTCATCGGTCTATCACAACTTATGAGGAGTTCACTACCAGGCTCATCGAGAGATTTGAAAAGAAGGATCCTGAAATTCATTTCAGAGAGCTTGCACAATTGAGACAGTATGGCACAGTTGATGCCTACATTGCTGAGTTTCAGAGACTCTCAGTCATGGTGACTGGAATCACGGACAGAAGACTGGTGATCCTCTTCAGTTAAGGTTTGACAGAACCACTCAAGGGTTGGATTAAAGCCTTTGATCCACCAACCCTACAAGAGGCCATGAAGAAGGCAAGAAACATGGAGTGGGCTGCTCCTAAGGCGAAGTTTCAATCTAACTCCCCTTTTCAGAAAAGGGATAAAGGGAAAAGACCTCAGCATAGACCTCCTTTGCGACCTCAACATAAGGAGTTCAAACATCATAATCCTCATGTCACCAGATTGGATCCTGAAACCCTGAATGAACTCAGAAGAAAAGGGTTGTGTTTTCGGTGCAAGGAAAAATGGTCTCAGGATCATGTTTGCCCTAAGGGGGTTAAATTCAATCAGATTGAGTACTATTCTGCTGGTGAAAGTAGTTCTGATTTTTCCGACCAGCAATCTGATTTTGAGGAGAGTGAAGTAGAAGGGGCTCCAGAAGAGTCCGGAGATGAGAAGGAAAGTGGAGGAGTCTTGGCTCAGCTTTCGAGTTTCCAAAGAAACGAATCATTCAAGGTTCGAGGGATGGTCAAAGGGCAGCGAATCGTTGCCTTGATCGACACTGGAGCAACACATAACTTCATTGATGAAGTTGTGGTAGCAAAGAAGGGGCTGCAAACTGAGGAGTTTGAAGGGTTCAAGGTCATGGTTGCCGATGGTTTCCATATTACATGCACAAAGAAAATCTCGAACATGACCATGCAATTGGGAAATTACGAAGTCAAGGATGACTTCTATGTAGTCCACATTGGAGATACTGATGCCGTCCTAGGCATTCAATGGCTGCGTTCTCTTGGGGAGATCTCCTTGAATTTGCAGACTATGGAGCTGAAGTTTCAGTCTGATGGGAAGAAGATAGTGCTCAGAGGAATGTCTAATGGGGGCCCTCGGGTTGTGTCATTCAAAAGAATGGCAAGGCTGATACGTCACGATCAAGCTGAGTGGGTTGCCGAATGCATGATCCTTCCTGATAGTCCTGTAGAGACTAAACGTGACCAACCTCCTGATATTTAGTCCCTACTCACGAAGAAGAGCAAAGTCTTTGTAGATTTGCCTTCTGGACCACCACCTGAACGAGGTTCAGAACATATCATTGAGCTCAAGGAAGGAGCTAAACCGGTGATTACAACTCCATACCGGTACCCGAAGAGGCAAAAGGATGAAATCGAGAAGAATATTCAAGAACTCTTGGAGATGGGTTTCATTCGCCCAAGCAAGAGCCCCTTTGCATCTGCAGTGGTCCTGGTGAAGAAGAAGGATGGTACCATGCGCATGTGCGTGGACTATCGTGCTCTGAATCAGAGCACCATCAAAAACCGATACCCCATCCCCAGAATAGATGAGCTCATTGATGAGTTACATGGGGCCAAGTTCTTCTCAAAGATCGACTTGAGATCGGGTTACCATCAGATTCGAATGAGGGGATCTGATGTGGAGAAGACAGCTTTCAGATGTCACTATGGCCATTTCAAAATTCTTAGTCATGCCATTTGGGTTGACTAACGCTCCGGCTACCTTTCAGTCTTGCATGAACCGTGTTTTTCAGAATCAGTTAAGGAGGTTTGTGTTGATATTTTTTGATGACATTCTGATTTACAATAAGACTTGGGAAGATCATCTCAAGCACTTGGAGGAAATGCTTAGTGTCTTGGAATCTGAGAGTTTGTTCGCAAAAGCTTCCAAATGTGAATTTGGAATGGAGGAGTTGTTATACCTTGGCCACATAATCAGTGCTGAGGGAGTAAAGGTGGATCCGGAAAAGATCAAAGCAGTAGTTGATTGGCCACCACCTGAGAATTTAACTCAATTGAAAGGATTTCTGGGTCTTTGTGGTTTCTATCGGAGATTCGTAAAGGGGTATTCACAAAATGCTGCTCCTCTTACTGATCTCACCAAGAAGGGAGCCTTTGTTTGGTCAGAAAAGGCTCAAATTGTTTTTGACAAGTTCAAAAAGATCATGAGCTCGTGTCCAGTCTTAGCTATTCCGGATTTCTCCAAGCCATTCGAGCTGCAATGTGATGCATCAAGTGAAGGAGTTGGGGCTGTCCTGATGCAAGGCAAACACCCTATAGTGTTTGAGAGCAGAAAATTAAGGGGTGTCGAAAGGACATATTCAATTTATGACAAAGAAATGCTTGCCATTATGCATGCATTAGCCAAGTTTAGGCAGTACTTGGTGGGGAACAAATTCGTGGTTAAGACTGACCACAATAGCCTCAAGCATTTCATGCACCAGAAGGACCTAAATGAGAGGCAACAGAAATGGGTGAGTAAGCTTCAAGCTTACGACTTTGACATTGAATATGTCAAAGGGAAAAATAATATCGTGGCTGATGCTCTATCCAGAAGACCTCATCTTAGCTCATTGTGTGAGCTTACTGCAGATTGGAGAGACATGTTGCTTGCTGATTATGCCAAAAATCAGTTTGCAACCAGAATTCTTGAGGGTACTTTTCAAGATGAAAGGTACAAGGTGATTGAGGGATTGATCCATTATAAGGGAAGAATCTTCCTGGTGGCTGATTCTAAGCTGAAGAAGAAGATCCTTTTGACTTTTCATGATATTCCAGTTGCTGGTCACCAAGGTTTTTTCAAGACATATAGGCAGATCCGAGAAAGATTTTCTTGGAAAGGGTTGAAAGGTGAAGTACAACGCTACATTCAGGAGTGTCCGGTTTGTCAAGTGAATAAGAATGAGCATACATTACCGGCCGGTTTGCTGCAACCACTCCCTATTCCCAATCAAAAATGGGAAAGTATCTCGATGGATTTCATCACCGGGTTGCCCAAGGCCCAAGGGAAGGATTGTATTTATGTAGTGGTGGATAGGCTAACCAAATTTGCTCATTTCTTCGCCATTACTAGCACTTTCTCTGCAGCACAAGTGGCAGATCTGTTTTTTCGAGAAGTGTTTAGGCTGCATGGGTTGCCAAAGAACATTGTAAGTGATAGGGACAGCAAGTTCCTAAGTACCTTTTGGCAAGAAATCTTCAGAATGAGTGGTACTGTGCTCACTCCAAGCACTAGTTACCATCCCCAAACAGATGGTCAAACTGAAATAGTGAACAAGTGGTTGGAGGGCTACTTGAGAAAAAATGTGTCAGAACAACAAAGAGCTTGGGTCAAGTGGCTGCATATAGGCGAGTATTGCTACAATTCGTCCTTCCATATGTCGATTAAGATGTCTCCTTTCTTGGCACTTTATGGGTATGAAGCATAGTTTTGCAGATTTGGTGTTTGGTGACAGCAAAGCACCCCTAGCCAAGGATTTGTTGCAGCATAGTCAAGACATAATGAAATCCTTGAAGGATAATTTGCAGATTGCACAAAATCAGCAGAAGTTGTATGCTGATCAGAAGCGTGTTGAGCGTTCTTTCGAGGTTGGGGATATGGTTTATCTTCGATTACAACCTTATAGACAGTCTACTCTCAAGAAGAGTGGAGCTGAGAAGCTCAAACCTCGCTTCTATGGGCCATTCAGGGTCATCAAAAAAGTTGGGGCAGTAGCTTATGAATTAGAGCTACCTTCTGATAGCAGAGTGCATAACGTCTTCCACGTGTCTCGCCTCAAGAAGGCACTTGCACATAATGTGGTTGCTTCATCACAGTTGCCACCTTTGGATGAAGAGGGACAGTTGGTTCTAATTCCAGAGGAGATACTTGAATTCAGATAACGTTCTTTGAGGAAAAGAACCATCAGAGAATACCTGGTGAAGTGGAAGAACCTGCCTATGGAGGATGCGACTTGGGAAAGTGATGAGATTTTGCAGCATCCTGGCTTGCGATTGCTTGAGGACAAGCAATCTTGGGGAGGGCGGACTGTAATGACCCCTTCTCAAACCTGATATTTCCAGTGACCGTTGGCCTTTTTCAGGAAACCCGAAGGCTAGTCGGAAGGTAAATTTAGGGTTTCCTATTTCTAGGGATGTCTTTGCTCGGAGTTGGTGGATCTGATGGCGGATTCTTTCTGGGTTTTCAGAGAGCTTCGCAGTGGTATGATCATTTCGGCATTCAGAGCATTTTCTGGAATTTACTATTTTTAGTAAATTCTATTTTTGGCAGTATACAGGTTGGTCTCAGGTAGTTGACTTTCCCCTTCAGTTGTCTCAAGTGGCGTATTCAGTTTCGGGCTTCAGAATGCAGTTTTGGAGAGTTGAGCTCATTTCACTTAAAAATAACATTATAATTTAAATGTTATTTTATCACCTTGGCCTAGTCAAATAACTTAATGTTATTTTAAAAGGTGGACTTGAAGGGTGGCGCCATCATTGAGGTTATATTAAAATTATATTGAATTTATCAAGTCAAAACTAAGCCTTAAGGAGGACGCATTTATTTAAGTGAGAAATTTAATGAAGTCAAAATTAAAGATGCTTGGAAAAGGACGCCATTTCTTGGGATTAGGGTTTTGACTTTGGAAAAGAAGTTAGGGTTTCAAGGAAGGTCCACAGAAGCTTATAAAAGACAGCCTTGGGTTCTCATTTGATCATCTTTTGTCTATGCTATTGTTATGCTGCCAAAATGGTTGCTGGATTGCTTCGAGGAATGAATGCCTCCTAGCCTTGGCTCGACTTCGTGCTTGAGAGATAGCACCTAGTGGAGAGGATTGCTTATTTTGAGTGAGTTGTAGTGAGGTTTGCATTGTAGTGTTGTTTTGCCATTAGAAGTTCAGTTTCTTGCATTTTATGTCATTTTCTGGAGTTGTTGATAACAAGGTTGAATCTGTAGTTTCACTCGTAAATCAGAAAACAAAAATAATCTCATTCTGGGTATTGTGTCATTGCATTTTATTGGTAAGGGCGCCCTTTCATGAATATTTGCAGATTTTAATACGAAGCTTATGATTTTATAATGCAAATCCGTCATTCCTTGAAAGCCGTACTTTCTGGAGTGCATTAGGATTCGTGTCAGTAATTAATAACCATTTTTAGATGCCATTTCTTATTACTAAGTTAGGCGCCATCATTTTGAGGGTCTATTGCATCAGATTTGAGATCATTTGGGTGAGAAATGAGAGAGTTATGAGCATATGAGTAAATTCATAGGTTGCTGGTTTTTCAATTTAAAGTGCAGATTTGTGATAAACCAGAATTAGAATCTTGATCATTAAAGAGTTGTATTGTTTTGGCACTCTATCCAAGCTAAGGAGAGTTCTTTATGATGTATTGTTAATCTTTCGAATTCCTAAGCTATTGGCAGGTGGATGATCCTCATTTTGTAAACTGACAGTAGTACTGGCAGTCATTTTCAAATCTGATTTGTAATGCTCTCTTTCATTATGAAGTTGTTTTGTAATAGATACATCTCCGCCCTATGGTAGCTACTTTCCCACTCTGGGTTAGCAAGCACATTCTGGGTGTTGAGTACTTTCAGCTTTTTAGTATTTCTTTCAAGTATTGTACTCTGTAACACTCCGCCATATGGTCGCCCCTCACTCCATACTGGATTGGGTAGCACATACTTGGTGTCGAGTTCCCTTTCAGCACTTAGTGTAGAAAATCCTCTGACCATATGCTCGCCATCATCGGCGCCATTCTTGGTTAGAGTTCCTGCATAAGCAATTTGATTTAGATCCTCTGACCAATGCTCACACCTTGCCCACATCGGGATCCTGGTGTACATTCTGGTTAGAGTTGCTTCAGCACATTTTGGGTTTAGCTGCTAACCTTAACGGGTGCATTTGTTTCTAATTTGTAATTTCAAAAAAAAAAAAAAAAAATTGGCTCGGAATATTTCAGAACAAAGACAAACGGAGACCGTTCGGGATACATGCAAGTCAAATTAGGGTTTCCACTTTTATAGGGGGTGAAATCCAAAAATCATCAAAACGGAGTACCCCACCCATGTCAGCATACTTCAAGGCACTTGCTGGCAAAATTTGAGCAGAATCGGAGGACTTACTATTTTTAGTAAGTCAGGGCACGGCTATAAATAGCAGGTCTGCACCCGAGGTTGGCATCAGAGCGACACTCAAGTTCTCAAGATCAGACGGTGAAATTTTCGTGCCAAACGGAGCTACCAAAGTCAAAAAGTCAAGAACTTACTATAAATAGCAGGTGGCTATAAATAGCAGGCTGACATGTGGGATTGGCGAAACGGGTTCAGAAGGCAAAGAGGGTCGTATGGCGAAATTTTCAGGCAAAACGGAGCTATATGGGTCGAAAATCGAGGGACTTTCTAAAAATAGCCTGACTTACGCAAAATAGACGGTGAAGATGAAGGCAAGCAAAGGTATGAAAAAGTTTCTAAGTGTTCAAATGGAAGTTGCCCCTGGAAAATGCGCCCTCAAGCAAAATTCTAAGTGTGTGAAAATTGTCTAAGGCAAAAACGAAAGCTCACCCCATGAAATGCGCCCTCAAGTCAAAGCTTGCATGTGAAAAATGCCTAAGGCACGAAAATAAAAGTAGCCTACCTCATTTGCGGCCTCACTTTGAAAGGATATTGAAAATGCTGGAAAAAGTTCTAAGGCACAAAATGAAACTAGGCATGTGGAAATGCGCCCTCAAGGCAAGTGAGAAGACTTTGAAAATTGTCTAAGTCACAAAAATAAAAGTAAGCTATGTCAAATGCGCCCTCATCTTGAAGCTCCTCCATCAAAATGCGCCCAAGGAGGATGTGGCCTAGTGAAAAAGCGGCTAAGGCATTGAAACAAAAGCATGACACCCAATATGCGCCCATGGTAAAAAAATGAAAGCTTGCCTATGTATTTGCGCCCTCAAGAAGGAGAAAAAGTGAAAAATATTCTAAGGCAAAAACGGGAGTAGCCATGGCAAAATGCGCCCTCAAGGTAAGTGGGAAGAGTTAAAATGCGCCCTCAAGTGTGTGAAAAAGCAGCTAAGGCATGGAAATGAAAGTATAAGGTGTAAAATGCGCCCAAGCTCCTCCCTCATATGCGCCCAAGGTTATTGGAGCCTAGAAAACGCCTAAGGCATAAAACAAAAGCACAAGGGTCAAAATGCGCCCACCTTCAAGGGGAGACTCTGAAGAGTGCTAAGGCATAGATTGAAAGCTAGCAACATCAAAGGCGCCCACCATGGAAAAGTTAACAAAAAAGTGCTAAGGCGTGAAATTGGAAGTAAGCTATGTCAAATGCGCCCATGTTGGAGGATGCCTGGAAAAATCTAAGGCGTGGAAAGTAAAAAAATGTGAGCATGAGGTGAGAATGCGCCCTCAAGTACAAGTGGACCACATCAAATGCGCCCTTGTGCTAGGAATAGTTGGGCCGAAATTTTTCTAAGTATAAAAATGAAAGTAGCCATGTGTATTTGCGCCCCCAACTTGAAAGTTCAACATGCCAAATGCGCCCTCACCTTGGAAGAATATTGAAAGTGTTGGAAAATATTCTAAGGCAACAAAATGGAAACATGCTAGTGAAAATGCGCCCATGATAAAGTGAAAGCAACCTATGTCAAATGCGCCCAAGGTTATTAGAGCCTAAAAAAACGCCTAAGTCATTGAAATGAAAGTTGAGGGTATGAAATGCGCCTACTTCATGAATTGAAATTTGCCTAGCTGAAATGCGCCTAAGGCAAAAGTAGAAGCTTCAAGGGTGAAATGCGCCCAGCTTGTTGTGGAGGTAAGTGAATATTTTTTTTCCAAGGCATAGATTGAAAGCTTGCCACTCTAAATGCGCCCATGAAGAAGATGAGTTAGAAGGGATTTTAAGTATGAGAAATATAAAAATGGACCCTTCAAAATGCGTCCAAGGGAGAAAGGTCGGAAATTTTCCTAAGTAAAACAAAAACTCCCTAGGCCAAATACACCCAAGTTGAGCAAAATTATGAAAAGAGGTGAAGGCGCCCAAAGAATGAAAGGACTTAATTTTATTTCTAAGCGAGTGAAAGTGAAGAGGTTGAAATAAAATGCCAAGGAGAAGTATACGCCTAGGGGGGATGAAAATTTAAATTTTCTACTAAGTGTATGAAGTGGAGAAATTCCTAGGGCGTGAGAATTTGAAAAATTAAAAGAGGGGTCAATATGAAAATTTTTCAGAGGCACCTAAACGGGGTTGACAACTTGATGAAATATTTTTCTAAGTAAAAATTAAATGAACCCGTTCAAAAGGCACCCATGAGTTAACAGAGTTTAAAAATTAATTTCCTAAGGGGAAATTTTAATATTTTCAGAAGAAATTCGTTTTGCTTAGATTATTTTCCTGACGGAAGTTAAATCTCAGAGGATGAGTTATTTCGAACAAGCAAGTGATTTTAAATCACCCGGAGTTGAATATTTTAAACAAGAAATTTAAAATGTCTAAGGCAAATTTTATGAAATTGAGGATTTAAATGACAGACATTTTAAAAAGTTGGAAATAAATTTACAACTCCCATGAATTTTTCGGGTTGAATTTAATTAAACTATGCGAGAATTCTTAAATGAAATTTTCAAACCGAATCAAGTGATTTTTCTCGCAAGTTGTTTAAATCACCAAGAGTTAACTGGTAGACCAAGAGGAAAAATTCGAATTTTTACAAGGAAGGAATCATTATTAATGGCAACTGCCATAATGACTGGCTGACAACTAGCCCACTACTGCGCTTGAATTAGAAGATTCCGAACTAAGAGAGTGGAAAATTGATGAGGGTGCTAAGAATAGCCCCAGCCTTACTTGGCAGGATTCTTCGAGAAGAATTATTTAAACAGTCTCTTCTCTCATTTCTCCTCACATTTTTCGAAGTTGAAGTTGCTGAAGAAGTTCTTGAGAGATTGAAATATTTTTGAAGTTGTTGAGGAGAGAAATTCTTTGAGAGTTTATTTTATTTAAGAGTGTTGAGTTGCTGAAAGGGCGAAGTGCTGGAGAATTTTTTTATCTGCCAAGACTCTTTCTTTCGAAAAGCTGAGAGTGTGTTGCTGCAATCTCGAAGTTGAAGGTTGAAGTTGTTGCGGATTTCCGGAGTTGCTGGAAGATTTATCTTTTGAAATTGCTGCAGAGCATTGAGTTGCAGAAATTTATTATGTGTTGAAGATCTTATTCTCGGAGTGCTGAGGAAGTTTTTTTTTGGGAGCTGCAAAAGAGTTGCTGCAGATTTTATGTATTCGAGTTGCTGAAAGTTCGTAGTTGGTTGTGATTTTCTTCGCTAGTCAGAAGTGCAGTTGCTGGAAGCTTCTTTATAAGCTCAGAGCTTTTATACAGTTTGAGGTTTGGAGTTAGATAATTATGCTGAAGAATTTTATTTTCACAAGCTAACTCCAGGTTCGCAGTCACCTCGGAGGCTATTTATTTTATTAAATCTGTAGCCTAGCTTATTGTTATTCTATTTTATTTTGCAGATGGCTGGAGCAAAGGATGTTGCTGGAACAAGCAGAGCCGCAGGCAGAGCTGCAAACACTGAAACGGCCAAGGCTAGCTCATCCCGGCAGGCAATGATTAAAAGGCTTGCCAAGTCATTTCTTCCAAAATCAGCAATTGTCTCCAAGTTGGCAGGGTTAAGTGATACCAACCTCGGGTCATTTAATCTAAATGCACTCAAGTCTAGGATGTACGGACTGGGAGGCCATCAACCATCAGTCACGGCACATAACATCATGAAGAGTGGTATCTATGCAGCCGCTGGTTTTCCACTAGCAATTCAGTGCCTGGAGCTAATTATGGAGTGTGCAAACCACTACAAGCCGGAGCGTAGAACCATTGTCTCGCCGGATGGCAAATTGCTTGCCAACTTCACGCCAGATGCCATCGGAGAGGCATTTGGGATTCCTACTGCCGAAAAGATGCTGTACAGATCAAAGGAGAGGGCGGATAAAATGTACTCCACCTCCTTCGAGAGGGTTGCTGCGGTCATCAACAGAGTTTGGATGCAAAAGCCAAAGCCACCTCGCACTAGACTCCCAAAGCAGATAATTGTCGAAGATGTAAAACAGGAATACTGCGACTTGATGATGATGCTGAGCCGAATAAATGGGAGTGCACAAGCCTACTTCTTCGAGCCATGGATGTTCTACTTCATCGAGATCATATTGGAGGGAAAGGAATGTGTTGACTGGGCAAGAATGATCAGTGATAACATAGATGAGCAGTTCAGGAGCCTGAGGGGGACGAAAACCTTTTACATGAGCTCGTATGTGATATATATGCTGGCAAGAATGACCAAGTATCGAGGAATTACATACAAGGAGCCAATAGGCTGTGCACCTGATCAGTTCAAAATCCATGAGGCCTGCACACAGTTGCATCTAGCTAACCCTGCCAGTTACAAACGGGCTAATGATGCATTCACAATGCACATCACGAGGACCCTTCAGCGGAGAACGCAGCAAAGAGTATCCAAAGAGGCACAAGCATTGATCGAGGAATACGGATATTGGCTCATCCAATTTCCGAAATTCACTTACATTAGGCTGCAGGGGTTCACTTCGTATCCATACCGGCTACCGAGGTACCCCACCGATCACATTATAATGCTGGAAATATCTAGGCAGTTGATCGCCTATGATAAGATTCAAAAAAGAAGAAGAAGGGTGGACTTGACTTTCCTATTGCCATGGGAAATTCCACTGAGGTGTGTCCCTCCTTGCAGGCAGCTCGAGAGGCAGAGGATGAGCTGCAATTCTATCATCTATCGTATCACATAGGCAGACAGGATTTTGATCCGTACAGAAACATCCGAATGATACAGAACGTCGAGTACCGACACAAGGCCCACATTGAAGACTTTTGGGCAAATGCTGTTGATGAGGTTGAGATAAGGAAAAGGATGTTTTCCAGGCTTCCCCTCAAATTGATCAGGGAATGTGAGATCATTCCAGTTCCCGACCAGGTGGAAGAGGATGTCAACGTTATGCAACCCAACTATGGTTCAGTTAGGGATACTCCTGTCCCACCACCTGATTGGTCCGAGCCAGAAATCATGGACTTGGACATGCTCTCGATTCCGGTGTTGACTTTCACAAGGGCTTGGGTCAATAGACATGTATGCAGACTTAAGAGCAGATCGATCGCCCTTACTTATAGCTTGATGGGTGACCCAAGGCCGCTATCGGTGAAAAGGGGAAAACAGGTTGCTCAAACACCGGAAGCACAGGTAGAAGTACCAACCCAGCCGATACCGTTGAGGATGGAACAAGCATCACCTATGCACTCACAAACTTGGTCTTCGAGTTTGAGAGTGATTTCATTGTTTGCTGATCAGAGGGCAAGATTGGGTGAAGAGCGGGAGCTTAAGGAGGTGGATCAACCCAACATCCGAGAATCAGATAGTATAAGCGTCAGTGTATCCAGGGCTGGCCAACAAGAAGAAGAAGATGAAACAGTGGCTGACACTCGTTTCCAACAGATGTTGGACATGACATTGGAGGAAGAGGAAAACACAGAACAGGGGACCCAAGGGTCAAGAGATACACAGCTTGTGGAAGATGATGAGCCCGAGCAGAGCAGTGCAAGAAGAGAAGAGGTACACGAGGTGGAGGCAACAGAAGAACAGCCCCTCGTCGTTTGCAATCCGCAGCAGACGGTGCCGGATTGGCTTTCAGACAGAATGAGAAGAGAACCCGAGGATGATACGGATCCGGCCATCGAGATGGAGGAGTTCCTTAGGAGGATCAGTGCGCCACCAGAAAAGAAAAGGGCCAGGAAGTTTTCAAAGATCTCCGCTGATGAGTCAGGCTCTCGCATGCTTCAGGTGGCTGTTCCGAGGGAGGAGTATGATCGAGCCAAGGAGAGGCCCGAGAATTATGTGATCACCACCGTAGAGTTGGGTCATCCTACGGGAGCCCAAATTGTCGAGGAGTTCGATAACTCCTATCAGGCGCTAAAGGATCAGCTGTTTCGCACGGAAGGGAAGTATAAGAAATTGAAGAAGGAGCACAAAACCTTGATAGGATATGTGCAGAGTCTAGCACGTCTAGGTGAATCGGCAAACCCAACGGTAGAATGTCCACCAGACCTTCCGAGGGAGTCAGTTGTTGGCTTAGAGGATTTGAAGAGGATGGAAACGGAAGCAGACAAGTGGGTTAGCCATGTTCATACTGAGACAGGGAAATTCATGGAGGACCTCGCCAATGCTTATCGGCAGGCCTCAAGTATTTTGGCACGGATTGACATGGTGGATCAGGCCTGGGGCGATACCCGCATCTATCAGACAAAAACTGTACTTCGTTTGGGGGCTTTGATGCATATACCTCTGCAAACTTTGGTGGATGGAGGTGTGATTCAGGATGGTGACAGGTATGATTTCACCAACTGGTACTCCTCGGTGGTCACAGGCCGTGGATTTCACGATGCAACAAGGTCAGATTCAGCCAGAGTGAAGAAAGCAATGTGTAACATCCTGGAAGGAGTCCTTAATACATTAGAAGCCATATTTGCTAGAAAGTTGGCCCCAGAGGAAATAACTGCTGATGGCTTGAAAGATAAACTGGCTTCATTCTTCTCAGCTGCGAGGTCGCTTGTCCTGGATGACTTTGAGAATGTCTCCACTTTCTCTAGTATTATTCAGCATACCCAGGACGCCTTAGCGGCATGGAAGAAGTCTTACATCCGGTACGGACAGACGGTAGCGGTCTTGGAGTTCCAGCTCAACCACATTCCACCGATTTCTGCCCAGGAGGTTGAAGCGGTATTGGCCCGGTTGATCGAGTTTGCTATCCGGGAGAAGGCCAGTGGGAATGCGCTGCTTGATGAAGATCTTCTTGACGATGGTAGTGGGCATTAATTGCTCATTATGATTCCTGCAGGGGAGTGGAGAATATTCTGTGCATTCATTGTCCACTCCTCTCTGTGGCGGTTTTTAGGGCAGAAACCCTAATCAGGGCATAGGTGGCTCAATCTGAGCCCTTTATTGTAATCAGATCTCAACCGTCCACTGAATTGGACCTATTATAAAAGGGGCATCCCCCCTCATTTGTAATCTATTAGAATTAGAATTAGAGCTAGACAGAGATAGAAAGTGATAGAAGTTAAAGTAGAGCTAGGGGTTAGCTTAGTTGGAAAGGAAAGAAAGACTTTCCCTTTGAAATTTTTTGCAAAAGATTGTTGTGTAAGACTCTCATGATATAAAGACTTCAATGATTGGTGACTTCATTTTGTGTTGTGGGTAGTTGACGAGGTCTTTTCGTCTTTCCAATTCGAATAGAGTAAAGTAGCATAGATTTTGTTTCCATGCAAGTAGCGTTAATTGTGGAATGCGACATTGGTTTGAGCATATCTCCCTATATCCATACCACTAGCAGGCTTGCTGACGGTAAGTCTGCCCTGTGTGGTCAACTGGAATTTCAGCACTTAACTTCGATTGCGATTTGTGTGTCCACTTGCTTCGTGGTGAAGGGGTGTGCATGTTGAATCTCGATCTGAATATCTACCTATCCTTTGAAGATTGCATCAACTTTGTCAGAGTTGTCCGAGGGGGAGACGATACAAAGTTTGGTTTGGAGATTGTTAAAGCTAGTTTTGCCTTCCATCCTTAGAAATAGATTGTAGGATTCCTATCCCTCTCCCTTTAAATTCAGCATTTTCCGGGTCAGTCCAGATACCAGAACGATATTGTCAAATCTTTCATGTCCTAATTGCTTCACAAAATCGAACAACTACGTAAGTCCCCTTGGAATAATCCAGCAAAACACATCAACCAACTGAGTCTATTCGCGATAAAAGGAACCTTGCAGTCGAACACATGAACTTTCAAGCAATCTTAGCATGTGGGACACTTTGATCAAGAGAGAATAGAATGACCGTTGGGCAATTTTATTCTGTGTTGATGTCGTCATAAAAAACACGTCAACAGAACTTTTCTCTAAAAAACTAAAATAACACAATAAGATTTAAGAGTTTACTGGGGTTTGAGTTGAGAGCCAGCAGGGCTCATCACAAGAAATCTGCTTACAACTTAGGCCCAGCAATGGCCAACAATGAATAATGAGGTCGCACCTCTCCAAGATGCACAAGATACAAATGAATATGTTCTTCCTTGAAATCGGATCTGCTGCTATGAAGTGCGAATTCTGCTCTTAAGGAAATGCGAACTTGCTTGAATGATGAATATCTTACAATGACAAATATGACCTTGTATTTATACAAGTGTGGCGCCTCTTCAGCATATATCGGCTCACATAAAAGAACCATAATAAATATCAATTATAATAAGGTCGGCCCAAGTAATGACTAAGGCATGCGAACCATAAAGGGTCGGCCTTTTGCATTTACTAAATATTGTAATCATGAATTAAATAGCCGAAGGCTACTCATTTAATTCATGTGCTTCTTCTTGTGATTTGTGTGAAGGAAGTGCAGCCCTAAGCTGCTATAACATCAACACTCCCTCTCAGCTAGGGATGAACTTCCACCTGCACAAGACACATCATATCAGAATGAAAACAAAATAGAATATCACCTCAACGTGATATCAACCATTATGGCTACATCCATAGATGGTATGAACAAGTGCTCATCACTTAAAGTGATGTTGTCACCTCAATGTGACTTTCACCATGGCTCTCCTAGAGGGTGATACACAAGTTTATTAATTTGACTTTATAATATAAAGTCACTTTAATGAAATATTAAAATTATTAAATGGTGAATTATAAGGTATTTAATACTTTATAAAAGAGGGGTTAAAATAATAATTAAATGAGCATTTAATTATTAATCAAAAAGGGACGCCATTTATTAAATAATTGTCCTAAGTCAAAAAAGGGCGAAATTCATCATTTATTTAAATGATTATTAAATGCCTTGGGTCGAACTTATGAAAGGAGATATATATATACTGCCAAGACAAATCGAACTCATTATGTTATGATTATTCAAATTTTTCTTTTCTCTCTGAGAGCATTGGGGTTTGCGAAACAAGGGTTTCAGCAAATCATTGGATGTTGGAGAACGTTCCCTCTTCAAAATCAGGCATACTAAGACTGTGCAATACCAGTTGAAGATTGTCAATTGAGTGGCTTCATCCAGAGGTCATTACCGTGCACATTGTGAAGTTTACATTCAGAGTATTGAGCGATTGTCATCCAGCAATGATTTGTCCAGTATTCGACACGCATTTCAAGGCTGTACGGATTTCTCCAATGCTGGTACATGCCGTACTTTTGCAGCAGCAAGGGCCGTACTTTTTATACAAGCAAAAACACCTTGCCTTTTTGTCTTGTCTTCACCAGCTAGGGCGCCAAGGGTTTGTGGAGTTATTGTAGCCATTTCGAGGTGGGAGATTGCTATCTGGCATTCAGCCGTACCATTTCATGCTCTGTCATAGGTGGCTGCAAGCTTATTCAGGTTTTCTTCAATAAATAGTTTGTTTTTTATCTATATGCTCGATTTCAGCAGTTGTAATCATTCTAGAAGGTCAATACATTATCTATCTTCGGTGTTCGAACGATATTTTGCCATATATAAATTGCTGGTATTTTATTTGTATTTTTCAAGCATTTCTTTCAAAACCGCACCTTTGCAAAAACCCACAAAAACATCAAAAACACAGAAAACAAACAAAAACATAGCAGTATCAGCCAGTGATTGGGTTGAGAGACACCTGGTCTCTTACAGTGGTATCAGAGCACAGAAGTTCTGCCAACCTGTGCTTTTTCAGTTTAAAGTTTTCTTTTGTAGATGCTTTTTCATGAGTAGAGACATTATTTTCTAGAATAAGGGTAGAGGAACAAGCAAAGTTGAAAATTGGAAAGGTCCACCCATTCCAGAAGGTGAAACAGTATCAGGGATTCTCGGTATTCAATTATCTAGTTCCAGTAGTAGTGAAAATAGTGTGACTGTACTCATGGCAGATCAAGAGATTCCTAGAGATTCAGGGAAAGAAAAAGAAAATGCTGAGATGACTGAGGCAGAATACAGGAGTAGACATGACAACATGATGGACATGATGTCGCAGCTGATAGGTACTGTTGACGTGTGTTTTGTGACAACACCAACACAGAATAAAATGTCCAACGGTCACTCTATTCTCTCTTGATCAAAGTATTCCTCATGCTAAGATTGCGTGAAAATTCATGCGTTCAACTCCAAGGTTCCTTTTATCACGAATAGACTCATTTGGTTGATGTGAATATGTTGGGTATTCCAAGGGGACTTACATAGTTGTTCGATTTCTTTACTCAAGCAGATGAAAGGTTTTGGCTATGATGCTCTGGTATTTGAACAGACCGGGAAATACTGAATTTAAAGGAGATAGGGATAGGAATTCTACAATCTATCTCTAAGGGTGGAATGCAAGGACTAGCTTTAACAATCTTCAAACCAAACTTTGTTTCGTCTCCCCTTCGGACAACTCTAACAAAGCTGGTGCAATCTTCAAAGGATGGATAAGATGTTCAAATTGAGATTCAACATGCGCACCCCTTCACAACGAAGCAAGTGGGCACACAAATCACCACCGAAGTTAAGTGCTGAAATTCTAGTTGACCATGCAGGGGCAGACTTACCGTCAGCAAGCCCGCTAGTGGTATGGATACAGGAAAATATGCTCAAACCAACGTCACATTCCACAATTAACACTACTTGCATGAAAACAAAATCTACTTTACTCTACTCTATTCGAATTGGAAAGACGAAAAGATCTCGTCAACTGCCCAAAATGCAAAATGAAGTCACCAATCAATGAAATCCTTATATTATGAGAGTCTTACACAACAATCTTTTGCAAAAACTTTCAAAGGGAAAGTCTTTCTTTCCTTTCAAAACTAAGCTAGCTCCTAGCTCTACTTTAACTTCTATCTAGCTCAACTCTATCTTTGATTTTTGTCTAACTCTGATCTATTTCTAAATTTTTCACAAATGAGGGGGCATACCCCTTTTATATCTAGCCCAGTCCAGTGGACGGCTTAGATTGAAATACAATGGAAGGCTCAGATTGAGCCACCTAAGCCCTGATTAGGGTTTCAGCCCTAAAAACCGCCACTGAGAGGAGTGGGGCAATGAATGCGCCCTCCACTCCTCATCAATGAACCACTATCCGCCATCAATGCACGTCGTCTCCTTCCAGAAGGTCATCATCCAGAAAGGCGTTTCCTCTCTCCTCGCTGGCTGCAAATCTGATGAACCTGGCCAATATTGCCTCAACTTCCTGATCCGAAATGGGAGGAATGTGATCCAACTGAAACTCTAAAACTGTAACTATTTGCCCATGTCGGGCACAAAATTTCTTCCAGGCAACAAGGGCGTCCTGGGTGTTATGTATGATACTGGAGAAAGTAGAGGTGTGCTCGAAGTTATCCTGTGTGAAGGTCTTCACCTCAGAAAAGAATGGCGTTAATCTATTCTTCAATCCATCTGCAGTTACCTCTTCGGAAGTCAACCTCCTGGCAAAGATTGCCTCCAATGTGTTGAGAATTCCAACTAAGATGTTCGTCATGGCCTTTCTGACCCTGACAGAATCTGTCTGTGATGCATCGTAAAATCCCTGGCCTGTGACTACTGAAGAGTACCATCCGGCGAAGTCGTATCTATCCCCCTGCTAAATTACACCTCCTTCAACCAAAACCTGTAGAGGTGTGCTCATCAAAGCCCCTAAACGGAGAACAACTCTCATCTGATAGATACAGGCCTCACCCCAAGCATGGCTAACTGCATCCATCCTTGCCATAATATCGGAGGCTTGCCGATAGGCATGTGCAAGGTCCTCCATAAACTTTCTTGTTTCGACACGGACGTTGGCAACCCATTTGTCTGCCTGTTGTGCCATCCTTTTCAAATCTTCTAACACACTGATTGACTCCCTGGAAAATTCAGTTGAAAGCTCAATTGCCGGATTCTCTTGCCCACAAGGACGGGACAAGTGTTGCACGTAGCCAATCAGTGTCTTGTGCTCTACCTTCAATTTCTTGTATTTTCCCTCAACATAGGACAATCTATCCTTGAGTGCTCGATAGGAATTATCGCACTCCTCTACTACTTGTGCTCCAATAGGGCGGCCAAGTTCCATAGTTGTAACAACATAATTTTCAGGAACGGCCTCGTCCCGATCACACTCTACCCGAGGCACTACCATATGTAAAGTTTGAGATCCATCTTCATCTGTGGATATTTTGGAGAACTTCCTAGCCTTCTTCTTTATTGGAGGTGCGCTGATCCTCTGTAACAACTCCTCCATCTCAACTGCGGGGTTAGTCTCATCTACAGGATCACGCCTCATCCTATCCCTTAGCCATTCTGGCACCTCCTGCCGCATGTCTGATATAGCAAAAGGCTGCTCAACCTCGGCCTCTACCTCATAAACTTCATCCCTGCCATCGTTCCGACGAGGCTCATCATCATCAATAGGCTCAGTGTCTCCTGAGCTCTGGGCATCCTGATCTGAAATGGCATCATCCTTGAGAGCCGCCTCAGTCTCCTGCTGAAACTGAGTATCCGTGGCAATCACCTCATCTGTCTCTTGCTGATTTTCTTGCCAATTATCTTCTCAGGGCATGTTGATGCTCTGGCCCACTGATTCTCTACGAGGTGGCTGACTTGCCACTTGCACTGTTTGTTCTGCCTGTAATCTCTCCCTTTGATCAACAAACAATGATACCTCCTGTAAACTTGGAGAGTTTGCCCGAGATGGTGTATGCAAGGACTCCTCGACTCTCAAAGGCTCAGGCTCAACTGGCTCTTTCCCTCTTGGCTCTAGAGTTTGATCCACCTGCCTTCTTTGCCTAGCTATTGGTGATCTGTGATCTCCCATCAAATTATAGGTAAGGGGAATTGATCGTCCCTTAAGTCGGTCGGCATGCCTCTCTACCCAGCTCCGTGTGAATGTTAAGACTGGGATAAAGAGTGTATCCAAGTCGGTGATCTCTGGCTCCAACCAATCTGGGAGTGGTAGAGGCGTATCTCTCACTGTCTCGTAGTCAACCTGTACAACGTTTATGTCTTCTTCAATCTAATTCGGCACTGGAACAATCTCGCACTCTCTGACCATTACCAACGGTATCCGAGAAAACATTATTTTCCTGATCTCGATCTCATCCACTGCACTGGCCCAAAAGTCTTCGATCTGTGCCTTGTGCCTGAACTCCTCTAACAATATCCATCTGATGTTCCTGTGGGGACCGTAATGGTGCCTGCTGGTGTGGTAGGAAAGATGGAAGAATTGGAGATCAGTTTCTGCCTCCCTAGCTGCTTGCAGCGATGGGCAAATTTCATCTGAATTCCCCATGGTAATTGGGAATCCAAGTCCACCTTTCTTCTTCTTCTTTTGAATCTTATCGTAGGCAATAAGTTGCCTAGATACTTCCAGCATCACTATTCTGTTGGTGGGATACCGAGGCAATCTATAAGGATAGGAAGAGAATCCTTGCAGCCTTATGTAGGTGAACTTTGGAAATTGGGTAAACCAACATCCGAATTTCTCAATCATCTCTTGTGCTTCCCTAGATATTCTGTGATGGGTCATTTGCTGCAAGGTCCTCGTTATATGCATAGTGAAGGCGTCATTGACCCTTTTGTAGTTAGTTGTGCCTGTCAAATGCACTTGTGGACAAACCTCATGTATCTTAAATTGATGGGAACCGCACCCGATTGGTTCCTTGTAGGAGATTCCCCTATACTTTGTCATGCGAGCCAGCATATAGACAATATAAAAGCCCATGTAGAACGTTTTTGTTCTCCTCACACCACGGAGCTGCTCGTGAATGCTGTCACTGATCAACAGTGCCCAATCCATGTGATCTTTGCCCTCTAGTACCAAGTTGACATAGTAGAACATCCAAGGTTCAAAGATGAACGCTTGGGGGCACCCTCCAACTCTGCTCAACATCATAATCAGATCATCAAACTCCTGTCTCAAATCCTCCGAGATTATCTGTTTGGGTAGTTTTGTACGAGCTGGCTTGGGCTTGATCATCAACCTGGTGTTTATCAAATCAGCACATCGGTTCGTTGTGGATGAATACATTCTTTCAGCCCTTTCTTTCGTTTTATAGATCATCTTCTCATGAATTGGAATCCTGAATGCTTCCCCGATTGCTTCAGGTGTTACGTTGGCCAATATCTTGCCATCTAGCGAAGTGATCGTTCTCTGCTCTATGTTGTAGTGATGGCCGCATTCCATGATGAGTTTTGGACATCGGATAGCTGGCGGAAAACTAGCAGCTGCATACAATCTGCTCCTAACAATATTGTGTGAAGTCACTGATGGGTCATGGCCTCCAGTGTCCATTATCCTTCTTCTGAATGCCTCCAGGTTGAACGAGCCTAAGTTTGTGTCAGCCAGCTTGCCCAACTTTGATGAGAACTTTGATTCCGGCAAGAAGGACTTGCTTAATTTCTTGATCACTGCTTGTCTGGATTCGGTGTGGTTGTTTCTACCTCCAGCTCTTCTGCTTGATTCAGCCATTCTGAACACTCTTGTTCACTTCAACTGTGAAATTTCTATATTTGCAACAGCTCTTGAGACTTCTCTCAAATTCGTATTTCTCCTTGGGACCTCTCCTCACAAATTCGTACTTTCAGCAAATGCAGCCTCAGCAAGTCAAAACGTGTCTTTCACTTTCAGCCACTGGAAACTAAGAAGTTCGCAACTCTCAGCAATCAGCAATCTGAGACTTCTTCAAAAAGAAAATCGTGCTTCAGCTGCTTCAGCAACTTCGAACTTTCTTAGCCACGTCTCAGCAACTGGAGACTCTACTTGTAAACTCGTATTTTCTCAACAATCTCAAGGCTTCTCTTCACAAATTCGAACTCTTCCAGCAGCTTGAGAATATTTTATTTCTCTGCAAACTCGTACTTCAACTTCAAAAAATGCTCTGCATTCAGCAACTTGTGTGGAGAATGAAGAGGACTCAGAATATTATAGCCAGGTCGAAATCCAGCAAACGCTATACTTCGCACATTTTCGAATTCCACTTTCCCTCTCTTTTCCAGTCGTAACACTTGTCATTCGAAGCATCGGAATCTCAAGCTTCTAGAATTATGAATTTCATCATCTCTGCACAGGCTTGCCTCATCGCATTGTTTCCTTTAAAATATTAGATTACTCACTTTGTTGAACAATTTCGAATTCATTTGGCTAAGTCCTTTAATCTCATCTTAGCCTTGGCAAAATTATCCAATTCAATTTTCCAGCGAAACATCTCATTCATTTTATTTGTTTGCCTTAGGGAAATTCTTCAAGTTTGCCTTAGGAATTTTATCAAAATAGACACCGAGCAAAAATATCCACCGAAACGATGTGAGCAAGGCGTGGAACAAATTCAAACAGTCTTGCAATCAAAAATGTTCAACACCCAGAAGAAAATTCCTCTTAGAACTCGTTGTTTCCATGTGTATCCGGATGAAGGGGTACTTTTAATTTTTATTATTTAAAAATAATAAAATGGCTAAGGTTTATTTCTCTTCACTCCGAACGTCTTCCACACCTGCAATCTCAAGTTTCTCTGCCTTGGCATTTTTTCTTTGATTTCTTCCTGAAGAATTTTCCCTCTGAAGAATTTTCTCTCTAGAAATTTTAGCATCACCTGTAGGCGTATTTTTCATTTTCTCCTTAGAAAATGCCTTAGGAAATTATTTTAAATTTATATTTTATCTCACCCTTGAAGGGCGCATTTGAGCATGTGGGCTTCCACGTTATATCCCTTTTCTACACCTTAGCAATTTCTTGCCTTAGGAAATTTATCTAGAAAATTCACTTTAGATTACCCATGAGGGGCATACTTCACCTTGTATCAATCTTTGCCTCTAGGCGCATACCACATGTGGAGGGGGAAAATTATCTAGCCTTAGCATTTTCAAAATCATGCCACCCCTAGCTTCACCTTTACCCTTTGGCGCATATAGCATGTGGAGGAGGAAAACACTTTGGGCGCATATCACACATGACACTTCCACTCCAGGGCGCATTTGGCCTAGTCAACCTCCACCTTTGGGCACATTTGAGGGTGTGGAGAGGAATTTCCTCAACACTTTTCACGTTTTACCCTTTACCTTGCCACCTTGGGCACATTTGCTATGGGGAGGAGGAACTTGAAGGCGCAAATGAGGGGTAGTGAAGGAATTCCCACGCCCATGGTGACTCTTCACCTTCCTTGAGCGCATTTCACATGGTGGGCTTCTTGTCTTCGGCGCATTTCAACTATGTGAAGGAAAGCACCATCATCCAGTGACCTTTCACCTCCCCTGGGCGCATTTAGCCTATGTTGCTTCCATCCTTGGGCGCATTTGAGGGGTCCTCAAGGAATTTCCATGCCTTAATGAATTCTGCCATGTATTTGCCTCATGTGGGCGCATTTGACCCATGCTCAGGGAAATCTTGGGCGCATTTAGCATATGCCACTTCCATTTTATCTTTGAAGGTGCATTTTAGGGTGTGTGAAGGAAATTCCACACGTAGCATATTTTCTCCCTACCTCGGGCGCATTTGATGTGTCTCCATGCCAGTCATCACTTATAAGTCTTCAACGCCCTAGCCATGCCTTGGCTTTCTATTTTTAGTAAATTCAAAGAAATTAGGGTTTCCTTGCATTTCATCCTGTCCTGAGCTGGAGCTGGCGTGGTTGTGCCTTCACTGACTTTGCTACCTTGTTCATGCCTTATCTGGCACAATACATACTATTTTTAGCCATTTGCTATTTTTAGCAAACCCTAAAATCGATCAATTTTTGTATCTCTGTTTGCTCTGAAATTCGTTCTTGTTCTTGATGCTGTGAGTGACCTGTTCACATTTGTCTCTAGCACAATACCTGATATTTATAGCCATGAGATGACTTACTAAAAATAGTAAGTATTCAGATCGTGCTCAAATTTTGCCAGTAGGCAGCCTGAAGGATGCTTGTCCCGGTGGCGTGCTTCGTTTTGACATCTCTATATTTTGTTCCATCTATTTTTAGATTTAGCAGGGAAAACCCTAATCTGACTTGCATGCGCTCCAGACTGCTCCCGATCTTCTTGATTTCTACTGTTTGTCACTCTGCTTGCTGGACTGAAGTGTTGGGTAACCGCTGGGCTGAAGCTGCTATTTATAGTAAGTGTCCGGAAAGTGGTCAGTCTGATGTCGGATGAGTTTGCATGTCGCAGTGCCCGTGGGATCTCAAAAAACCCAGAAAAACCCAGAAAACCTAAGTTATCGGTTCGGGTTCGGAGACGGGTTCGGGTACGAGAACCCGGTATGTGGGTACGTGAAATTTTTTTTTAGGGGTTTGGGTACGTATATATATATGTATTATGTATACAAAAAAAAAAAGAAATATACAGAATTGTCAAACTAAATCATTTCATAGTATGATACTTGATCATTGATCAATGCCAAATGCCAAAGATAAATATTAAATGTCAATTGATAGTTGTATTTGACTGATTTGAAAGCAAATTGGGTACAAAATGGCATCCTCATGTGGAATGCGTTGATGTTGATATTCTTAAACAAAATGAAAATAGAAAATTGTTTTTGTAATAACTGAAAGTAAATACTATATTAATATATTTTACAAATTTACATCTTCCTCTTTCCCATAAAAATGAGGTGCGGCATGGAGTTTTGTATGGTTTCAAAAGCCTTAAATGCGATATTATAGATGAAGACTTGTAGGAAAACTATGGAAACTTGGACTTGGAGAGTACCAATTAAATTCAATGGGAGTTTGAGGGCAATGTCTCCAATGGGGTCGAGGGGTAGTGCCCCTCGTGGGGGTCTGGGGGCAACGCCCCCAGCGGGGTTGAGGGGCAGCACCCCCGCCGCTAGCACCAATTTAAGGCTTTTGAAACCATACAAAACTCCATGGCGCACCTCATATTAATAATAATAATTAAAAAAAAATGTTTTTATAAGTTCTGGGCCGTGGGTTCTTCGAGGTACGCCCGGGTACGTGCTTGGTACCTTCGGGTCCACGCACCAATTGACTGGGTGCGCCCTGGGTACGCACAGGGTGCGCGACCAGGCCTGTGGGTTCTCCCGGGTGCGCGCTTGCCCACAGGCCTGGTTGCGCACCCTGTGCGTACCTAGGGCGCACCCGCAGGCAAACCCGGACCGGGTTTGAGGCCTCCGGGTGCGAATCCGGTAAATTAGCAAAAAACTGGTCAACGTGCTGGCATTGGCTAAAAATAGTAAGTCTCTTAAAACTGACTCATTCCATTTGCATGTCATACCACTACGAAGCTCTCGCAAAACCCATATGGAATATCCGGACATGCACTGAAAATCACCGCATGCCAACCCTAAAAATAACCTCTGAAGGTTGGACCACTGAAAGTCCTCATCTCGGTTTGCATGTTATATCACCACGAAGGTCTTGGAAAACCCAGATCCATTCTCCAGTCATGCATTGGAGAATCGTACGTTAAAACCCTAAAAATAGCCTCCGAAGGCTGAACTGCTAAAAATAGCCAGTTGTCTGAATCCGTTCAAATTTCATGTGTAGGCACCTTGAAGCTGCCTGAATGTGCTGAAGTAGTTAGAATCCCGAAATCCTGACGGAAAGACCTCAAATCAGGTACTTACTAAAAATAGTAAGTTGTCAAATTTCAATAAGATTTCAGTGGGATCCTGCCTTGAGCCTCCTGACTGTACTGTTGCACCTAGATTTTACCTTGATAACTCAATTTGACCTCAAACAAGCCTGAAGGATAGAAACCCTAATTTCGTAGACTTGGCAATCATTTCAATCCAGGTCAAAAGACGGGACATCCCCGGAAGGACAAAAGATCAGAGGCAGAGAGAACCAAAGCCAAAAGACCGAAATGGGGCAAAAATTAGGGGGTCCCCATCTTGGATGGGGTGATGTGTGAAAAGGTCACAACAGGTACCATGAGACAGTATACTCCGCCTCACGAGCATTACATTCAGATAGGACAGCCTAGTGGTTCAAGAGGCATAGACCAGCCACAGATGTCGATACGACCGCAGCCGTCACCGATTGTTCATGAGCGTAGGCCTGGATAGCCTACCTTTGTCAGTAGGGAGGCACCACTGACTCCATAGGCAAAACAACAGGGTCACCATACAGAGTTTCAGCCACAGCATGGTACTTCTGTGGCAGATGTGACCAGACTTTTTGGAGAGTATTCGACTCTGGCTCCTGAGATTAGGCAGTCATTGTCATTTCATGAGTTCATGGATGTGCATAAGCCTAGGGGTGGAGGTAGATTTGAGTGCAGAGCTCACCAGTACCAGCAACCACCACAGGTGAACAAAGATATTGAACATGCGGTGAGCAAGATTGTCTTGCCTTATTTTGATGGCTCGGATAAGAATTCAACGAGGTCTTGGGTACAGAAGTTAGACAATTACCTATCTTTGAGACCTATGTAGGAGGACGAGGCCATTAAATTTGCCACACTACACCTCGATGGATTGGCGCATGATTGGTGGCATCACGGCATGTACACATTGGATCATCACTAGGTGACTACTTACCAGGAGTTCACGAACAGGCTCATTGAACGATTTCATAAGAAGGATCCAGAACTTTACTTTAGAGAGCTAGCACAACTCAGACAGACAGGTAGTTTGGATGCTTACATTGGGGAGTTTCAGAGGACTGCAATCATGGTGACAGGTATTTCGGAGAGAAGACTTGTCATTCTATTCATCGAGGAGTTATATGAGCCATTGAGAGGTTGGGTAAAGGCATTTGATCCTCCCACCCTTCGGGAGGCAATGAGAAAGGCACACAGCATGGAGCTTGCAGCACCTCGCAGCAAGTTCTCTTCGGGTTCCACGCCAAACTCAAGGCCGAATAGATCTTTTGATAGAGATAGACCCTTTGACAGGAAGAGAGATCCACCTGATCCTAGGAGAAATAATGCACCACCGTTTGACAGAGAAACACTAAATGATTTACGCAAGAAGAAGTTGTGTTTTTGGTGCAAGGCACCTTATGATGAAAAACACGTATGCCCTCTTCATCCTAAAGCCAAAAGTAATCAGATGGAGTGGTTTTATGAGGGGGAAGAGCAATCCGATCTGTCAGACCAGCAAGCTGATTCAGAGCATTCAGATGATGAAAGGTCTGAAAATGATAATGAACATGATGGTGGAAAGAAACTACAGGAGGCACACTTGACTAGTCTTTAGAGGGATGGCTCCTTTAGGGTACGTGGACTCCTAGCTGGTCAGAAAGTTATAACTCTGCTTGACACAGGTGCAACGCATAACTTTATAGATGCACGTTTGGTTGAGAAGCATGGCGTACAGACAGAGGAGTTTGAGGGTATTCGAGTTAAGGTAGCTGATGGGTACACCCTCAAATGTAACAGGAAAATAACAGATCTTCCGATGCGGCTAAACAACTATGAGTTCAAGACTGAATTCTACGTTGTTAATATGGGGGACACTGATGTGGTACTTGGAATGGCATGGCTTCACAATTTGGGTGAGTTCACACTCAATCTTCGAGATATGGAAATGAAGTTTAAAGTTAATGGGAAGCCACATGTGATTAAAGCTATCAGGGACAGCAACTTGAGAGTTGTTTCTCACAAACGGATGGAGAGGCTTATTCATCATGATATGGTAGAGTGGGCTGCTGAGTGTATGTTGATGCCCGCACAACAGGAACAGCAAAAGCATGAGTACCATCCCGACATTCAGGAGATAAGAATTAAACACTCTAAAGTGTTTAATGATATTCCACTAGGTAGACCTCCAGACAGAAGAACTGAACACATTATAGAGTTGGGGGAGGGCACAAAGCCCATTATGATCACACCATACAGACATCCGAAACGCCTCAAGGATGAGATTGAGAAAACAATCAGTGAGTTGTTCGCTATGGGGCACATCAGACCTAGCAAATCACCTTTTGCTTCATCAGTTGTATTGGTGAAGAAAAAGGATGGATCACTACAGATGTGTATTGATTACCGTCAACTCAATAAGAGGACTATTAAAAACAAGTATCCTATTCCCCGCATTGATGAGTTGATTGATGAGTTGCATGGTGCTATCTTCTTCACAAAGATTGATTTGAGATCAGGGTACCATCAAATTTGGATGAGGGAGTAGGACATTGAGAAAACCGCGTTCAGGTGCCATTGCGGTCATTTTGAGTTCTTGGTTATGCCTTTCAGTTTAACCAACGCCCCTGCCACTTTTCAGGCTATTATGAACAGAGTTTTCAGTTCTCAGTTGCGGAGATATGTTTTGGTTTTCTTCGATGACATTCTAGTGTATAGTAGGTCATGGGAGGAGCATTTAGCTCACTTGGATACAGTACTGGGTATTTTGGCTGAGGAGTCCCTGTATGCCAAGGAGTCCAAGTGTGAGCTAGGCATGGCTAAGTTGTTGTATCTTGGGCACATCATCAGTGCCAAGGGAGTCAGTATGGACCCTGAGAAGGTCCGAGCTATAGTTGAGTGGCCAGTTCCAGAGAACCTTACCCAGCTCAGAGGATTCATTGGGTTGTGTGCTTTCTACTGACGATTTGTTAGTGGGTTCTCACGTCACGCCGCACCCTTTATTGATTTGACAAAGAAGGGGGCTTTTGCTTGGTCACCATACGCTCAGGAGTGCTTTGACAGGTTTAAGGTGATCATGACTTCATGTCCAGTGCTAGAACTACCAGACTTTACGAAGTCTTTTGACTTATTCTGTGATGCCTCGGGAGAGGGCATCGATGTCGTGTTGATGCAGGAGAGACACCCTATTGCTTTTGAGAGCAGGAAGCTTAGGGGTCCTGAGAGATTTTATAGCATTTATGACAAGGAAATGTTAGCCATTATGCTCGCTTTGGCTAAGTTCAGGCAATACCTGATGGGCAGCAAATTCAATGTGCGTACAGACCATAATAGCCTAAAACACTTCCTTGGACAGCGAGACTTAAATGAAAGATAGCAAAAATGGGTCAGCAAGTTGCAATCGTATGATTTTGATATTACCTTCATTAAGGGAAAGCAGAATGTTGTAGTTGACGCATTGTCTCGCAGACCTCAGTTGAATGCTATGGCACAAATCTCCGAGGATTGGAGGTACAGGACTATCGCTAAGTATGCTAAGAATCCACGCTTCTAGCATAGTTGATGGGACAGAGCAGGATAGTAGATATACCGTTGTGAATGACTTGATCATTTACAAGGGGCGGATTTTTCTAGTTCCTGATTCAGAGGTGAAGGATACAGTTCTGAAAGCCTTTCATGATCTTCCTATGATGGGCCATCCCGGTTATTTTAAAACATACAAGCTGGTACGGGAGCGGTTTACTTGGAAAGGTCTAAAGACTGATGTGCTTCAGTATGTACGAGAGTGTTCTGTTTGCCAACAGAACAAACAGGAACACACATATCCAGCTGGTTTGCTTCAGCCACTTCTGATACCTGACAGGAAGTGGG
Organism: Sequoiadendron giganteum; assembly: GCA_007115665.2. Taxonomy (NCBI): domain Eukaryota; kingdom Viridiplantae; phylum Streptophyta; class Pinopsida; order Cupressales; family Cupressaceae; genus Sequoiadendron; species Sequoiadendron giganteum. The sequence continues at coordinate 110,258,517 of CM021104.1, read as the reverse complement.
AATGTTTATCGATGGATTTTATCATGGGCTTGCCAAAAGCCCAAGGGAAGGATTGTAGTTATGTGATTGTTGATCGGCTTACAAAATATGCCCATTTCTTTCCGATCACTACTACATTCACAGCATTGCAGACGGTAGAGCTCTTCTTCAGAGAGGTTTTTCGGCTACATGGTTTGCCTCGGACTATAGTCAGCGATAGAGACAGTCGGTTCATGAGCAACTTTTGGCAGGAGTTGTTCAGACTCTGTGGAACCGAACTAACACCTAGTACCAGCTACCATCCACAGACAGATGGACAGACAGAGATTGTCAATAAGTGGGTGGAAGGATATCTACGTAATTATATAGCTGGACAGCAGAAGGCTTGGGTAAGGTGGATATACCTCTGTGAGCATTGTTATAACTCTACTCACCACATGACTATACAGATGACACCTTTCATTGCATTATACGGGTATGAAGCGCGCAACCTTTTGGATTTGGTGTTGAGTGATAGCAGTGTGCCCAGGGCGGGTGATATGTTGCAGGATCAGTAGGATATTTTGAGGTCTCTCAGGGACAACATTCAGTGGGCACAAAATCAGCAGAAACAGTATGCTGATCAGAAAAGGGTTGAGCGTTCTTTTGCAGTGGGGGACATGGTGTATCTCATGTTACAGCCGTACCGACAGTCCACTTTGCGGAAGAAGGGTGCAGAGAAATTGAAACCTCGTTACTATGGTCCATTTCGAGCAGTGTTGCCAGGAGACGCATCTCCTACCCCTTGAGACGCGTCTCAGAGACGGAGACGCGCCTCTGGTACCGGAGACGCCTCCATCAGCCAAGAAATGCCACCAAGGTCTCCTACCGTCTCCGGAGTCTCCAAAAAAATAAGTTGGCGTCTCCCACGCGTCTAAAAGGCAGAGCGCATAAAATAAAGCTCAATCTTCATAAAAAACGCGATTTTAATGAAGGCAAAACACCAAAAAAGGTCAAAAACGCAAGTCAAAGGCTAAGTAAAGTAAAACAAAAGTGAAAAGAGTGAAGAGTAAGACTGAAGCGCGATTTTTTTCACGTGATTTCTGGAGGGTGATTTCTTTTGTGGAGGGCGGCGGCCATTTCCTGGTAAGTGCTTCATACTCCCGTGGGTTTGCTTGATACCATGATTGCAATCTAAGTTTAGTAAATCAAACAATGTTTGAACTTTGAAGTTTGAATCGAATGTTAGGGTTAGGGATTCCGATTTTCATTTGTCATTTGAATGTTTATATTATATAATTATAATTTTATTTGAACCACTAAATAATAATATCAGCTCCTCATTCACACAAATCAACTGTCAATTCAATCATATTAGCTCCTCGCAGAAAAATGTTCAGCTCCTTTGAAGAGACAATGAAAGACCAAGTGAGTGAGGTTGAAAAGACTTTGAAAGCAAATGGGCAATTCAAAATAGACTCAAATTGGTCATAGGATTTGTGTTAGTGGCAGATCAGAGTAGAAATGACATCACTTGTTAGCTTTTTTAGTATGTTTTATAATTTTATTATAAGTAAAATTTAAATATAAGTTTTTAAAATGTTAACTGTTAAACATTTTCCATAATGCCATTAAATTTATAAGCATTTTTAAATTTTTAATTTTTATAGATGTTGTGTCTAAGACTCTAATGTCTTTATGTTTTTTTTTTGTAGAATTTGAATCATTGAATCAAGAATGTCGAGTGGGGGAAACAAACAAGCCTTGTATCCGTTGTGGAAGTATGTTGAAAGTGTTAAGGGGTCGAAAGGTTCAGGTGGAACAGCCACGATTTCATGTAAATTATGCCCAATGTCATGGCAAAGTACTTACACGAGGGTGAGGGCTCATTTCCTTCACATACCTGGAAAAGGTGTTGATCCTTGTATAAATGAGGTGGAACGATATGATGCTGTGAGGGATCAAGAAAGGGCTGATGGTAAAGTTTCTAATATGAGCTCTCACGCTTCAACAACAGGAGCAACTGCTGCAAATCAAAATCAGAATAGAGAGGCAGAGGTGGATGTGTCTTCAAGAGATGCAGCAGGAGAAAGTTCTCACAAGAGGCCACACATTGGTAGCTCAAACCCCATTGGCAGATTATTTGATGTACAAGGTCGAGAAGCGGTTGATGCATCAGTTGCACGCTTCTTTTATGCCAATGGAATACCATTTAATGTTGCTCGATCACCTTTCTATACAAAGATGGTCCAAGCAATCAACAATGCACCAGCTGGATATAAACCACCTATGTATGAAAAGATTCGCACTACTTTAATTGATAAAGAAAAAATTCGATTAGAGCAACAAACTGCACCATTGAAAAGAGTGTGGGTTTCAGAAGGATGCAGCATTGTGATGGATAGGTGGACGGATACTAGAAATCGTCCACTACTTAATATCATGGTAACATGCAACAAAGGGCCTTATTTTTTGAAGGCATTAGATTGTTTGGGGCAAGAAAAAAATGCAGAGTATCTTTTTAACCAGCTATGTGATGGCATTGAGGAGGTAGGGGCATCACATGTAGTCCAAATTATTACAGATGTTGCCCCTGTTTGTAAAGCAGCAGGCATGTTGGTGCAAAATAAATAGAAGCATATATTTTGGACACCATGTTGTGTGCATTCGTTGAATAAAGCACTGAAAGATATTGGCAAGTTTGAGTGGGTTTCAGCTCTCATAGAAAAGGGCAGAAAAATTCAAATGTTCATATGTAACCATCACCAAACACAAGCTATTTATCGAAAATTTGCCAAGGTGGAGCTTCTCAAACCAGCTGATACAAGGTTTGCTTCTTATTTTATTCTTCTTCACCGTCTTTGTGAAGTGAAAGGTGCTTTGTGTTCCACGGTTGTTAGTGATGCATGGGCAGCTTGGAGGCAATCTACATCAAATGATGCAGTTGAGGTGAGAGGTATGATCCTTGATGACCGTTTTTGGGTTGATGTTAGATTTGTTGTGGACTTTATTCAGCCCATATGTGAGGTGATCAAATTTGCAGATTCAAACAAGCCATGTTTGGGGGAAATTTATGAAGAAATAGATTCCATGTGTGAAAGAATTAAAAAAGTTAACAGATGCAAAAGATCCTTCACTATATCCTTTGATAGAAGAAAAGTTACATGGAAGATGGAACAAACTTAACACACCTCTTCATTGTGCTGCCTATGCCTTAAATCCTAAATGGCATAATATACAAGAGACCAATAAGAGGGCTCCATATGAGGATAGAGAGGTAATGAAGGGGTTTTGGGCTGCAATAAAAAAGATATATGGCCGAGGTGAGGAAGCATCAGTTATGAGGACTCGATAGAATAAGTTTTCACGTGGGCATGGTGACTTTTCTTCCGTGGAAGCTTTGTATGATATGCAAGCAAAGAAAGACCCTATAGAGTGGTGGTGGAACCATGGAGGTGAAACACCTAAATTGCAATCATTTGCAATAAGATTACTCTCACAAGTAGCTAGCTCTTCATCATGTGAGAGAAATTGGAGTACTTATGGTTTTATTCATTCACTAAAGAGGAATCGATTGGGGTCAAAGAAAGCAGAGAACCTGGTATACATTCATAGCTCACTTCGCCTTCTCTCTCGTGTAGATCCTGCATACAATGAGGGTCCTTCAGCAAAATGGGACCAAATTTCACCTGATGAAGATATTGCAACCATGGTGGATGAAGTGGTTGAACCAGATGGCCTTATTGATTTACCCCCAGTTCATCTACCAGCAGAGGAACCTGAGTTAGAGAGTGATGAGTATTTGGAGAGCATCATAGCTGAGGACCTTGACATGGATGATGTGGTGTAAATGATATGAGTTATCAGTATCACATAGATTTCTGATTTTTGTTTTTTGTTTGCATATCTATTATCAGCCAATCAAACTATCAATATTTTTGAATTTCAATATGTAATCGAATATGTAATGTCAAAGACTCAAATGTGAACTATGATTATGACATTTGAAGTATGAACTCTTTGACAATTTGACTCTTTGACACAACATGACAATGCCACAATGACAATTGGATTTGAATTTTGTGTATTTAAACTTTACTACTGTTGTTGTTTTGAAAGTTCAATGTCATTATATTTTCAGATTTTCTATATATTATTAATTTTTATATTAAAAAAAAAATTGCGTCTCCAAGTACCCCCGTCTCCTATTTTCAAAAAAATGACGTACCGGTACCTGTACCAGTCTCCCATACCAGTACCAGTACCAGTCTCGCAGCAACTATGATTTTGAGTCATCAGACGAGTGGGCGAAGTTGCTTATGAATTGGATTTACCGACGGATAGCAAGGTTCACAACATGTTTCACGTTTCTCGCTTGAAGAAGGCATTGGGTCAGCATGTGATACCCTTTCCAATACTGCCACCCCTTGATGATGAGGGGAAGTTGATACTAATACCTGAGGCCATCCTCGAGGTTAGAGAGAGACATCTACGGAGGCGGGTGATCAAGGAATATCCGACCAAGTGAAGAGATTTGCTAGTTGAGGATGCTACATGGGAGTCTGAGGAGATTTTACAGCATCCGGAGCTGAGATTGCTTGAGGACAAGCAATTTCAGGGAGGGCGTACTATAATGTCCCCTTCCCAGACAATATAGTTGGTTCAGAGGTTAGCCTATCATTCTGATCCTCGAAGGCTAACAGATGTGTGTAGAGGATCACTTGAGGCAATTATCCGGTGCTCGGGAACATTACTCCTTCAATTGATTCAGGTTTGGGCCCTGGCAGATGTTTCCAAAATGATTTACAAATACTTACTATTTATAGTAAGTCAAGCAGACAGGAGTTGCTATTTATAGCAGGGCACCTGGTTCAATTGGTTAGCTCAGTTTTAACCCAATTTGATAATCTGATGAGCAAACAGTGTTTACTTGGGCATTTAATGTTTATTAAAAGTTTATTAATTTGACTTTATAATATAAAGTCACTTTAATGAAATATTAAAATTATTAAATGGTGAATTAAAAGGTATTTAATACTTTATAAAAGAGGGGTTAAAATAAAATTTAAATGAGCATTTAATTATTAATCAAAAAGGGACGCCATTTTTTAAATAATTGTCCTAAGTCAAAAAAGGGCGAAATTCATCATTTATTTAAATGATTATTAAATGCCTTAGGTCGAACTTATGAAAGGAGATATATATATATACTGCCAAGACAAATCGAACTCATTATGTTATGATTATTCAAATTTGTCTTTTCTCTCTGAGAGCATTGGGCTTTGCGAAACAAGGGTTTTAGCAAATCATTGGATTTTGGAGAATGTTCCCTCTTCAAAATCAGGATACTAAGACTGTGCAATACCAATTGAAGATTGTCAGTTGATTGGCTTCATCCAGAGGTCATTACCGTGAACATTGTGAAGTTTACATTCAGAGTATTGAACGATTGTCATCTAGCAGTGATTTGTCCAGTATCCGGCACGCATTTCAAGTTTGTACGGATTTCTCCAATGCTGGTACAGGCCGTACTTTTGCAACAGCAAGGGCCGTACTTTTATATAGGCAAAAATGCCTTGCCTTTTTGTCTTTTGTCTTCACCAGCTGGGGCGCCTAGGGTTTGTGGAGTTATTGCAGCCATTTCAAGGTGGGAGATTGCTATCTAGCATTCAGCCGTACCATTTCATGCTCTGTCACAGGCGGCTGCAAGCTTATTCAGGTTTTCTTCAATAAATAGTTTGTTTTTTATCTATATGCTCGATTTCAGTAGTTGTAATCATTCTGGAAGGTCAATACATTATCTATCTTCAGTTTCCAAACGATATTTTGCCATATATAAATTGCTGGTATTTTATTTGTATTTTTCAAGCATTTCTTTCAAAATCGCACCTTTGCAAAAAACCACAAAAACATCAAAAAAATAGAAAACAAACAAAAACATAGCAATATCAGCGAGTGATTGGGTTGAGAGACACCTGGTCTCTTACAACCATAAAGACAACAAACCAAAAAGAAAGGGAGTAATGTTGAAAGGGAACGAACAATTGGTTGACAATGTTTGATTCTTGGAAAATGCATAAATGGAAAGGGGGACCCCACTCCCCTATTGTAGAAAGGACCACCAATTGTACTAGGAAAAAATGTGCAGATTGAAAAGAACATTACAATTAAAAGAAAGCGAGAGAGAAAGGGAGTGATTTGTAGAGTTCCCGAGCATCTATTTTCGAAGACTCAAAGTTTTGTTGACAAACTACAGATAAACCGAATTTGTTTTGTTCTTGGGGAAAAAAATTACAAAGAAGAATACTATAGGATGCACTACATAAACTTGTCATTAACTATCCACCAAAATCACAGCATTGATAGATGAATGAAATAGTATTTATTTGAAATTACTTCCACAATACAATTTCTTAAGCAAGATATAGAGATTAAAATTAGTTGTAGACCCCACGGATGGTCCCAACCCCACCGACCAAAGGCGAGTATGGTCGGTGGTTATTTTGGTTGACCGAATGATACCTAACCTCTTTGTTAATGGCTGAAGAAACTTGAGACCATTCAATGGAGACAAGGAGTTCATTCAATGGTTTACATAGGTGGCATCTATTCCTCCTCCAAGTTGTTCACACCACCTCCCAGACCTATCAAAACTATTATAGCATCACTCCTCTTAGTCTTACGCACCTTTCATTACCTCCTATACCCAAGAACTAGCAAAAAAATGGGTGGCATCCTTGTCTTTTAACTCCAAACACCCACAAACTAGCTTATAATGAATTTTTACCACATTTTTCCTTTGAATGCTAGGCGGCAACCTTCAATGTTTCCTCTTCGTTGCTATTTTCTCTACAGGAAACCGTATGTGACTATAGATAATTTCCACGCCTTTGTCAACTTAAATTGTCTATCTCATCAACCTTTGACACTCAAGTATTTATTAATGCAGGCATCCAATGTGTAGGTTGTACATACCAAAATTGCACTTGTTTACCCTTCCAAGAATGATTTGATCAGTAGTAAGAAGTGATCCACAAATTTCTACAGCCCAACTCAACAAAACTTGATTCATCACAATTTCTCCAAATAGCACCTATAGCAAAAATTTATAATCATCTTTAAATCACCTCATTATTTTCCCTGTCATGTTATATCAGTCATCAACTCAACAAGATCTTTCACTTGGAACACCAACCAACCTTAAAAATTTGAAATTTTCAATTGTAATTTAAATTTCACCACTTTTCCACACACTAGTGAACTCTCGTTGAATCCACTCCAAACTAAATAGGAAGAAATCCTCTTTGAAACTAGCTTTTTTCCTAGGTTTTTAGCTGAAACAAACTATCCAAACTTCACGATAAAAGATGGATCTTCCAAAAGATATGAAATTTCCTTTTACACTCTCCTTTTATATCACTTTCGAACATTAAGAAATTTATACATTATTTATCATAAAGTGACCCTTATAATTTTTACTTTTGGACCCTTAAAATAATCAAATGTTCAACTTTTATAAAAATAATTAATTGAACCAAAGTTGCCTGTAAAATAATAATTTAAGACTTCATTTAAATAAATAAATATTCCCTTACCAACATCCCGATTAGCCTACAGGAAATAAATAGGCTAAGGGCCTTCTCCGACACTCAATCCTAAGAAGGGGATATTACAATCCTCCCTTCCCGAAATTGCTTGTCCTCAAGCAATTAAGGATTTGGATGCTGAAGAACTTATTCTCCCTCCCATGTGGCATCTTCTGAAGGCAAATCCTTCCATCAAACCAAATATTCCTTAATTCTTTTGTTTCTCAATCTCCTCTCCCTGACATCCAAAATATCCCCAGGTACTAGTACTAATTTTCCCTCCTCATCTAATGGTGGAAGCTCAAGAGGTGTAATACACTACCCAAGTGCCTTTTTGAGGCACAAAAGATGGAATACATTATGGATATTTCTCTACTATGGCAACTCCAATTCGTAAGCGACTTTCCTATCCTCCTCACAACCTTATACAACCCATAAAATCAAGGCTTCAACTTCTCTTCCCCACACTTCTTCAAAGATGATTACCTATAGGGGCTACAATCAAAGGAAAATGAAGTCACCTATCTCAAAAGATCACTCCACTCTATGCCTATTCCTATAGATCTACTAATTTTGTGTTTGATGGAGGTTATCCTTCAATATTTTCATGATAACTTGACTCTCTTGTACCCAGTCTTTGGCTTTTGGTACCCTACTATCAGCAATGACTAAGTCTACAAAAGAAATAGCATCATACGCATACAGGGCTCTGAAATGGATCATACCAATAGACATACAATGGGTGGTATTGTAACAATGCTCACCCAAATACAACCCCCTGACCCAGGCCTTTAGTTGCCTTGAAACATACGTACAGAGATATCCTTCTACCCGATTGTTAACAATTTATGTTTGCCCATCTATCTAGGGATGATAGTTGGTTTGTGGAGTTAGTTCAATACTTGTTAACCTAAAGAGTTCCTAGTTCAATTGGTGGTATTGTAACAATGCTCACCCAAATACAACCCCCTGACCCAAGCCTTTTGTTGCCTTGAAACATATGTACAAAGATATCCTTCTACCTGATTGTTAACAATTTATGTTTGCCCATCTATCTAGGGATGATAGTTGGTTCTTGGAGTTAGTTCAATACTTGTTAACCTAAAGAGCTCCTACCAAAACATACTAACATAGCTTTTGTCCTTATCACTCACTATGTTCTTGGGTAGACCATGTAATTTGAACACCTCCCTAAAGAACAATTTTGCAAGCTATAGAGCCTTATACTTCAGAGGATATGGCATAGAAGTGAGCATACTTAGTTTGTGGACTAACACAAATATGCAATCTATGCCCTACAACTGTGGAAAACCTATAATAAAGTCCATAGATACACTATCCCATTTCTACTCTAAAATCGATGAGGGTTTTAATAATCCTGCTGGAAAGGTGTGCTCGAACTTGTTTTATTGACAACTCAAGTGCTCTCTAATGTGCTGCAAAACAATCACCCTTAAGTCCTTTCCAATTAAATATTTCTTTGATTTGTCTATATGTTTTGAAATAACCCAAATGTCCTACTAAGAGTGTGTCATGGATGGCTCTCGATATTTTCTCCTTCATCTTTGATTCTAGGAAAAGTTAAATTCTTTGTACAAAATAAGATCCACTAGCTTGTACTTATCATATTGAACCTTCACTTTCATGATCTTGCAAGCAAAAGTGTTTTTGGAGTACTCCACTGTAAGTTTTTTAGCCTTCCAATCTACTAAAATTTCCAACATAGCACAAAAGGTAGGTTTCCTAGACAAGGCATCAACAACTACATTCCTTTTTCCCTTGACATACTCCTATCGAAATCATATGCTTGTAACTTACTGGCCCATTTTTTCTACCTTCCATTTAAATATTTCTAATTCAGGAAGTATTTGAAGCTAGGTCTTACTACAAACTTACCTCCTACCAAGTATTTCCGAAATTCAGCCAAGACATGCATTATGGCTAGCATTTCCTTGTCATAAATAGAAAGTCTTTTCTCTACCTCTACGTTTCCTACTCTCCAATGCAATAGGATGCTTGTTCTGCATAAGGACTACTCCAATACCCTCACCTAAGGCATCACATTCCAACACGAAAGGATAAGATAAATCTAGTATTGCTAATACTGGAGTACTCATAACCTCCTTAAGTCCATCAAATGTCTATTGTGTTGCATCTATCCAAGCGCATGAACCCTTGGTCAAATCTGCCAAGGGGTTGCCAATTGTGAAAGCCCCTTAACAAACCTGCTATAGTAATTGCATAAACCAAGGAATCCTCTCAACTGAGACAATGTCTTAGGTGGCAGCATATCCATAATTTCTCATATCTTATCCATATCAACCTTAACCCCCTCTACACTAGTCACGTGCCTTAAGTAAAGAATCTTCGTCATTTGAACTTGTACATAGACATTTTGGCATAGAGTGATCGTGCCTCCACTACCCAGACTTTTTCAATATGTCTAAGATGATCTTCCCAAGTTTTACTATAAATCAGAATATCTTCAAAGAAAACAAGAACTTACACAACTACCTACTGAATACATGATTTATGCATGACTAAAAATTGGCAAGCACATTGATCAACCCAAATGGCAAGACGAAAAAACTCATAATGACCTAGTGGCATCAAAAAAAAAAATTGGACATCTTCTCTAGCTCTAATTTGATGATGCCCCGATCGAAGAACAATCTTTGAGAAGTAAACTGCCTCATGAAGCTCATTAATCAATTCGTCAATCCTTGGAATGGGTGTCATGTCCCCAAAAATACACACTAAGGTAACAAAGTTATATTTAAAAATATTGATACCATTATAATTATAATTGTCAAAGATAATATTATAATTATAAAATATCGATATTAATAATTTAAATATTATAGTAAATATTGAAAATATACAAAATCAATACATAAACAATAAACCAATATGAAACATATAATATTTATTAATACAAAACATAAACTTTAAATAATTTATTTAAATCATTAAAAGATAATGTGATATCTTTCAAAAGTCAGATATAAATATTAAAAGTAATACTTAGCAAAATTATATAACATATACATATGTAATAAAACGTTTTTATGAATATCACTATAAATAAATAGAATTATAAAATAAGGAGAAGTATAAAATAAATTGAAACTTAACACATTGTAAACCAAATGTAATATGAATGAAACACAAATTATAAATTGACCAATTCATAGAAGGGAATTACCAAAAGTCGTCAGTAGGCACGAACAGCCACTTTCATCCAGAACGTCTCACCCAAGGGAAACGACCAAGTTAAGAAGAGACGCCTCCATCTTCCGCAGGCTTAGAAATAAAAGGACCTACAAGCAGTTGTGGGGAGGAGGAAAGTAGTTGCAGTCAAGAAAGAGGAGCACGAAGTCGTGGGAAAACTAGGTGAGAATGCTCACTTAGTCTTGGTATCTAGTTTCCATCATTTCTGTCATAGAATAATGGCAAGAGTGTTGGGTTTGATCATTCATCAGTATATTACTATAGAGTTACTATATTCACCGTATAAATAATGCTTTGTGTATCATCCATACCTGGGCGTATGCCCAATGCGTCTGACACAACACTATTAAAGATTTCTTAATTGAATAATCCTAGAATGGGGTCTGGCCAAACCAAACTGGTGATGTTACCTATCTAGGGATAATGACTCGAACACTCAGCCCTGAGATTACATTGAACCTATCTGGGAATGATATGGGGTCACTTAATCAAGAACATGACTCCTCTTACAGGTGTAAAGAAATTGAAAGAGAAATTATGGCTATTGTATATTGAATTAACTGGTTTTGATGAACTAACCCCATTGTATTGTATTATGATCAATAATGCTTATTATAAGTTCTTGTCTTTCTTTTCTTTAACATAAGTCTCTTTCGTCTATGAAATTCTCTCTGGTAGCATAATGAATATGTAAATGGATTTCCCATGTCTGAATGTCTATGATACATATCAACTGCCTTTATCTACCTGCTAGGAGACGTTAGTCATCACCTAAGTGGTTTGTCTATAAACCCCATCTAGGTTCGGCCCCGTTGGCCTAAAGCAAGGGATGGGCATACTGCCCCACTGGCCCTATGCAAAGGTTGGGTCATGGAGGGATGGGGGTTCCACACATGTATATTGCCCCGTTGGCCTAGGATAAAGGTTGGGCAATAGAAGGTGGTAGACCGCTGGCCCCTTAGGGACTCTCCTCTCCTAACAAGATGGACGCTTTCTCTATGTTACAATTTGCATATTACTATATCCGATGTTTTGGTTACTAGATATTAAGGCTAACACACAAGAATCTGGGTGTGTTTCCATATGATACAGCAGGTGTTTCATAGTCACAAGGGAATCTTTGGGAGGGAATAGAGAATTGTAACCCTTTCTCCTTCAGCACTCTAGGACCAGCCAGGTAAGGGATATTACAATGGGACATCTATTCTTAATTGTCTTCTTATTAAGGGGCCTATAGTCAATACACATACACATTAGTTCCATCCCTATTTTTTACCAGAACTACTGAAGAAGTAAATGAACTAGAACTAAGCTTGATATGCCCCATATCAAGAAGCTCTTTGATTGCCTTTTCAATCTCCTCCTTATGCCTTTTTGGATGGCAATTCAAAGAGATAATAATGGGTTTGGCACCCTCCTCAAGCTCAATGACATACTCGAATCCTCTATCAAGTGGTCTACTAGGAGGAATATCACCAAACAATAAATTGTGCTTATCTAGTAGAGACTGTATGTCAACATGATAATGTCTTTCAAAATTTGTCAATGCTGAACCAAACAACTTAAAACCAAGAAATAAGGTATAGGGGTGGAGAGATAAATATCAGATTGTGTAATTAATTCATACCTTATCAACTCTTCCCCACGTGACTCATGCATTCATTTTCTGAATACAGGATCCATCCCAAACAGTTTCAGATTTGATGCAAAGATCATAAACAGCACATGAGGCTTCAATATAATTTTGTGCTCCTCTAGGAAGATAGCCTATTCCCAAATGGTGCCAACAATAGTTGTAACACTAACTAGATTTCTCACAAGAATCAACAGATCTACTATTCCTCACAACATTAAATACTGTTGTTTTCTCTCTGTAACTGTGAGAATTGAAATAGGATAGGATATTAAATTTATTTATAGCCAATAATGAAGTGAAACAAGAGAGCAAATATCATAAACCAGCACTTATATTTTAATTTCACGTTTTTGTCAGATGAGTTACACAGGTTCCATCCCAAACAACTTCAGATTTGATGCAGGCTTCAATTTAGTTTTGTGCTCCTCTAGGAAGATAGCCTATTTCCCAAATGATGCCAACAATAGTTGTAGCACTAACTAGCTTTCCCACAGGAACCAACGGATGATCTACTATGCCTCAAGACATTAGATACTGTTGTTTTCTCTCTGTAATTGTAAGAATTGAATAGTTTGGGAAAATAAATTTATTTATAGCAAATAATGAAGTGAAACAAGAGACCAAATATCATAAACCAGCAATTAACATTTTTTAATTTCACATTTTTTTCCGAAGAGTTATACGTAAACGAAGGGCTGAATCAGATTTGAAATCTACAAAACATAAGAGAAAAGAATATGATAGCTGAAATATTTGAAAATATCCCAAATTTTATTATGCTCAAATACTGAGTTTGCAAAACTGCATCACAGATTGTAAAGCAGGGTCCTTTCTCTTTCTTTTATCATGTTATCTTTCCGACTTATTTCATCTGAAGTCAACTACTTGAAACATTGATTTTCCTCTGTTCCTGCTCATTGTATTCTTGTGAAAAGTCCAAATTTAGAATCCTCATAGGCAATAATCCTCGTCATAAAATAAAAGAAATCAATCCAGGAAACTACTTATAAATCATCTCCGTTTAAGCCTATATATTATATTTGTTAAACTAAATCAAAAAGACATGATGTGTAAGGATAGTTGAAGAAGAGTCAAACAAAAGTACCCAAGCCCAGCTCCCTGTATCTATGCTGTCATGCAGTGGCTTCACAATTGCATAGAAACGAGCTGTGGTAGTAAGGACAACTCCTGGATTTGGTTTTTCAAGAATGAGGTAAGCACCTGTTATTAGAACTTTACCAGGAGCTGATGCAACGCTGCAAAGCATGCAATTTAACATACATTTTCATTAGCAGTAGCATTTCATAAGCCTTCTGAAAATATTTGCTAGGAAAATGGCAATAAAGAGAATGAAGCAACCAAGCAATGACAAGTGACAAGGATCTTATAAAACTTTCACAACTGAATTCTACTTACACAGCCATGGATTACTGTCTTCCTCACTTTCTTGTCACTTTGGCTTGATCCTGGCTCTATATCAAGCCTCTTCTCTGAAGGAGCACAAACATGTATATTTAAAATAATCTACAAGTTAACTAAGGTCATCAAAAGCTAACAATTTACAATGTCAGAAAACAAGCAAAAGGAAAGTACTCCTAACCAAATCTCTTCAACCATAAGAAGCTTTTGAATGTTAATTGTCAATCAGAAAATAACTCCAATATATTGATGAATTGTGAACAAATGGAAAATAAAGTTATATTTTCAAAAGTTGATTACTTGTATAACAAATCTCTAGGCTAAACTTTATTTCTTTGCTTTCTATCCAACAATGGAAAGCTTCTAAGGCTTAATATAAAATTTTAAGCAAGGTCATTTAGGGAAAAATTAATCATATTTCTTGAGGTCTTAATTTCAAGAGCAATTTGAAACTTCATAGAGTATCAAAACCATGCGAGTCAAAGAGAGGACTGTTAGTTTTGGACATGTCTGTGAAGCTAATTGGCGTTTTAAGATTCAAAACATTCAGTTACAAATGTCTGGACTCTGAATCAGAACCAAAGTGCTTTATGTAGTGGATTGGTTTTCGCTATTGCGCATTGATCTACATCTAGTCACAAACTAGGGAGTTTAAATGTTGTTTCTGAATTGATAATCGATTACTAAGAAAATATAAGCCTGATTATAGCAGTATCATATTATAAGCAGTTCAGATCCCCAACTCCAAGGCGTACAAAACAGGAGCAAAGATAATTGCATGTCTAGTATCATATAACAAAAAAGAGAACAACAATAAGTATCACCGATCATCAAATTCCTTAGTGGCCTGCTCCTTTCCACTGCTATAGTTCTTGTTGAGCTTTGTAGCCGGCCGAGAGTGTACTTGATCAGCCGTGAGTCATAAGTAAATAAGACTTTTGTTAATGTTAATATTTTCTATGTACTTGTCATGTTAGTTGTCTCGGGAATTAAGTTCCTAACAAAACAATTAGTTGTAATGAAGGGACACAACGATCAGTCTTTCAACCACCGCCTACATACTATATGTATTCAAGTCATGTAGTCAACAAACATTGTTGCTATGATTATTAATGTTATGTTTCTGGAGACTATTATGTTATGTACTTGTGCTACATTGTTATAGTATGGATGATTGTACTTGCATACATTTTATCAATAAAGACAGTATGATTATTCTGTGCATTGTGTTCTAGTACGTGCATTGTTTTGTGAATTAATTATGTTTACTCTCGTAGTATGTTGGAATTCATTCTCGTGAGTAACATTTGGTGTCATTGCCTAAGTGAACTTTGGACAATCACTCGATAGTAGAATGGGTCGTGATGGATCGACCGACAGAAGAACTCGTACGAACAAACGACAGGACTGTTGATGGGTGTTTTATGACCGCACCAACACAAAATAAAGTTCTCCAACTGATACTCTATCCTCTCTTGAACAAAATATTTTGCATGCTAAGATTGCCCAAAAGATCATGCATTCAACTCCAAGGTTCCTTATGCAGTGAATAGTCTCAATTGGCTTAATGTGATTTGCTAGTTATTTCAAGGGGACTTACAAAATTTGTTCGATCAAAAGAGAAGAACTTGCAGGACACGAATGATTTATTGATATTGCTCGGGTTTCCTAAGCTAACCGGGAAAATACTTAAATTAAAAGGGTAGGGATGAGAGATTCTACTGTTACTCCTAAATGCGGGATACAGAGATCAACTCTTCCAAGCTCAAACCAAGTTCTGCTTCGCCTCACTTTGGACAGCCTCTACAAAGCCAGTGCAATCTTCAAAAGGATAACGAGAGATATTCAAACCACGACTCAACATGCAGATACCATCACAACGACGCATACCAACATATGAACCGCAATTGAAGTTAAGTTCGAAGTGTTCTAGTCAACCACGCAAGGCAAATCCACCGTCAATGAGCCCACTAGTGGTATGGATAACAAAACTTGCTCAAATTAAACAACGCATTCCACAACTACCAACTACTTGCATGAAATGAAATATACTCTACTTTAATCTACTTTAAGATCCTAAGTGACTTGGAAAGACGAAAAATCCTTGCTAGCTACTCACAACAAAAGATAGAACCACCAAGCAATGATAACTCTTTGTATTATAAGAGTGTTCACAACAACTTCTTACAAAGTCTTCAAATGGAAAAACTTCTTTCCTCCTCAGTCTATGCTATCCTAACTTCTAAGCTATTCTCTATATGCTCTCTCTATTCTCTGACTTAACTCTTAATCTAATTTCTAATAGATTACAAATGAGGGGGGATGCCCCTTTTATAAGTAGTTCAGTCCAACGGATGGCTTAGATTTGATTACAATGGAGGGCTCGAATTGAGCCACATATGCCCTAATCAAGGTTTTGCCCTAAAAACCGCCACAGAGAGGAGTGGGGTAATAAATGAACGGAAGATTCTCCACTCCTCTGCAAAAATCATAATGAGCAATCAATGCCCATCACCATCTTCTAGAAGATCCTCATCTAGCAAGGCGTTTTCGTTGTTCTTCTCTTTGACTGCAAACTCGATCAATCGGGCCAACACTGCCTCAACCTCTTGAACTGAAATAGGCGGTATGTGGTTGAGCTGAAACTAAAGTACTGTAGCTGTCTGCTCGTGCCGAGTATAAGACTTTCTCCAAACGACGAAGGTGTCCTGGGTGTTCTGAGTAATGCTGGAGAAAGCTGAAATATTTTCAAAATCATCCTGAACAAACGATCTCATAGCCGAGAAGAAGGGATCTGTTGTGACCTTTTCACACATCACCTCATTCAAAATGGGGACCCCCTAACTTTTGCTCCATTCTGGTCTTTTGGCTTTGGTTCTCTCTCTCTCTCTCTCTCTGGTCTTTTGTCCTTCTGGGGATGCCTCTGGGTTTGACCTAAGTTGGAAATTTTGGCTAAGTCTGTGAAATTAGGGTTTTTATTCTTCAGGCTTTTTTGAGGTCAAATTGAGTTGTCAAATTGAGATCCAAGAATGGTACTACGATCAGAAAGCTTCAGGCAAGATCCCATCAAATTTTCATTGAATTCGAACAACTTACTAGTTTTAGTAAGTGCTCAATCTGGGGTCTTTTCATCAAGATTTTGGAATTCTGACTGTCCACCACGTCCAGGGTACTTCAAGGTACTTGCAAGCAAAATTTGAATAGGTTTGGACAACTTGCTATTTTTAGCAATTCAGGTTTCAGGAGCCATTTCGAGGGTTTGCATGTGGGCTTTTTCAATGCATGTCCGGAGGATCTTTTTGGGTTTTTCAAGACCTTTGCGATGATATAACATGCAAGCCAGGATGATGACTTTCAGTGGTTCAGACTTCAGAGGCTATTTTTAGGGTTTGCATGCAAAATTTCTCAATGCATGTCAAGATATTCCTTATGGTTTTTTCAAGAGCATCGCAATGACATGACATGCAAGTAGAGGTCATTTTTCAGGAACTTACTATGTTTAGCCAGTGCCCACATGTGGACCAGTTTTCTGGGTTTTTCTGGGTTTTTTGAGATCTCTCAAGCATTGTAACATGCAAACTCATCCAGCAGCTGATTGATCACTTTTCAGGCGCTTACTATTTTTAGCAAGCACACTCTAAGCAGCTCCCCGGTGCTCCAGTTCCACAAGCAGAACAACATGCAACAGGAATCAAGTCAAACAAAGGTCATTTGAGGCACATGCAAATCAAATTAGGGTTTCCTACTTTTATGCCTAAAACAAGGGGGTGAAACCCAGGAAACTATCAAATTGAAGTACCCCGCCATGATCAGCATCTTTCAGGCAACCTACTGGCAAAATTTGAATGCAATCCGAGTACTTACTATTTTTAGTAAGTCATTTCATGGCTAAAAATAGCAAGGATGTGCCAGAGGCAAGTGTGAATAGGTCAGTTAAGTCATCAAGATCATGTGGAGCAAATTTTAGATCAAACAGAGCTGCAGAAGTCAAGTAATTTAGGGTTTGCTAAAACTAGCAGGAGGGCTAAAAATAGCGGGTGAGCTTGGACAACAGGTATAAACAGGGTGGTCAGGCCACAGGGAACACATCATGCCAACCCCAGGTTCAAAATAGGCAAAAAGCCAGAAAGAGTCACACATCTCCGAAATTTACTAAAAATAGATGGCAAGAGGTAGCTGGAGGCGTTGAAAATTTATAAGTCTATAAGTTGAAACTGGCATGAGGAGGAGTGAAATGCACCCAAGTTTAGGAGGAGAGTGAAAACACCTAAGACATTGGGAAATTCCTCCTCACACCTTCAAATGCGCCTAAGGCATGGAGGAAGCATGGTGTTTGAAAAAATTTCTAAGTATGAAAATCCTCCACTGCCTAGGAGATGTGCCCTCAAGGCAATGTGAAGGTTGGCATAAAAAAAAATTCTAAGTATGAGAATTCCTCCTCACACCCCTATATGCGCCCTCATGGAGGAGGCTTGGGAAAAATATCTAAGTGTTTCCAAATTCCTCCTCCCTACCTCAAATGCGCCCAAAGCTACAAGAAGGTTGAAATTTTTTCTAAGGCAAGAAAGTTCCTCCTCCCTACCTCATATGCGCCCACAAGGATTGAAGACAAGGCAAAAGATTCTAAGGCGTGGGAAAAGGAAGCAAGGGGCCTCATATGCGCCCAAGTCATGGAGAAGGTAAAAAAAGTTTCTAAGGCGTGAGAAATTCTTCCTCACCCCCCTAAATGCGCCCTAAAGAAGTTGAGACTTGGGTAAAAGTTTCTAAGTGTAAAACATTCCTCCTCCACCTCTCAAATGCGCCCTCAAGTGGAAGTAGACACATGTGAATGTGCCCATGCTTGTGAAGGCATGGAAAACGCCTAAGGCATGTAGAGTGGAGGCACATGGGGTCAAATGCGCCCAAGGTGAAGGGGCTTGACTAGAGAAAATTCTAAGTATTGAAATTTCCTTGACCCCACCCTAAATGCGCACTTCATGAACAAAGCACAATTAAATTTTTCTAAGGCATTGCAAGGTAAAAGTATGAAATATGCCCCAGTGATGGTGATGTCAAAATATTTCTAAGTGTGGGAGGATAAAAAGTGCAAGGTGGTAAATGCGCCTATGAACATGAAGAGGAGTCCTTCAAAAGAAAAAATCGCCTAAGGCATGAAGAATGAAGGCTACAAAGTATAAAATGCGCCCAGACTTGAAGGTTGAATAAACCTTAGAAATTTATTATTTTCAAAAAAATATAAAAAATTAAACGTACCCCTTCACATGGATACACATGAATATTATGTTTTCTGAGGATTTTTTCTAGGTCTTGGACATTTCCCACCAAGAGATGATTTTGAAATTTTCCACACCTTGCTCGAGATTTTAAGACAGAGATTTTGGCCATGCGCCTGTTTGATGAATTTCCTAGACAAAATTAAATCTTTCTAAGGCAATAAAAGAATTTATTTTTTTTTAAATAAAGTACCTTGGCTTATAAATTGGAGCTGGATGTCTGAGAATAAATTTTGCCGGACTAAGCATGGAATCAAACGCCTTAGCCAGTTGAAATAAAAAAAAATTATGAGGAATATTTGATTTAATATTCTCAGAAAAATTTCAAAGATGCAAACATGATGAAGCACACCTATGCAGGAAAGATGAAGTTTTCAAAATTTCTAGAAGTCAAATATTTTGAGCTTCAAGTGACAAGTGTTGTGACTGCTAGAGGAGGGAAAATGGAAATTTGAATGAATTGGCTAAAATTAGCCTCTTCTAGAATTCGACATGGCTATAAGAGTTGGAGTTCTTTTTATTTTCTTCATCGTTGCTGAAAGCAAACTTGAGTTTGCAGGTGAAGAAGTTCGAACTTGAGAAGGGAAAGTTGGTGGAGTAAGTTGCCTTGAGCGAAATTCTTCTAAGTACTCGAGGTTGTTTTGCTGCAAGTAGAATTTCTAAGTGTTGAGAAGTGAGACTTTGTTGAAAGGGGCGTTGAGGTTTGAAGTTAGAATTTCAAGTGCTGAAGCCTCTTATTTTCAGAACTCAGCTGGCAATCTCAAAGTGATTTATTTTTTTCTAAGTCTCATTTCTAATGGTTGTTTTTCATTTCTGCAGGATGGCTGAAGCAAGTAAAAGAACGGTTGGCAAGGAGAATCATGTTGAATCCAACAAAGCAAGTGCATCAAGACAAGTTGTGATCAAGAAGCTGAGCAAGTCTTTCCTGCCAGAGTCAAAGTTTTCTTCGAGGCTGGGAAAATTAAGTGATGCAAAACTTGGCTCTTTCAATTTGGAGACTTTTAGAAGGCGAATGTTGGGGATTCGAGGTCATCATCCATCAGTCACTTTGCACAACATTGTCAGAAGTGGACTTTATGCAGCTGCTGGTTTTCCACCAACAATTCGGTGCCCAGAGCTGATTATGGAATGTGCTAACTGCTACAATTCAGAGCAAAGAACTATCATTTCACCAGATGGCAAGATGTCGACCAACCTCATGCCAGAAGCTATTGGGGAAGCCTTTGGAATTCCAGCCAATGAGAAAATGACTTATAAAACAAGAGAAAGGGCGGAGAGAATGTACGCTTCCACATTTGATAGGTGTGCTGATATGATAAACTCTCGTTGGATGAACAAGCCTAAGCCAACTTGCACAAAGCTGCCAAAGCAAATAATCTCAGAGGACTTGATGTAGGAGTTTTGTGACTTAATCATGATTCTCAACAGAGTTGGAGGGTGCCCCCAATCATTCATCTTTGAACCTTGGATGTTTTACTACATCAACCTTGCGCTGGAAGGCAAGGAGCACGTTTACTAGGCACTAATGATCAATGACAATTTGCATGAGCAACTCAGAAGTTTAAGTA
This sequence comes from Sequoiadendron giganteum, assembly GCA_007115665.2. NCBI lineage: Eukaryota > Viridiplantae > Streptophyta > Pinopsida > Cupressales > Cupressaceae > Sequoiadendron > Sequoiadendron giganteum. The sequence continues at coordinate 110,237,846 of CM021104.1, read as the reverse complement.
GAACAAAGACATTTTACATGAGCTCATATATCATCTACATGCTGGCCCAAATGACGAAGTATAGAGGGATATCATACAAGGAGCCGATTGGATGTGGCTCTCAGCAATTAAAAATTCATGAGGCTTGTCCGCAGTTGCATTTGACGAGCACCTCACATTACAAGAGAGTCAATGATGCCTTCACAATGCATATAACGAAGACGCTTCAGCAAAGAACTCATCACAAAATATCGAAGGAGGCTCAGGAGTTGATTGAAAAGTACGGATGTTGGTTTATCCAATTTTTGAAATTTACCTACATCAGGCTACAGGGGTTTTCATCTTACCCATACAGGTTGCCCTGATATCCCACAAACTGAATTGTGATGCTAGAAATATCTAGGCAGCTTATTGCCTACGATAAAATTCAGAAGAAAAAGAAGAAGGGTGGACTTGACTTCCCTATTGTGATGGGGAATTCAGATGAAGTTTGTCCAACACTACAGGCAGCTAAGTAAGCAGAAAAAGAGCTTCAATTTTTCCACCTCTCCTATCATACTAGCAGACAACATTATGATCCTCAGAGAAATATCAGATCGATACTGTTTGAGGAATTAAGGCATAAAGCGCACATTGAAGACTTCTGGGCAAGTGCAGTGGACGAGGCTGAGGTTAGGAGAAGGATGTTTTCAAGGATACCGTTGGACATGATTAGGGAATGTGAGATTGCTCCGGTGCCAAACCAGGCAGATGAGGATATAAATGTTATACAGGCTGATTATGAGACAGTAAGGAGTACGCCACTCCCACTTCCGGATTGGTCAGAGCCAAAAATTACAGATTTGGATATGCTTTACATACCAGTCTTGACCTTCACAAGGAGTTGGGTGGAGAGGCGTGTGAACCAGCTTAAGGGTAGGTCAATTCCCCTTACTTATAACTTGATGGGAGATCATAGATCACCAGCTGCTAGGAAGAAGAAACAAGTTGCTCAAGCTCCAAATCCATGAGGAAAAGAACCAGTCCGGCCTGAGCCTCAAAGAATTGAGGAGGCATCACATACGCCATCAAGGGCGCATTCTCCAAGCATGCAGGAGGTTTCACTATTTGTTGATCAGAGAGCAAAGTTGAACGAAGAACAGGAATTACAAGAAACAAATCAGCCACCTCGTAGGGAGTCAATTGGCCAGAGCATCAATGTACCTAGGGAAGAAAATCAGCAGGAGATAGAAGAAGAAACGGTCGTAGATACTCGCATCCAACATGAGATTGAGGCAGCTCTCAAGGACACTACTACAGGGCAGGAGGCCCAAAGTTTGGGAGATACTTAGCCTATAGAGATTGATGAGCCTCGTCAGGATGAGGGCAGAGAAGAAGTTCATGAAGAAGAAGCAAGGAATGAATAGCCATTCATTATTTCTGACTTGCAGCAGGAGGTGCCAGAATGGCTAAGGGATAGGATGAGACGTGATCCTAATGAAGAAACTGATCCAGCAATTGAGATGGAAGAAATTTTGATTAGTATCAGCGCACCTCCAACAAACAAGAAGACTAGAAATTTTTCAAAGATTTCAGCAAATGAGGATGGCTCTCGTACACTTCACGTGGCTGTACCTAGGGTGGAGTGCGATTGAGATGAGGCTGTTCCAGAAAACTATGTGATCACTACCATGGAGCTAGGCCACCCTACTGGAACATAGATAATTGAGGAGTGTGATAACTCCTATCAGGCACTCAAGGATAAGTTGCTCCGCACTGAAGGCATATATAAAAGATTGAAGAAAGAGCACAAAACATTGATTGGTTACGCACAACACTTGTCTCATCCTTGTGGGCAAGAGAATCCTGCAATTGAGCTCCCAGCCGAATTTCCCAGAGAGTCGGTCAACAGTTTGGAGGATTTGAGAAGGATGGCGCAGGAGGCAGATAAATTGGTTGCTAAAGTTCGCACTGAGACGGAGAAGTTTATGGAGGATCTTGCTCATGCCTGTCAGGCCTCCGCCATTATGGCACAAATGAACGCAGTTAATCAGGCTTGGGGTGAGGCTCGCATCTATCAGACCCAGGTTGTTCTTCACTTGGAGGCTTTGATGCACACGCCCTTACGGAATTTGGTTGGGGGAGGCGTGATACAGGAGGGTGATAGATATGACTTCACCGGCTGGTATTCTTTAGTGGTCATAGGCAGAGGATTCTTTGATGCAGCACAGGCAAATTCGGTCAAAGTTAGGAAGGCTATGACGAATATTTTTGATGGAGTCCTCAATACGTTGGAGGCTATCTTTGCTAGGAGGCTGATTTCTGAGGAGATAACTGCAGATGATTTGAAGAGTGGATTGGTACCTTTATTTTCGGAGGTGAAGACTTTTGTTCAGGATGATTTTGAAAACACCTCCACCTTCTCCAACATTGTTCAGAATACTCAGGATGCTCTAGTTGCCTGGAGAAAGTCTTGTGCTCGGCATGGGCAAACAATTACGGTGTTGGAGTTTCAACTTGATCACATCCCGCCAATTTCAGATCAAGAGGTTGAGGTTGTGCTAACCAAATTCATTGACTTTGTGGCTAAGGAAAAAGAGAAAGGAAACGCCCTTCTGGATGATGATCTTCCAGAAGAAGATGGTGGGCATTAATTACTCATAGTGGTTCCTGCATTATTATTGATAAGGGCTTAACTTTTGTTGTTTATGATTAGAACCCTTTAGGGTTTCTGGATGATTCTTCTCGAGGTGTAACAGAAATACTCTCATTTGCTCTGCTTAAACTTGTTAAAGAGTTTGTTAAAAGACACCTGTAACCCTAACCTGAGTTGGTTTACAGTTATTGAAACTGCATATAGAGGTTATTACACACAATGTCTTTAAAAGATAACCTTCAGACATTTTTCTAGGTTACCTAGAAGAAGAATATGAGACTTCAGACTTCTCTAGAAGTTGTATTGCATTGAAAATCTTTATAATAGTGATTCTGAGATTATTGTATTTAAGGAAGATGTTCTCATTCTCATACAATATTCTTCAATGTGCTTATTGAAAATATTCATAGTCTTCTATTGAGACACTAGGATTGCAAATTGCACTTCTAGGGTATTGATAGTATACTATAATTGTTATGCATTGTAAAGGAGTTGGCGCTCCTGTATCTTGTGAAGTTGGTGCTCCTGAACTTTGTGGAGTTGGTGCTCCTGAACCTTGAAGAGTTGGTGCTTTAAGTGAATAAAGAGAAAGATTTTTTCGAGTGGTTTTTATTCCCCAAGAGGGTTTTCCACTCAGGACATATATTGCGTTATGTGATGATTTTATGTGTGATTTTTCTTATCTATCTGATCTCAATGTGTCATCAAATGCATTGAATGGTTGTTAATTATCAGTCTTTCATTTCTGCCAATGTTTATGTCAAAATATCATGCATAAAAGGTTTTGTTATTACTGTGGGCTCTGATACAAGTGAAAGTGTAAAACATCTTAAGTTCAACCTATGTTAATGTTATGTCTATATGTTTAATTCATAGCTGATGCAAACACAATACTGTTCATGCACAAGTCAAATCTTTTCTACAAACTATCATTTCATCTTTTGGTTCAAAAGTCAATTAAATCCTTGGATTTGTAAAAAGTTTGTGATTTACATGAATCGCTGATTCACCTCCTCGCTGATTCTAGTCTTCCAACATGGATAGGTAGCTTTCTTCGTTTGTGGTCTTGTGATCGCCAAGACTTCGTCGGCTACCTCCAACATATTTATGTCTTTCTGCTTCGGTCTTCTATGATCCGTGGGCTCGCGTGATCTACACCACTTATAGAGTCTTACTCCCATACCTTGATTGTTCTAGCATTCCCTGGTGAAGTGACTCTATTCATTGCACTTTCGACATTGTATCATGGGGTCTACCCTTGCTATCATACTGGATCTTGCCTCTCGATGAATTGTTATTACTTCTTTGGTTGTTGTGGACCTGTGGTAACCTCCAAGGGATGCATTGTTACTCAAAGGCTTTGGTGGTGTGTTTGGAGGGGTTGACTATTACCCTTGTGCTAAGAACACTTGTGAACTTCTCGCCTTTAGATTAGACAAGCACTCCTTGATGGAGTGTCTCATAACTTGGCAGATGTCACAGAACAATTTCTTCAGGCAGTTTTCCTTGGTATGACCTATTTTGCATTCAGTACATCATAATTATTTGGGTTCCTTCGAACTCTCCTTGTTAGCCTTCAACTCCATCATCCTCATCATATCCCATCGAAGAGCTTGTACAATCTTTGACTCATCTTTGTTGCTCTCCTTCATACTATCATCATCATCAATTTTCCTCTTCCCTCAAGAGGATGTCTTGTTCTCGCTCTTGATGTCCATCACACAATTGTAGGCTTTGGCGTATAATGATGGAGGTACCACCTTCATTTTCTTCCGTAGGGAGGGAAGTAGTCCTTCAATGAACCAGCGTTTCTTCAAGCCGTCTATGTAATATGCCACCCTATTTTTCCTTTGTCTTTATTTGCTTTGGTGAATGTTTTGTGATATATTTGCAATGTTTGATACAACAATATAATGCAGCAAAATAGAAGATATTGCAATAATAATTTTCAACTCAAAAACTAAACATTACATAGGGAATACACAACTGAAAATTCCAAATTTTTATATCAGCTTAGATACTCAATATTTTCACAAAATATTGACAACCCAGTTCATAAAATGTCCCCTATCATCTAAAACAACAATACCGAGAAAATTTGGGAGTTTCAATTCATGAACTCATAGGTAAGATATGCCTTGAAACCCTTTGAAAATGGATGCCAAAATGAAGTATAAAGTTTGCAGCAGTCATACAACAGAATAGACGCCTCTTTGAAATACAAATGATGCTATGCACAGCTTCCCAAACATTCAGTCTATATACTTCTCAAAACCCACGCACAGTCCAAACTGAATCTTCACCCTCAGGTAAGATATGCCTTGAAACCCTCTGAAAATGGATGCCAAGATGAAGTATAAAGTTTGCAGCAGTCATACAGCAGAATAGATGCTTCTTTGAAATACAAATGATGCTATGCACAGCTTCCCAAACATTCAGTCTACATACTTCTCAAAACCCATGCACAATCCAAACCGGATCTTCACCATTAACAATAGAAAGAATATCATCAAACCCTGAACTTGGCGTCCAATATATGGCAGCAATTAAATCATCAAACCCTTGTCTGGCAATGATGAACAATATATGTACAATATTTTGATAATTCCTTCAAACCCTTGAATATGAAACTCTCCTGCAGATTTGTTGAAGCACAAGCACAACCTCTGAGTGAAGTTGTTTGCAAGCTAGCTTGGGAGATCTCTCACTCTTGTACCGAGCTATTCTTCTCAAGGGATTTCGTCCTCAAAAAGCTTGAGATTTTCAGACTGTCCAATCTTCAACAAAACCCTTATCAAAATAAACTTCTTCAAATAATGAATGTGTAAAAATGAGCTTTCATTGCCCTTTTATATTTCCATGCTCAATTTGCATTTGATTTTCATTTCATTTTATTTACTTTCATTTCCCACGTTTCATTCTTGTAATTTTGATGCACAACTTAATAAAACATCCCTTTAAAAAGTCACTTATATCTCCCTTTTAAATTGGCACTTAACTTTATATTATAAAGTGTACGTTAAAATCACTTATATCCTTTTAAATATAAAGTCCCCTTTTAATATTAATAATGCATAAAATTTGATTATTTAATTTAACTTTATTATTTGACGTTATTAATATTAAATGCATAGGACCAATATTAACCCAAATAACTCCAAGATATAATTACACCATCATGCCAAAAGTAGTAACTCTGTCAGCTGACCATACCCATGACTTATTATAAATAGTAAGTATGAGCAACACATCCAAGTGACTTACTAAAAATAGTAAGTATGCGTCAAAGTGTCCAAAATGGCCTTCGGAAAGGCACACCACAAAAAAACTAGGACATTGAACTGAAGAGTAATGAAATAAACACCGAAAGGCTTGTTGACGAACCAAAGATCACCCCTAAAGGGGTCCCCTGAACACCCTGTTAACCTACGAGGGACAATTGGTAGACTAACCACTGCGTCTGACCACTACCTAGGAAAAGGGGACATTACAGTCTACCGGTTGTATCTCCAATTTCACCAACAACTCTTTGATTCCACGATTGTAGGCTTGTACGTTTTTATTCTTTCCTTGCTTCGTGTCATATATGTTTGCCACAATTTCACTGTCGTCCCTGAGAAGTTTAAATTCTTCTTCAAATGCTCTCTTGAGTAATCACCATGAAGCTTTGTGTGTTGCCTCCAATTCCACGTACCAATCTATGGCTATGCCTCTCAACATCGTCGAGAATGCTCTCAGCCTATTCGCTATCCATATCGTCTCGCACAATTTGCAATGACGTACGGGATCCTCTAAACCATTCCTCGTGAACTTCGGCAGTTTTTGCCTCTCAACTGGCAAAGTCACCATGTTTCTTCCCCAATTCCCTCCTTGTATGTTGGACCTAATTGGATTGTTTCTCCCCTAACGTTCCAGTGCCTCTATTGCACTCTCAACCATGTACAGGTCAGCAACACATCCCCTCTTAGCGTCCTCTACACCTTGAGTCTCCTGGGGTTCGTACTAGTACTCCCTCTGCCCAGGGGCCTTTGGCTTGGATCCTCCAATCCTTGGTCCCTCATCGTCTGATATGGACAACTCTTGAATGCGACTTATACTGTTTTCAAGTTCTTTTAGAAGTTCATTTTCATCATTTTTAAATTTTCCTTTATCTGCTACAAATGGTGTCCTAAAAGTTCCTTTGTCACTTTCCTCAACAAGGTTTTCGTGTAACTTAACAAAAGATTGGTTTATTTCATTAAGGTCTTCATTCGTTTATTCAACAATTTGTTTTAGTCTTCTCCTTCGGTTTTCTTGTTCCTTTAATCTGAGTGATCGTCATACCCTTTCCTTTGGTGTTTCTTCCCCACTTGGTACTCAGTTTTTGTCCTTATTGGGTTGTACAGGCATTAATTATTGGTCATACGATCATTAATTGTCGAGAGCACACCTTCAACTTGTATCACATTCCTCCTCCTGTTTGCTTATTTCCTTGTACCGTTGTAGTATTTATTGTCTTCGATGTTCTTGGTTACTCTCCGCCTGAAGATCTTGCAGTATGAAGTAATGATGTGCAAGCAACCTTGGCAATCAGTTGAGGAGATGGTCAACCTCTAGGTTGACGTACAGTCTATCCCAGATGATCTGATGATTGGGGTGGGGACTGGGTGGGAGATAGCAGGGTCCCGGCTACGGCGTATAGTTACGGCAAACCCCCAGCATAATCGATAGGGGGGGTCCGAGCCGGGATATTGAGAAGGCCGAGGTAATTCTGATTGATTGGGGTTGTTGGGGTTGAGCTTGGACTAGAGTTACTAGCTTCAACTAAACTATACGTAGCTCCCTCTTAATTGAATGAGAAAGAGTGAACTAGGTGATCAAGCGTACACTAAAGGGGTGGGTAGCTTAGCTTCAACCTCTACTAACTAGTTCAACAGTCTATAGGCTAGTCCTCCGCTTCTATAGGGGTGATAGTTGAAGCCAACTATCAAAATGGTAGCCGAGCTATTGAACTACCAAGTAACTATTGAACTAGAGGAGATAAGAGTTCTTCGAACTATCTATCTATCGAAGTAGCTCGAGTAGCAAACTAGTGTTGCAGCAGTCGATAGCTGTTCGAACTTAGACAATAGTGACGATACAGAGTCGGCAGAGCTACCCATAGAGAATTCTGACTTGGAGAGGAGCTAGTTGGGGTTTCGAAAAGGTGATCAAATTCACAACTATATTAATAGCCAGCCTTCTTGCCTTCTCGCCAGCTATTTCTGGAAAGGTCATATACTACCTCCCCCTTTCCAACATTACTCATTTGAATGGGTTGCCCCCACCCACCCACACATGCGCGCGGCCAACACCACAACCAACTTCTTGTTGTAGGGCCTTCCATCCACCCACCCCCCTTAAAGAAAATGTATTGACTGTTGGCAAGATCATTAACCAACCAGATAGATTATTGATTGAGGGATCTCTCATTTAAGAGCCTCCCTTCGTACGTGGTCCCTTAATAAAATGTCCCACGGGTTCACCAAAACCTCTATCAATGCATCCTCCCTATCTTCGTTTGCTTGCACTGGTTCCTCAGTTGGCTTTCCCATCACGATGCCATTCCACTGTCGTTTTCCCAAGTTCACTTAGGCAATTGCACCAAATGTTTACTCACTGGGATAACTTTAATGTACTACGAGAGTAAACGGATGAAACTTACAAAACATAAGCATGTATAGAATATTCATGAACACATGATGCATGGAATAGGATTTGCATTTATTCATTAATTCAACAACATGTACAAAAGTATAATGTCAACATCAGAATAGCATTAATGTCCCAATTACAATAGACTCTAGTACATATAGTCGTTGGTGGTGGTTGAGAAACCAACCATCGCGACTCTTCGTTACAAATAATCCAAGTAGTCAAGGACTTAGTCTCCCAAAACAACATGTAACATAAGTGTATGAAATATTTGCTATCTAACTATAGTTTTATTTAATTACAACCAACTACGGCCAACTATGGCTACAACCGGTTGTGACCGATTATGACCGACTATGACTGACTACGGCTGACTATGACCGACTACGACCAACTACGGTTGACTATGACCGACTACGGACGACTACAACCAGCAACATTGCTTATGGGTATGGGGATTTAGACCCTATTGGAAAGTTAAAAAAAGAAGATAAGGGCATTTGGACAAAAAGGAGGTAAGCACTAGAGTTTGGAAGATGATGGTCGAAGTTTAGAGGCTTCCAATTCCTAGTGTATCCCTAATATGCTGCTTGGAACTTGTATAAGAGTTGCTGTTAGCATCAAGGAACTATTTGATAGTTCATACAGTTGGTAAAACAATTGATTTAAACCCAGTTTAGTAATCTTGTTGCAGATCATAATTTCAAAGGGTCATGGAAGCTGTCCAGGTTCATTCACAATGAAGAAATAGAAATTCTTATCTTATCACAGCTTGAAGAATTATTAATGGCACCATCATTCACATTGCAACTGTAGTATTTAAGGTCAGAAGTTAATTTGCTTGTTTCAGTCTTACTGGTGAAAGTAATATCAGATTTAATATCTACCATTTTTATTTTCTTAATAGACAAATCAAACAAAATGCCAACTGTTTGCTATAATGTCCATGTGTTCTTATTTGCACCACACGTGTTTGTTAAAATGCTCATGTTCTAAAAGTTGAGTTGTAGTTGTTCTAGTTTTAGTATTCAAAATTTTTGAGTGACTTACATGCCCTGTCAACTGTTTGATGAAATGTCTATGAACTGAAAGTGGCAAATTAGCAAGAGTTTTTTAAAATTCATGGTAGGGTATATTACAAATACAAACAACGTACATAAAAAACTTCATGCTTCTGCCAAAGACAAAGTTGGAGGAAGAACCAATGATAATGTCTTTAGACAAACTCTAAGAACAACCCCAACGTTGTCTAAGGCAAAACCACATTCCAATAGGTTGTACAACAGATGATGGCAATACAAACCATATGTTGCAACAATCACAAGGTTGTATTTGGCATTGTACAACAAATTTATGAGGGTAGTACATCGGTATATGCGTATATGCAATTGAATCATACAGCATACAAGTGCGTAGAGTTGAGGGTCATATATTGTACAACAACTTCAGCTATCAAGAGTTTTGAGTCATACAACAACAATTGGTATGACGGATTTACAGAGGGGTCATATTGTGGTTTGTAGAAGCCATACGATAGGGTTGCAAAGAGATCATACAATGCATGGGAGATCAATCCATACGGCAATATTTATAGCAGGTTGTATAAATGCAATAAGGGTAAATTGTGCAATGGTCAAAAATTGCAAAACAATCAAAATTTTGTACTAGCAGGCCATACAATAGAGGCTAAATTAAGTTGTGCAATAGGGAATGTAATGTCCCCTATCCTAATTTGCCCTAGAATTCACGTATTGATCACAAATTACAAGTTAGGGTTAGGGTTTTCACCTTATCAATAAATATATTTTAATGAAGTAATCTTGGATTGGGATCCTACATTCACCACATAAACACTATATGCAATTATGTATACATACTTGTTAGGGTTAGATAATTGCGTTTCATTTATAGATGATTAACAAAGAAAACATACTAAAGTTGTGGGAGAAGGGACATGATGGGTCCGCCTGAAGCCATATGCCAAGCCTAAGAGGGTGTATACCATAGCCCTCCCCCTTGGCGACTTGTATCAGCTTTCCCATCAAGCCATGACTCTCGGAAGAGACATGCCAACTTGTGGGAATGGACGGAGATCGCAAGTGGGCTTTTTGGCACTTACCACTTCACCTCAAGCCCATCCTCAACATGGAATTGGGCAGAGGTCTCAAGTGGGATCTTTCAGTGTAATATCCCTTGCAGACTTTGGCCTTAACTTGCTGAATCTAAGCTCAAGGAATATGGCCAGCTTCACCAAAATGAGAACAAAGATTTTAGTAACTATGAGCCCTCTAACACGTCTAGGGTTTTTCACCCTAAAGGAAGAGAGACAGATTAAAATGGCAATGTTCACACTTAAAATGTCCCGATACCACAATAGTATTCCTTGCAATATCTGACCTAAGTTTGCTGATTTAGGCCTCAAGGAAAATTGTCAAACACTTCTCATACAATCTCTTTTGTTGCTGATTTTGTGTTTTCAGTCTGCTTGCTGGCTTGGATTGATTTCAAATGAAGCTTATTGGTTTGCAAATTAATACTACAATGACTAAGCAATGATCTAAGATGATAATGCAATTATTTTGTCTTTTTCATTGCATATACATGAACTCTACATGAGAAATGTACTCCTACAGCCAATTGACATTTTTACAAACACTTGGCATGCATATTCATATGATAATCTAGAGCTCAATCAAACCAAGCATTATATCAAACAATTGGCATGCAACTTATCCCTCCTTAATTGAATGCAATCTCAAGTACAATACTAATGTGAATAGCCAAGACTCTTGGCCTTACAATGACACTCAAATAAATGTCAATGCTGATAAGAAAATGCACCTACAGCTGCAAGGTAGCAGTAACTATCATGATGAATTTACATATGCAAATATATTAAAGAACCTGGAGTAATGGTGCTGATGAAGCTGAGATGAAGAGCATCTAATGTGACAATGAATATCCACCAAAATGTGATAAAATCAACCCTTCAAGAATGTCGCCCCTGTTCTGATTGCAACCTCTGATATAAATTTGTAGCAGCTCCCAACCTTCCTCAAAATGCATCAAAACTCATTGCTATGTCCCCTAAACTGGTGCGCTCCAAGTCTTCTATGAAATCGATGCCAAATATGCAAGCTACAAGAAAAATCATGGGTCTCTACATGCTGCCATGATGACTGAAATATATATTTCAGAATATATAAACAGAAAAATCGTGTAATGTCCCCTTCCAGTTGACATCTCTCAATGTTTGAGATTAGCCTATTATGTGACCCTCATAGGCTGATAGGGTGGATAGAGGGTCTGGTTGAGGCTTGGCTTGGCTTCTATTGGCAGAATCTTTTAGTTGGCTTTTGTTCGGAGTCGTTCAGACACCATTTGCTTGACTTACTATTTTTAGTAAGTGGAGACACTCAGCAGAGCACCCCTGCTATTTTTAGTAGTATGTTTTGGTCGTGTGCGGATTCAGTCACTTATCATCTGGCTTCAGACAGTTCGTCATTTGGACCTGTTTTGAGAGAGATATTAATATTTGTTTGCTAAAATAAATATTAATTAATTAAAGGCTATATTATAAAGTTATAATATAATTAAATATTATAACTTAAGTGACTTAAAGGAAGGGGTCGACCAACATGAAGAAGGGGCCACTTTTCAATTATATTTTATAATTAAAAGTGCGTGCAAACTATGGAAATATTAAAAGAAGAATTCGACTTTTATTTAAATGATGTATTTTTGAGAAAAGTCGACCCTCTTGAGAATATAAGGGTTTTCCATTGTGAGAGAGAGCATTATGTTATGAAAATCGACTTTAATCAATTATTCTTCCAGAGAACGGAGCCAAGGGTTTCAGTTGTCTTTTGCATTGGAGAACGAGCCATCTTCAGTGTTGCAGTTCAGAGGCTGTGAAATATCAGCTGATTTATTGCCTGTCAGAGAAATAGCTTCATCCAGAAGTTATTATAGAGCTTATTCAAAAGATCCATTTGTCCAGAGATTAATCCAGTTTCATCAGGGAAAGATATAAATCATTAGCGGCTGGTTTAGGAGTTGCTTGGCATCTATTTTCAAACTGTACGGAATTCATACTGCTGCAGCCAGGGCCGTACTTTTCATCTAGGGTAAAGCGCTTACCCTTTTAGCTGCCTGACTTCATAAAAAGGGGCACCTACACCTCTGAGACCATTAGCAATCTTCTGGCGAAGGGAGAAATTGTTTTTATTGATAGCCGTGCCATTTTATCATCATCCCAGGCGGCTGCAATCAGCAAACCAGGTTTTTGAATAATACAAAGCAGCTTTGTAATTTGGTCTGCATGTTAGGTTTTTAATATTGTAATTGCTGAGGAAGAATAATACAATTAATAGCAATCATTTCCAGAGTCTTTTTATGTTAGATTTTCCCTTATTGTATTTGTCAGAGATTTTGTATCATTTCTTTCAAAAATCGCATTTATCTCTTTATGCAAAAAAACACAAAAACATCAAAACAATCAAACACAGCAAAAAAAATAAGCAGTTTCAGAAATAGTGAGAATAGGGGTTCCTACAAATCGTCCTTGGAAGGACAAATAGATGAGAGCTCCAAACTGAAAAATAATCCTCAATCCCAAACCTCAATCAATCTCCACAAAATTGGCCTTTGGCCACAAATTTTGTAATGGTGAGAAGATTGAAATATCTCCTCCAACAACTGCAACCCTTCAGTAGATAGTTTCACTACCTCAATTATGCAAATCAATGGGATTAATCATTCCCAAAGACCTCCAATGTAGTCTGCAGAAACCCAAGGCTCCTTCACAACAAGCATATCAAAGTCAAGTGTCAAATGTCCTAGATAATGAAAAACAATGGCTAACCCCCTCGTATTATACTTTTCTCACTAAGTCTAGGGCGGCCCATCTAGAAGCTTCCACATTACTCTTTTATTTTATTTTTATATTTGCACTTTATTATAATATTAAAATATAACTTAAGAATACATAAAGTGCAATCATGATGGCAAAACATTATGTTTTCAAACATTCGGATAACACATTGTGTTTTCCAACATTTTGGTATAACACAACATTAGGTTTTCCAACGTTCAAAAGAACAAAGGAAACCCCCAATAAACCATTGAATCCAGGAGTAGAAGCCAACCGCTGACTAGGTAACTGCCACAAAGACCCTCTAACCACTCCTATTAGCCTACGAGGGCCACTGATAGACTAATCATCCATAAATGACATCAGGCAAAAATGGAGACATTACATTTAGGCTCTTACTGCTTCCTCAAGCCCCTCCCACAAGGTGGGTTTCAGACAGTTAACATAATAGAGATCCCTCTTTATTATTTATAAGTAACATGCATACATAGGCCAATGATTATGTATAGAGATAGATTTATTCTTCCTTACTTACGCCAGACTATAAATGTAAGACAATAAGTGGTAGAAATACACCAGAGTATATGATAGATATATATCTAATAATTAACAATCTGTTGTGGTGGACTAGAGGGGTTCCTTGTGATCGCTGGTCTGATCCTTCTCTTGTTCACTCGACCTGTTCTTAATACTCGAAAGAGATCATTAGTGTAAATCAAGGAAATAAGAATCTACTATCCATAATTATATTAGATCATAATTACTTTGCAAGCATCATTATTGCATAATCGTATACAACTTATATATTTATATTTTATACGAATATATATATAAGTAAATAATACATATATACGTATATTTGTAATCAAATGTGAATTTACAATACTTAAACCAATAGATCTCTTATAGTTTATTTCATTTCTTTCTATCTGCGGCTTAACTCAGATTCCCCAATGATTTCCATTTCATTATAGTCCTTTCAATGCATTAATACATCTCTATTTATACCCAGAAATATATTCTAGGTTTTTAATTTATTCTCTTATCTGCATATATATTCTCTATTTCATTTCCACTCTGTTGTTCCTTCCTACAATCCCCAATTCACAATCATCTTTTAAATCTTTATGACCTTATGAAAGGATGCATCTCTTGTAAGAGAGACAACCCTTATAAAAGTCACCACCTTTACATTATCCACTATGTCTTAATCGATGCCTTGTAAAATGCTGTTTATTATCTTAAACAAATCTTTAACTATATTTCTGCCTTTGTGTCCTTTCCTATGGTCACATCATTTGAGAACACTAATCACTGCCTTTTTAGTTTTAATTGCTGACTTTATTATTTCTTTTAATTACTGCCTTGTATCATTTATCAGATTGCTGTTTTTTTCATTATCACCTAATCGCTGCTTTATTGCTTCAATATATACATATATATATAAATTTATTTTTGTTTTCTTTTTATTCTACTCTCTTGATTTGGGCGATGAAAGTGATTAAACCTGGTCGTATAGTATTAGATGGTCTTTCTCTTGTGTGCCAAGGTTGTTGGTCAACCCAAATAGAATATAAAGTAATTTATTCTGTTTTATTTCCTTATGATGAATATATTATTTTATATTTATATAATGTATGTTTATTTTCATATATATTTATATTATTTAACATAGTATGATAATATTGGCCCGTTAAGGGGCATGTTTGGGTTAATCCGACAAACTCTTTTGTAGAGGTGGATAAGTGGGAGAAACCAGAAGAAGGTTGGTGGAAGGTGAATTTGATGGAGCGTCAAGAGGAAATCAAAGCCCATCGGGTGCTGGCAGTATTGTGCGGGATTGGGAAGGGAACGTTCTGGCAATAGGAGCTATGCGATTGAAGGAGGGAAAAAATTGTTGGTATGTGGTGACTAATCATGCTATACTATACACTTTTTAGTACTGTACACTCTTCATGTATCCTTGTCGGGGTTCGTCACCGAAAAAGAAAAAAAATCGACTTTGTAAACCCTAATTTCTAGAAGCTTCTAAAAGCTTGTTATAAACGGTTGGGATGGAGAGTTGTCGTATGCAATTATTCAGGATATTGTAATATGTTTTGCACTGGATAATAAAATCATTGGATGGTTGCGGTTTGGTGGATGTAGCCCATATTGGGTGAGCCACATTAAATTCTCTATGTTATCATTTTTGTGTGTGTTTTATTTCTCTGTTTATTGCTAAAATCTGCATTAACTCTTTAGATATCTGCCTTCTAACCCTAACAAAAATAATGTGGCGGAAGTAGCAGCAGTGCTATTGGCGGTTAGGATTTCTAGGAAAATCAGAGGAAAAAAAATTCATCTAGAGGGAGATTCGTTGATAATAATTCAAGCAATTTTAAAAGGTGACATTAATGCTTGGCATTTGTAGGGAGTGGTGAGGAAAATTAAGGAAGAAATGGCCTTTTTTGAAGACTTCAAGATAAGCCATGTAAGACGTACGGGGAATGTCGAGGCAGATATCATATCAAAGTGGGCTCTTTCCTTGGCAAAGGTGGATTCAGTAAGGCTCGAAGATTTTAGAGGCTTAACTCTGGAGAATGGTACGTGGCAGATTTTAATGTAGGTGGGAATGAAGAACCTACAAGTAACGGTAGTTTTGTACTTCCCGAGGGACGCGATGCTTGGGTGAAGGTGAATGTCGGTGTTGAATTTACGTTCAGCATTAATGAAGTCGGCTAGCAATTTGTGGTGTCTTAATGATATACATATTTTCACCTTCGATGTTTTGCGATTTGTGCCATTTAGTAATGCAGCTTGTCGGTGGTGGGTGAATTGGTGAAGAACAAAGAACCTGAGAATGGAGGCTAGCTTCTCTTTAACCTCACGAAGGAAGCTCAACTCATTCTCAGGTAAGGCGACTGGGGGTATGTTTCTTTTCAAGGAAGCCCGGGTTGCACAAGCAGTGCAGCTAATCTTGGGAGAGGGTTTTGAAAGCCTAAACCACAAATATAGAACTAATATGGATATATAATCTTTGGTCATGGCGTGGGGTCTGGACTTGGGTGACCCAATGAATGTTGTGAGGAAAATTATGCGGTCGCTTGTTCATGAGGATTTCTTGGCGGGCATGGAAGAAATTTTGGCGCGGGAAATTCTTGGAGTGGGGCTAGTCAAGATTGAAGGCAGAGATGGGGGAGGGCCGGAGATGGTGGGTTTGAATCACCTTTTCATCCAATGGTCGGAGGGTTGCACAAAAGATGCATGGCGCAAAAATGTTGAATGTGGATGGCAGGCTCTTAAGGTATGCGCGGAATTGAAGGAAGTGGAGGAGGTCATAGGTAATTTAAAGGACTTTGCCAAAGAGGAGAAGCGGCAAATGATGGGGCTACGTTCAAGGAAGCGATCGAAGCAAATAATGGCATTAGTGTCGATGGAGGTGGGGAGTACGTCAAAGGTGTTAGAATAGGTTTGGTAAAATATTTTTTTGTTATTGAATTAGCTCTGCATCTGTGATAGTTTTTTTAAGGTATGTAGTTTTTGCTCTGTAATTGTAAAGATACTGAATGCGAGTTATGGTAGGATGGGTAGCTTGCAGGTAGATAGTTTTTGAAGCTTACTGCTACATTGAAACTGAGCTGGTTAATCAACCTTTTTGACTGTCGGTGGACGATGTTTCTATGATATTGTATTTCCATCTTTTTATTAATATAATAATAAAAAATATTATCACCGATCAAAAAAAACATAGCATGATAATATTTATATATATATATATTAACATAGTATGATAATATTTAAATTGTTTCATATTTATATTGTTATATACATTTTGTTATTTATTTATTTGCATTTCAATGCTTTATAATTTAATACTGCCATTTCGGGGGCATGACAGGGAAAGACAGGTTGTACAGTAGTAGTAGGGGGATCTTTAATATTTTAATTTCTAATATTTGACTTTTCCACCTCACACAAGCTTGAACTTATAATATTATTTTTCTTTTCTTTTTTTGTGTAGAGCCCACTTTCTATTTTTCGCTCACTTCAATAATCTTCTTCTTTTTCTGTCTAATTTGTTGTATGGTATTTTTCCTTTAAATTCCCTGTGAAGTATGTCTTGATCTAACTTCATTAATTTGGAAATCCTAAGTGAAATCTCAAAACAAAAATTGCCAACTTTAGTGAATCTTGTACTATGTCTAACACCCAAAGTATCCATTTTTTCCAAATCATTCTTCATTGACTACTTATCATCGTACAATCCTTGTTCACCTTCATTGATCTCCATAGCTTCAATAAAATTACAATTTCATGGAAATACCTTATAGTCCTCCATTTTCCAATGAAATAGGCTACAGAGAGAATTTGTTTCATTTTCCAAACATGACTGTAATTCCAAATTCCTTCATAGTTCAATTCCATCAAACCCTAATCCTGCTTCTCCGTCCATTCTTCTTCGAAGTCTAAATCTGACAAATTCAAGGAAGCTACTTCATTACTGATTGCTCGTTTCATCAAATCAATTATATACTTTTGCCCCTTCTTCTGAATGGAGATTGTGATATTTTTCAAATTGTGATCGTCTTTGGTTGCTACCAGCCAACCTCGACCCAACAACACATCATATGCTTTCTTCCATAATTAAACAACCACAGATTTCAACAAAAATATTTTGGTTCCAATACCTTTTGTCCCATGAAAACTCCAAGTACCTTAATACTTTGTTGATATGCACCCACCAGCTCAAAAGTTGGGGGCCAAATGATCGAATTCTCTAGACTTCTCCAAGTGTCTTCCAGAAGTGAATTCGCACCAAACCTACCATCAACAATTATATTGATGAGATTCCTTCCAAGGATCTCCATATTCACCACCACTAGTTTCTTAGTCGTGTTAACTATCAGTAGCATTGGATCAATCACTTGGTCACCCAACAACAAATGTTCAACTATTGGGTCTTCATTCTTGCCAGATTTTAGATGGGTTGTAGCATGCACTATCTCATTGTTCTTTGATACAATAGCCTTTTGAAATTTAGGAATACTTTGTAATAAATCCACTACTTTAACTAGTATGGTAGTTTGAAGTACTTGCTTCATAATATTTGTACCAAATTGTAATTGGTTTGTTACAATACTTGCATTCGCATTTGAGTGGTGTCGTTCATTAGCCATAGAATTCTCCACTTCGGCCCTTCAGAAAGCTTTTATTTTTATGTACGTGGCTCCAAGTACATAGACTTCTTTGCTTGGGCACAAGTTGTTAGAGTTATTATGTATTAGCTAATAATTAATTAATCTTTAATTGATTATTAGTCTAATTTATTCTCATGCACTTAAGCTAAACTTAGGATTGCTTTATCAGTTGAGCTAATATTGGATCATTATGTCTCGTCTCATGTGATGTTGACACTTGTCATGATTTGATCCCTTTCTCATTTAGGATTTTGCTCTTATAAGCACTCAACCCTCATTGTAATTATCTTGAGCTTTCATATCTTCTTGAGAGTCTCTTGCTTCTGTAGCTTTTTCTTGTTGAGGAATATTGCATATATTGTTTGCATATATTTTGCGTGGAAGGTGTATTTGTTTGTTGTTAGATCTTGTGGCTCATGGTTTTGTGCTTGTTTCACAATTCTAAGATGGTATCAGAGCATGGATTCATCAAACCCCTTCTTGATTTATGAGGTTTTTTTCTTCAACGAGGGTTATAGCACAGATTTGGATTCTCCTTTGCTTTTTTTCAAATTTTGGAGGTGGGCAGTTTTTAGGCGCATTTTAGCGCAAAAAGAGATCTTTTGTTTGTACATGGGTACCTTAACAGGCCTTGTTTATCAGGAACCATCATGCATTCATTTTTAGGGTTTTTAGCTACTTCGTAGGTTTATCTTAAAGGGGGGTGTTAGAGTTATCATGCATTAGCTAATAATTAATTAATCTTTAATTGATTATTAGTTTAATTTATTCTCATGCACTTAAGCTAAACTTAGGATTGCTTTATTAGTTGAGCTAATATTAGATCATTATGTCTCATCTCATGTGATGTTGACACTTGTCAAGATCTGATTCCTTTCTCATTTAGGGTTTTGCTCTTATAAGCACTCAACCCTCATTGTAATTATATCTTGAGCTTTTATATCTTCTTGAGAGTCTCTTGCTTTTGTAGCTTTTTCTTGTTGAGGAATATTGCATATATTGTTTGCAGATCTCTTGTGTGGAAGGTGTATTTGTTTGTTGTTTGATCCTATGGCTCATGGTTTTGTGCTTGTTTCACAATTCTAACACAAGTAATGGCCAATACTTCATTATGCCTTACATCAATCATGTTGGCATTGGCCTTTTGCTTCAAACATATAATTCGTCATGGCTTCCAAATCCACACCATTTGCACAACAGTTGCAATTTGTCCTACTTGTGGTGGCAATCTCTCGCAAAGTGTCTCCATTCATTACATTGTCAATATTGTATAACCAAACGCCCTTTGGGGTCATACTGTATTTGATTTTGATAACCGCCTAGAGATGCATTTTGTGGCTTTGGCAAAGTGGACTGCTCTCCCTATGTAAAGAGTACTTGTGTACTCCTATTCTTCAAATTATATGGGCACTCGTTTATTGAATGACCCATAACTTGGCAAATCTCACAAAACATTTTTCTAGGATAGTTACCTTTGGTGACCTTCAGTTTTGCACTCAGTACTCCATAGTTCATTAGTTTCTTTGTTTGTTTCTCTCTTCGCCTTCAATTCTTTCATCATTCAGAGAATGTCCCTCCATAGCGCTTGTACCATTCCTAATTCACCACCACTATTGTTGTTTGAACTTCATCATCCTCTATTTTTATTACCACAAGAGAACATTTTGTCTTCACTTTCTATGTTTGTTGCCCAATGTAGGCTTCTGAATAAGAAGAGGTTGATACTACCTTCATCTTTTTTCTTAATGACAGAAGTAGACCTTCAATGGGCCACTTTTTCTTGAGACTCTCAACTAGTTCTTTTTCTAACTTTGCAAGCACTTATTTAAGTCTACAATTATAGGCTCGTACATTTTTGTGCTTACCTTGTTTTGTATTGTAAATTTCTACTACTATTTCATTATCATCACAAAGCAACTCAAACTCTTCTTCAATCTCTCCCATCTATTTCGAGAGGCTTGATCAGTTTTTATATACCAATCAATTGCTACACCTCACTAGGTGGCTAGAAAAGACCATATCCAAATTGTCTTATCATCTTGCCCATTTTCTATCTAAATTGTTTCACAATTCTTATAGAGCCTCACAAGATCCTTTGATCCATTACTTGTAAACTTTGGTAACTTTTTTTTTCTACACTAGGCTTACCATGGTTTTGATTTGATGCAAACCTAGCACTTGTAACCGACTTGCTAGGGAGTTTTGATTTGTATGTTATGGTGCTTTTCTCACACTCTCACCATGTAGGAACCCTCTACTCTACCCTCAACTTCAGCATTTTGCACACTTGTTTTGCCTTCTAATTTTCTTTATACACCCTTGGGCTTGACTTTTTCTCCTTCAAATGACAACCTTTGGATGCCTCAAAAGTATCTCTCATACACTTCTTTGAAGGAACCTAACTCCGTCTCCCAACTTATCTTATCTAGAGAAGGTTGTCTTGATTTTTCTAGTTGGTTGGAAAGATCGACCCACACTACGTCGAGTAGTGGTAAGCTCTTGGCTATCTCCTCCCAATCTCCCTTTGTATGTTTTTGTTTCTCCGACTGTGGCTCCGACCTTGCCTTCTTTCTTGAGATGGGATCCAACTTCGAACTTGTACTATTGGTGTTTCTTCAGCTATTTCTCATAGTATTCTTCTTTGTTCTATTTGCTCTACAATCCTTTAAAATAGCCTAATCTCTTGGTCTTGACCACCTTGTGGTCTCTTCCCACCTTTATTGGGGTCTAAGGGATTGAATCTCTCAAATCTGCTCCGATTTATTTTAGGGCAACGACACCAATGTTTACTCTCCAATCTGATAAAATCAATACTTAAAATACTAAACAGAATTAACAATGTATACCAAATAGAGTAAAAGCATATTTTTATTTGCACATGAAGTTATTACAAAAGTAGACCAAAGATGGTCAACCAAGGATTAGAGTTGATCCAACTAAATCATACTACTTTCCTTGACAATACAAAATCTATTTAAAGGACCCGACAATTGCCAAGAGGAACACAACCATCAACTAACTCACTCTTATAACCACCTAAAGCCGACAAACAATCATTACATAGTTAGATAAACCATATTATCAAAACATAATAATAAGTATTGTACACTAACTAAAACAGGGTCAGTTCATACTTCTTGTAAAAGAAAGGACTATAATATGAGTGGAGTTTCTTCTAGGAGTTCAAAATGTGCACCTGTTACATGGTCACAAGCTACAAACAACAGTTCTCTTTCTTCCACTTCACAACCACTGAAAAAGTACAATGTTTTTATTGTCAAAAAATTGGGCATGTGAAGAATGCTTGCAAGAAACAATAGTATGATGAATGATCTATCCCACAAGAAGCAACAAAATGAAGCTAATGTGGCAAATACTGCTAAGAAAGCCCATGATGAGAAGTTTGTGTTGATGGCTCTTTCAAACAATACTAACAGTAGTTATTAGTTCTTTGATTTAGGCGCATCCAAGCACCCAAGCATTTCACCTATTGAAAGGACTAGTATGTCAAGTTTACTATTGATGATAGTCAAAAGGATTTTGTTTCACTTGATGATGGCAAGTCATATACAATTAAAGGGATAGGTGATGTGATAATTGCACTCAATAATCACATCAAACTTCTAGTGTGGAATTTCAAGTATGTTCCATGATTGAACAAAAATTTACTTTCTATAAGCTAGATTATAAAATATCCTAACATTCTAGTTCAATTTTGTGGAACAAGGTGTATTGTTTGTGATGTAAACCAAGGCAAAGTAATTGCTCAAGGCATTATGACAAAGTGTATATAAAGGCTTGTACAAACTTATTCATCCTATTTTGCATCCACATCGAAAGAATCATGGTCTAATCCTAAAACCAAGGAGTTTAAAATAGAAGCTGTTGTGACCCTAGGGATTTAACCATTTATTCTAATCAGATCTGACAAGATGAATTAATAACTTAGGTCTGCAAACTACACTATCAGTGATGTAACAGCAGAATTAATTGACACTTCAACTTATCCACAACACGCAGTAGAAACACAACTCAGAAAATTCCACACCGTATTGTGCAAGTAGGTAATAGATGACTGTTTCAAATCAATTAAAATTTTGAACATGTTTGCAAGGGATATATTGCTGATGACAAAACTACATTGATGGGGTGTAACCACTAACCTGATCTAGGATGATTCTCCTATGATTTTGTGTACATATGGTGCTGATACCCAGTGAGACCTGAATTCACCTCCACACACACCCAGCAGTGAAGAGTTGAGGTGTGAAACCCTCAACTTTCACCATTTAGATCGTGGATCTCCTTGTGCAAGGACTTCACTACATACTTCCTCACCTCTTAGGGTAGTTTCACCATGATTCACCTTCCGACTTGTTTTCTGGTCTGGATTTTTTGTGCAACCCTAGTTTAAATCTGCAGAAACTCCAATCTGGGTTGTTTGTCAAGGTATGGTAGCCTACTGTCTGTCTAGGGCCACCAAGCTCATGGCATCCTGTGATGGGGGAAATAGTGTGCAGAGAACCTTCCTTGAATTTGGTTCAAGCTAGGGCCTCAAGAATCAAATCACCTAGGATTTGCAATGCAGCCCAATGATGGATTATGGTAAACTGGTTCAGATGGGTCACTGGTTTCACGTCCCCTAATTCTGTGCTTACAGAAATTTGCTTGCCAAACACCAGACCTGCATGCAAGATGCCCAAGATCTGGATCTGCTGGACACCCAACACTTGAAAACAGGGTGACGACCTGGTAATAGGGACTGTATAGTGATCAGGGCCTCTTTCCCTCAATGCACCAAGTGTACAAAATATATCTCACAGCACCCAAACCTGCAACAAAGTTTAGAATGAACAAATTTGTGAATTAGAATGCAGAATGGAATAGAGGATGGTTAGGATTTTCAACCCAACCTCCTTACACTGGCCAGGGATTTCGTCCTGTAGGTGTTAATAGACAACTTGTTCAAAAACCTCATCATGCCAGCCAAAAGACCCCCAAAAACGTATTAATAGCAGCCTACAAGGATAGGGCACATGGGACCAGCTAGACGCCAGATTTTGAAATTTAAAAAAGTTGATTCTAATATGTATTTATTTTATATTTTAATATTTATTTATTAATATGTAGATAAAGAGTGTTTAAAAACACTTTTATAGATGAAAAACAGGAATTGACCTCTTGGAGGTATGGGACATGACAAAAGCCAATATTGTGGCACCATTGTTAGACATTCCTACCAATTCATGGGGTGTTCCAATGTGTCATCCTTTGCATGGTACTCCTCCGTCTATAAATCTGCAATGCAAAACTAAAGCTGTCTACATTCCAGCTGAGCTCAGCCCATACAAAGTTCATCTCCATTCAAGACTTTGCCTCTGTAACATTCACCTATTGTGTGTTAGAGGCCCCAATGTTACTTTGAAGGTGAGCCCAATGATTTCACCAAACCAAATGTGTCACCTCAAAAAATAGGCAAACTGATAGATAACTCTACAACAAGGCATGGTCACTATGTTCTTTCTTTGCACCTTTCTCATGCATCTACTATCATGAAGGTTGCTCATGCAAATATTCCTTCCCATTTCTGCACATCTCAAGGGAATTTATTGTCTAAAACTCTACATCATTCAAGTTTAGTCATTAAGGGAGGGGTATTAGTATATATTAGAATATAACAATGATGTAATAAAGTGTATTCATACTTGTATGATAGGTGTAGGTAATTAAATAAGGTTGTTGGAGTTGTTGCAGCTCTTTAATGAGCCTGTTGTACTGTCACTGAAAGAAGTAGATTAAGATTAAATATGGCAGTTATAATAGTGAATTCCTATATCTATATAATGGTTCTCCCTCTCTTTCTGGAGTAAGTCATTCAAGCCAATCTTTCTCATCTCATTTCTTTGTTTATGCCAACACAATCAAAACCAATAAAGTCCATTGAGATGGATTCTCAAGGTCTTTAGAAGCATGTATAGTTTTATCACATGGAATAAAAATAGCCATATTAAAAAAATAACATCAGCAACAAAAAAACAATCACGCTTCTTACAAGTGATGAATAATCCACTAATAAAGTCCATGAAGATGGATTTCCAAGGTTTTGAGGTAACAAGGAGTGGCTGCTACAGAGTTCAAACCAATCTTTCTATCAGAAGGCTTACATTGGCTGCATAATGAGCACCATCTAATGTATTCTTTGGCATGCTTTCTCATAGAAGGCCAATAGAAATATCTCTGTAAATTTTGCACAGTCCTCAACATGCAAAATGACTAGAACATTATGAATAGTGGGCCTCTTTTATAAGTGTGAGGAGTGATGAACCCACTGGAACACAAAACTAGTTTAAGTTGCACAACAAACTATATTTTTAAAATTTCACATATTCAAGAAAAGGAATTTGATTTACTGCCATGGGTTCTTGTAATGAAATGAAAATTGGCCCAAAGTGTCGATCTCAAGAATAAAGTTATTCCATTCTTCATATGCAACAAATCTAGTATTGAGAATATGCAGAACAATGGAAGTAGATCTTCTCAACATATCAGCAACTGTATTAGCAAGTCCCCTTTTTGCACTTAATGACAAGATGAAATTACTGAATGTAAGAAACCCATTGAATGTGTCTTTGTTCTTAATACTTGTATTATGAACTCAGAAAAGATAAGGGTCTGATGGTCAATATGATGGATTGTTTCCTCCCAAGAATGAATTATCTCCATTCCTTGAGTGACTGAACCAACACAAATTATTTGCCATATGTGTTTTACTTTTTTTTGGTCTTAGAAAGTGTTTCTAACTTATGTAATCGGATGGCCTCACTAGTTAAAATAACAACTATATCATAATCTGAGACATCAAATTACTGAATCAAATTGGGAATAGAAAGGATTGGAGTGAAGCCAAAAAGTATATTTTAGCTGCTGAAATGATTTTGTGACTTTTGCAATCCATGAGAAACACTTCTGATTGGAGAATTGATGAAGCGGTCTCACAATGTGAGAGAAGCACTGAATGAATTTCCTGTAGAATTCATTCCACCGAGAAGGTTTTTAAATCTGTAGTATTTGATAAAGTAGGCCAATCCTTGAGGACCCTGAAATTTCCTGGATTTGCATGGACACCACATTGGTCAATAAGGACTTTGTCCTTTTGGCCTGTAATTTACATTGTCACAGAAGATCAAGAGCAATATGAAGATGCTTGATATCATTGTCCCAATTGCTACCAAAGACTGATATAAAATCCAAATAGACTACAATGGATTTCCCTAGATGTGGTAAAAGACATAGTTTACATACTCGGAATCGGAGAGTACTCGCCCAAAAATTTTGACTCGGGAAAAACTCGAGAAATACTCGGCAAACACTCGGCAAATGTGTGTGGATATTTATGTATGTGTATACTCAGGACTGCATTGTGCACATATACATATCTATAAACATACACAGGATGCCAAGTTTGCATGCATATACACACACAGACATATTTATACACACACAAACATGCCAAGTTTGTGGGTTTTTTGCGAGCTACTGACGATTACTCAATAATTTGATGGGAGAAAATCCATCTGCATACTATCCGCAAGTAAAAGCAGAAATTACTCGGCATGCAAATTTTTTGGAGATTACTCGGCTACTCGGAGAGTAATCGGAGAGTATGCAATCTATGGTAAAAGATATCATTGATGAGCCTCTAGGATGTGGCAGGGGCTTTGATGAGACCAAATAGCATGATGAGCAACTCATACATACCATACATAAATGGCTTTTAGAGTAATTTTCAATGCATCTGATGGGTCCTTTCGTACCTAATGATATCCAGGATTTAGATCAATTTTTTTGAAATATTAAGCCCATTTTAATTGGTCAATGAGATCTTCAATTTTGAGAAATGGTTACTGATTTTTCACAGTAATCTTGCTCAATATAGTAAGTGCACAATCTCCATTCATTTGTCTCTTTCTTGAGCACAATCAAGAGAGAAGAAACACAGAGGGAAGAGCTAGGACAGATCTTATCATCAGCAATGAGTATTATAGCTGCTCCTCTATTTTCGCAATCTCAAAAAGAGTTGTGCCAAATTTGGGACAGTTTGGCAGCATAGAACCTGGAACCATATCAATGTTGTGTTGAAAGATTTGAAAAGGAGGAGGTCCTTGAGGCTCATCGAAAACATCAGACTATGCATCAAGGGCATAATACCTAATGAAGCAAGCTTTCCTAAGTTATCTTCTTTATCTTGTTTGATAAAACACATGGTTAAGAACTTTTGAATATTAATCTCTTTTAATGTTACTAGTCCAAGAAGACAAGGGGCTGAGTTTGTACACCATCCCTCTGACTCTTATATTTATTGTGCTTACCATCATGAATGGCATGTCAATCAAACTAGTAAAGATGCATAGGAAGTAGTTCAAAAAGGGCAAGTGGAGTGATATCATATTGTACCATATCTCTATGTGACCCAATGGCAAAAGTGACTACACAATGCCATTGTACCAAGGTTGGACTCGCAAATTTCCCTAACCCAAATGATAGGGATTGAGGTGGGTTGTAGTAAAAAAATGTAGATCCAAAACCTTCTTTTCAGATGCTAGGTTTTTCTGACTTCCATTGCCAATAATAAGGGAAATCAATTGATCCTTTACCTGAAAAATTTGGAGGAAGAGTGCTTCCTGTGGACTTTAAGAATAAGTTGTGGATTTGAGGCGACTGGATTCTCAAGAACAATCATTTCATCATTTTCTTTCAGTTTGTTGCTTTGTGAGCAGAGCCTTGGACTCCTCAGCCTCAACAACTCTACATCCTTAGCAAGATTGCCATACTTTTTATGGTACCTGCAGTATTTAATCCCATTCCCAATAGATGAAGAAGGTTGGCTTGAATCCTTAGACTGTCCAATGGTCATTATGGTGCCAAAGCGAGTTAATAGGAAATGGATGCAGTGGAGGGCAAGAAGTGGAAATATTTAAGAAGACGAGATTAAAAGCCTTGACTAGAAGACACCCAAGAGTGATAGATCTAGTAAAAGATAGAAAGCGTTGAACAGATATAATATAAAGGACATGATGTATAGGCTCTGAAACCAATTGATATGAACACAATCACAAGCAAAGAAAAAGACAAAGGTCTCGGCCACAATTGTACATGTTGTACACTATTATATTAGGTATTTAAAGGGTGTAATGATATAGAAGCTTCTAATAAAAAATGAGAAAAGAGATCTTCTAGAGGAAGGGAGACATAGGATTATGTGCAAATAACAAGATTATACAATTAGAATACAGTATTAGCCCTTGTGGATGTCATAGCAGGAACCCAGATGCTTTGCATTTGGCTCTATGGTTCATAGAGTTTGAGAATCTTTGAGCTGGCATCCGACGTACCCATATGTAGTGTTCGTCATCAATTTATTGGAGTTTAGTTATCATACCAGCTATTTACCCGTTCTTATCACTCTAGTGGGCAGCATTATTCGGAAAGGCGTATGATAAATCATAAAATACTTTAGAGCTCTATTCGAGATTCCAGAGATCATAAGCTTCATCGGTTCAAAAAAAAATTAGAAGACAACTGACTTGTAAGTCTCCTGAACAAAGGCATTTATTTCTCAGTTAAGATCTGCAACTGGTGTATATTGATTGTTCCCGTTAGCAGCACAATATGGCTATTTGGCAATGATTTATGTTCACTAAAAAATTTCTTTGCCATTAACTAAAATTTTAAGTAAGGTTTAATGACGAGCTGAAATAGTAAAGCATTGGGACTATCCTACTACAACCCAAGATTCAAATGCCCTAGAGTCTAAACACATGATGAAATGGGGTAAATTACTGCATCCAACTCGCTGGGTTCAACGTACCACAATGGACAAACAGGGTGCAAGCCACTAGCGAATTTCACAGAAATACCCTTCAATCATATTATATAAGACGAAGATTATCCATTCGGGAATTTATTAAAAAAAAAAAAATTAAAACAAACGCATAAAACTTAGGTTTCATGTCAAGAAGTATATAACTTTATTATACCTACAAATACCAAATGAAACTAGATTTCTGTAATAATTGTAGCCAAAAAAATTGAGAATGGATGCTGGGACCATATAGCCTGATACAAATCATCGATTGTCAAAAATTTGTCGGCAAATCCAATTTTATAAATTATAGACTGTGGAAGGTTAAGATATCTAAAAAAAGAATGATCAGCTATATGCAAAAATTTGGGCAGGCATTTCCCTGCTCAAACATGTTTACAAGCATTTTTCTCCTTCCATATAAATAAAACTAAGAAACAACCTGTATAAGGCATGCAAATATATTATGTCATGGACTGTGGAAATATATGTTTAATTTTATTTACTTTTTAAATACGAAAGCAACACACGAATAGACTCTATGGCCTTATACACATTCCATTAAAACAAACGCGACGGCATTATCAAATAAATATACTATTAAACTGAACAACTCAGAAACTCGACAAAGAAAACAATTTCTTGTTTATCTAAATTAAAAGTTTAAGTTAGTTTAGCCAGAGTCATGTATCGTCCCCAAAAATTAAACAAATTTTGATCAATTTACAGGCTAACCTCTAAATATCTGTTGCAGTTCAAGAAATCCTTCGACAGAGGCTTATTTTTCTGAAATAAACCCGATCAGACTACACATTTGTTGGACTGTAGCTTCTGCTTTAAATTCGTGATCGTTACAAATTCATCTGAACATCTGACGATTATAAAAAGTGAAAACAAGCTGCAATTTGAACATTTTATTAAAAAATGAAAATATGGATCAAGAAAGAAAAAGAAAACATACATGTAAATTCCTCTGCTTTTCAAAATAGTCCTGGGAACGTGCAAATGAATAGAACTAGTCTTTAGCACGTGTTGAAGAGTACAATAAACAATATGCTGCTTTTCCTTATTTTTCGGACAGCTAACCCAATCACTAATCACTGAGTTTAATGGATTGATAAAGATTGATTGCTCGTTGAATTTGATGAATGCTTTTTAAATGGTCCAGAGCCACTAATTAAATTTAGATAATATTCAGTAACGGTAAAATATTCTATATTTAGATAATATTCAGTAACGGTAAAATATGTTATTTTTGGAGATGTACATGACAGAAGGATGTGAACCATTATTCATAAAATATGAATAAAAGAGTTTATTTTAAAATCATGTAAGTCAAATCACATATCATTATAATTTATGAATTTTTTATCATACTCTAACAAATGTAATTTTGATTGTTAATTAAATATATACAATTATTATAAAAAAGAAATGTGTTTGATGTGTTTTAGGCTCACAATTTATTTAGAATAAATATTTAAATAATAATAGAAATATATGATTTAGAGTTCAAATCTATACTTAATATTTATATAAATATGGAAACTAAATGAATTAAGTATATGGATGCTTTAGTATTAATTTTTAAGATGTCTTTATTCAAATGCCATAAACAAAAATATACACAGTTTAAGCTAGAAGCTTGCATACACTATAAAATCATTCGTCAAAATTATAAAATTTTGCACTTTGTATTATGTATTGATTGTGGTCGCTTTTTGCAAGTGTAAAATTTATCATGATACATGTAAGTGAGCATGTAACTCGCATACCTAGTATGGTACTTTTCTATACACTAAAACCTATTCACCTTAATTTCTAATGTCTAGATTTGCATAAGAATGCATAATGTTTAAAAGCACCTTAGGGAATATGTTGGATTGTCTTGGTCAAGTTCTTCTCAGCCAAACCTTTAATGCACTAGCTTTATGACTTTTAAGGAAAAAATTTAAAGATAGCAAGCAAGAGTGCAATAGAACTAGGATGGAGTTCTACAACAATTCTCTAATAAATGTTACTCTAGAATGCTCTCATAAATGTTGTCATTAAAACCTAGCACATTTCTTGGTAACTCCTAGATAATTTTTGAATGAATAAGTGAATGTCTCTTTAAATACAACAACTTGACACATATATCACTAAATCATTGACCTCTCCTCTTAGGGTTTAGGACCTAGAAGGGACAATTTTCACTAACTTTCACTCAAGAATAAACCCTTGAGATCTCAATGCATAAGAGAAAGCGATCTTACAAGAGGGTTGTTCTAAGGGTTGAATATGATCTAATAAAGGGTTCACCACCAAGTTTAGACTTGGAAAAGGTAATGAAATGCAAGATGCAATGCAAAACCCTAATTGAATGCAAAGTAACACTAAATGACCTAGAAAAGTGAATAAAGCAAAACAAAAAACTATAAAACAGAATATTTGTACCTAGAAATCTGGAGATGACAAGATGGAGGTCTGAATCACTGGAAATTTTGCTTTTATTACTAACTAGGACTCATTCGCCAAGCTGGGTGAATTAGTCTTATTTTTGGAAAACTGTACAGAAACTAGTTTCGAACAAAAGGGTATTTGAATCTATGAAAATATTTGTCAGACAGCTACAGTGGGACAAATTTTCCACTTGTGGTGAATCAATCCACTTCTACTTTTGGGGGAATTTAAAATATGGATATGTGCCTCTCATTCTGCTTTATTCTTCTTGATTAGTTTCTGGATCTACAAATGCAATTTGTAACCTACAGGTGATCTCCAAGTCTCTCCAAGGTTTGTTGACAACTTTGACAACTTTGAGCTCTTGACAACTTTTCCCCAATCTTGCTCCTTAGGAAATTTGCAACCTAGACTTGCAAATCACACACAAAGGAGAGGGAAAAAATTTATTGAGTTAATGGATAGGGGTTTACCTTCGTCAAACCCCTTGTTGGTAATTAAACTTTGAAATGAAAGCAAATAAGAATGGAGAATGATGATGTTGCAACTCACCAAACTCTTCAATGAAGTGTTGCACATATGCTTGAGATGGCTACAATGGATGTAGATCTTGATCCTTGCTTGAATAATGTTGATCTTGAATTGAACACTTGCTTGAATCATAAACCCTACATCACAATTGTTAGCACAATAAAAAACATGATGCATGAAATTTTTGACATGTGATTATTGATGCTTGAAGAATGCTCTAAAATGCTTGATAATTTGCCCTTGAATGCACTTGCGAATGCTTGAATTCGCTTGTGAACTCAATTTGTTATAAGGATCACTTGATTGCTTGTTAGTATGAAAATGAGTGAAATAAACTTGTATTTATACTCAATTATGCAAGAATTCCCAAAATTACAACACTATGAAGCCGACATAAGATCTAGGAGAATAAAATATCACCAAGAATTTGAATAAATTTGGTTTTGGGCCACATAAGACTCATTCACCCAAGGTGGCGAATGAGTCCCATCAAAAATAATGTATGGGACCAAAAACCAAAAGTGCTTAGAAATGTGTGAAATCCTATTTGAGGCTAAAAGATCTAGGTGGGACCCATTTGCCCAAGGTGGTGAATGAGTCCCATATCACTAAATCTAGGCCATTCAAACCAGAAATACCTGAATTATGATTGGGTATTGATTAATGTCGGGATTATCCTCAAAAAGATGCAATAAATGAGGCTTGTGGATGCAAAATGGGGCCAATTAAAGCATATGATTTATCCCAATTATTAATGAAAAATCCTAGAAAAGTGTGAAAGTGTGTTACAACACTTTAAATAAGGAAAAATTAAGATTAATTTTCATTAAAAAGAGGTTTCTTAGGTTGATAAGACCTTAGAAAATTGTGAAAGTGTGTTACAGCACTTCACAACACTTTAGCAAGGTACCATTAAATTCATTAGTTCACAAGGGCCCAAGACCTAATGTGAATGTGTCAATCACATTACAACACTAAATCAAAGCAACATTAAGCCTAACTTAGCAAGGAGGGCCCAAACAAGCATGAAAATGTCTCGACGACATTTTATGACACTACATTTAGCCCCCACTTTAGTGAGAGGATGAATTTGCTTCAAACTCACACTAAATTAGACAAACACACACGTCTAGAGGGGTTCAAATGTACCAATGCCAATAAGATGAGATGGCAATGATCAAGAGGGGTGATCAAGCCCCTAGGATCAAGATCCCAAGATAAATCAACATGAGCACAAAAGAACACACATGAGAATGATATAAAGAGCAACAACAAAGCACAAGCATGCACTGTCAAAGACAAAAAAAAGATAAAAGATAAAAGAGAGTCGGATAAAGCTTTGACCATTTTTCCATCGCGATGTGGATCAAATCTAAGTTGTTTTTCCAAAAAATGCATACTCACTTTGAGGCAACGGAACTCCTAGATGTCCACTGCGTGAGAAGTCCTAAAAGGTGAGAAACATACACTCATGGATGGTATGCACTCACACACAAGAAAGTTGTTATGGGTAAATTCATGCCTCGATCAGGCTTCCCGCTCAAACCATACCAAAGTTATACCTCTTGATAACTTTAATAACGCACCACACAAAAGAAATGATTTTCAAGCTTCATGAGACAAGCAAAACTTTGTATGCTTGGAGCTCATGAACAGACAAGATGGCTCTACAAGCATGCAAGTTGTGTTATGCAAGGTGGCCATATAACTATAAATGCAAAATAAGGAACGTTCAAAAGAGTCTTGCTTAGTTCATGTGAGGTCTTTAAATTAGGGAACATTGTGCCTAATGTCTCCAAGAGAAGACCAATCAAAGAATAGAAAATTCACAACTTAGGGGATGTAGCGTGTCACATCAAACCACTAAGAGGAATGTAATATTCTAAGAGAGATCATTCTCTTGAATGATATCACACCCAATGTCATCCACAAAGCGAAAAATGCATCGTATGAAATAAAAAGTCTACACCATGAACCATGAAAAGGGAAAATGCAAGAGAATAATGCCAATGTATCCCCATTTTAAAGAAATTTCTAAACACCATACTGTGAGCAATTACTTTAAAGTAGCAAATGATAAATGAAAACAAGAATACATGAGAGCCAAATTGGAAAGCCCTATGTCAAGTCATATGTTTCCAAATGAGCTACGTCATGCAAAAGAAAACAAAAAGGGAGGGGTTGCCCCCAAAATGAAAACACCAAACACATAAGGGATATATGGATTTGGGGTCAGTATGTTTGTGCTACAATTTTGTCATAAAGCATGGAACTATCATTATCCCCCAAACAAACATAGAACTAAAAGAATGACACGAAGAGAGCGAAAATAAAGAAAAACCTTTTGGGTCAACATGGAAGAGACATGAATGTCTCAATGCCTTGCATCATCCCCAAAAGGAAAACACAAGACAAATGGACAAAATAAAGAAAAATATTTTGGGTCAACATGAAAGAGACATGAACGTCTCAATGCCTTCCATCTTCCCCAAAAGGAAAACTCAAGACAAATATAAAAGATAAAGATAAATCTTTTGGGTCAACATGAAAGAGACATGAATGTCTCAATGCCTTGCATCATCCCCAAAAGGAAAACACAAGACAAATGAAAAAGATAAAGAATCACCAAAATGAAAGGTGGAAAATTTGTTTTGCTTCTCCTCTTAGGGTTTAGGACCTAGAAGGGACAATTTTCACTTTCACTCAAGAACAAACCCTTGAGGTCTCAATGCAAAAGAGAAAGAGATCTTACAAAAGGGTTGTTCTAAGGGTTAAATATGATCTAATAAGGCATAAGGCGTTCACCACAGAGTTTAGACTTGGAAAAGGTAATGAAATGCAAGATGCAATTCAAAACCCTAATTGAATGGAAAGTAACACTAAATGACCTATAAAAGTGAATAAAGCAAAACAAAAAACTATAAAATAGAATGTTCGCACTTGGAAATCTAGATATGGCGAGATGGAGGTTTGAATCACTAGAAATTCTACTTTTATTTTTGATTGGGACTCATTCACCAAGCTGGGCGAATCAGTCTTATTTCTGGAAAACTACACAGAAATTGGTTTCGAACAAAAAGGTATATGAATCTATGAAGATCTTTGTCAGATAGCTACAGTGGGACTCATTCACCACTTGTGGCGAATCAATACACTTCTAATTTTTTGGGAATTTAAAATCTGGATATGTGCCTCTTAGTCTGCTTCATTCTTCCTGATTGGTTTATGGATCTGAAACTACAATTTGTGACCTCTAGGTGATCTCCAAGTCTCCCCAAGGTTTGTTGACAACTTTGACAATTTTAAGCTCTTGACAATTTTTCCCCAATCTTTCTCCTTATGAAATATGCAACCTAGACCTGTAAATCACACACAAAGGAGAGGGAAAAAAATTGTTGGGTTAGTGGATAGGGGTTTGCCTTGGTCAAACCCCTTGTTGGTAATTAAACCTTGAAATGAGAGCAAATAAGAATGGAGAATGATGAATGAACAAATGATGATGTTGCAACTCACCAAACTATTCAATGATGTGTTACACATATGCTTGAGATGGCTACAATGGATGTAGATCTTGATCCTTGCTTGAATGATGTTGATCTTGAATTGAACACTTGCTTGAATCATAAACCAGGATACATCACAATTCTTAGCACAATAACAAACATGATAATTGATGCTTGAAGAATGCTCTAAAATTCTTGATAATTTGCCCTTGAATGCTCTTGTGAACTCAATTTGCTATAAGGATCACTTGATTTCTTGTTAGTATGAAAATGAGTGAAAGAAACCTGTATTTATACTCAATTATGCAAGAATTCCTGAAATTACAACACTACAAGCCGACATCAGATCTAGGAAAATTAAATCCCACCAAATTTTTTAATAAATTTTGATTTTGGGCCACACGAGACTCATTCGCCCAAGGTGGCAAATGAGTCCCATCAGACATAGTACATGGGACCAAAAACCAAAAGTGCTTAAAAATGTGTGAAATCTAGTTCAGGGCCAAAAAATCTAGGTGGGACCCATTAGCCCAAGGAGGTGAATGAGTCCCTGATCACTAAATCTAGGCCATTCAAAACATAAACACCTGAATTATGATTGGGTGTTGATTGGTGTTGGGATTATCCTCAAAAGGATGCAATAAATGAGGCTTGTGGATGTAAAATGGGGCCAATTAAAGCATAAAAAAGCTCATTTATTAATGACAAACCTAGAAAAGTGTTAAAGTGTGTTACAACACTTTAAATAAGGCAATATTAAGATTAATTTTGATTAAAAATAGGTTTATTAGGTTGATAAGACCTTAGAAAAGTGTGAAAGTGTGTTACGACACTTCATAACACTTTATCAAGGTACCATTAAATCCATTAGTTCACAAGGGCTCAAGACCTAATGTGAATGTGTCAATCACTTTACAACACTTTAAATCAAGGCAACATTAAGCCTAACTCGGCAAGGAGGGCCCAAACAAGTGTGAAAATATCCCAATGACATTTTTCGATGCTATAGTAAGAAATATTCACCATTCCAATAATGAAGGGAAGGAAAAGGAAACAATAAAGCTATCCATTTTTAAACCTATGGTAATTTAAGATAAATAAGTAACTATCAAATAAATTAGATATTAAACTAACATAAAGAGTTGAGCTAAATATAAGACAAGTAAACATATTATTAAAAAGAGTAGGGTTGGAGATAGCTTAGATCTAGCAAAGGGGTTGAAGTGTTGAGAAGTAACCTATCCTCCATTGCACTTATGAAAATGGATTTTTCCCATTTATTTCAAGTCTTATCAAATAGATGTGTCACTGAATCCTTCAAATTTTAGTCCTTTGCTTAAGTACTTCCACCAAGTCAAGGCAGTTTTTATGCACATCTTCAAGGAACTTGTTATGCTAAATTTTAGAAGTGTTCTAACTTCCTCCTTATGCCTTGGTCAAATCACTTTACTATTATTTTTAATAAGTACTGACAAGATAAAAGGATGTTGAATGTAAAATGGATAATGTAAAGGTGCTCCTCATCTAAGACTACTCCTTGATTAATGTTGAAATGCTTTTGATGTTCTTTGATGTTGTGATATCCCATTTTTAGAAATCTCCTATGATTTTCCTTTAAATATGAAATTTCAAATGTTTAATTAAAAAAAAAATGCTCAAATTGACTAGAAATGATTGTATTCTAGACTAGGGTCAACTCGAGAAATGAGGAAACAAATGGTTATCATGGTGGATGAAATTACACTAGAAACGGGTATCAATGGAATATAATTGAGATAGCAATGACATCAAAGGTAGGAAAAAGGTTGAGATAAAAATTTGATTTGAACCACTATGGATATGTTTGTTAAAGACAAAGACTAAGGCTAAGTTATGTCAACTTACATGCATTGTAGCTCTCAAATTAGACATTAGGATGAACTATTCATCATCAAGACTAAAGTGAGTGTAAGAAAAGAGGAGAAAAATGTGAAGTGCACTTTTTTCCTTTACATTTTTCCCAAATTTAGTATACATGTAATTCTATAATGAATCATGCATGATAAAGAAAAATATGAGAATTATTAAAATAACAAGCATGCCCCAAAAGGATGCATATTTTCAAAAGAATACAACTCAGAGGATGACCCTCTTTTTTCTTTATCGTCTTACATGAGCTAGGCCTTCCAAATTTACATGTGTTAGAATAAAAAGGAATTAGTAGCATGCCCATTAAGATGATCATCAAAATAAAACTCAACACATTTATTTTACAAGAACCAAGAACTGGTGTCACATTGCCATTAAATTTATGAAAATATGAGTCATGGACTTGTGGTTCATTTGGACCCAATGAAACCATGTGGAGAGGCATGTGAAGAAAAACAAATTATCAAGTCCCTAGGCTTTTCAAGGAGTTGTAACCAAGATGGCCCACATAATCTATCCAAAAGAATATGAAAATGCGTTGTCAGGGTTTCAAAGCATTTGGAACCGATGTGGCACACTCAATCTATACAAAATGAATGAATGTAATATTTAAGAACTTATGTTCCCATTCATATTAGGGTTGTCAAAATTTTGGAAATGGTGTGGTCCCCTTAAGATATGCATGGAAGACCTAGTAAAGTCACAATATTAAGTATAGTATGTTACCTTAAAGAGTATGAAAGCATCATAATGAATATATTTTATGGAAAGGAAAGTGTA
The DNA here is from genome assembly GCA_007115665.2 of Sequoiadendron giganteum. Classification (NCBI taxonomy): domain Eukaryota; kingdom Viridiplantae; phylum Streptophyta; class Pinopsida; order Cupressales; family Cupressaceae; genus Sequoiadendron; species Sequoiadendron giganteum. Next base: position 110,200,480 of record CM021104.1, on the reverse strand, counting down.
TAAAATGGCCACAAAAAAAAATGGTTGCTTGAGGAAGCATGAAGTAGGTACAGAAATGGGGGATTTGAAACGTGTTTCCCTCAAACATTAAGACAAGAAATTTACAAGAGATATAGCATGAAAGAACCACAAAGTATTCAAAGAAAGATGTGAGTTTATTATAAAAAATGAGTACATCAATGAAATCTCATAAGAGTAATGTCATAAATATATCTTTGAGAAAGGTACATGTACATGAGTATCATAGAAAGATAGTATCATGAAATTTCAATGACAAACCAAATTTTGTCTCTCCAAAGAGGAGAAAAAAGTGGAATTAAGATAATGTTCCCAAAGTGAGGGAGAAAATTATGCGTGTCACTAAAGATAGAATGAGTTATTAAATAAATACATATGTATAAAATATAGCACATGTAGCATAATCAAAATGTCAAATATATAAAATATGAAATGAAGATAAAGAGCATAACAAGCAACAAGGTATGAGTGAAAATCCAAAGACAAAAGATATAAATATAGAAACAAAAACTGGTGCAACATTGTAATGGGTCAAATGGATAATCCATGATGAGGGCATAGAGTCACAACAAAAGCAATGGAATAAAAGGAGTGTGTAAGATTTTTCTATGGAGATAACCACCCAATAACTAGAGGCCTAAAGGAAAGCACAAGATTCTTAGAAGATCAATATCATAAAAATAAATTGTATTCCTATCAAAGAATGTAAATAGAAAGAATATATAATGTATCAAAGACCCTTGGTTATATAGGCCAAGGTGAGACATAGAACAACATAATAATATGAAAAGTTTCTTAATCTTAATATATGAAACATAAAGTGATAAGTATCCTATGTGTACCCTAAGTAAACTTAAGTGATAAGATTTCAAAAGGACCTAATAGTGGAACTAGTTAGGTAATACCCCTATTCACATCAACACCTCTGCTTAAGTGCAACTTAGGGGGAACAATAATCATGAAAACATGTACAAATGGATCCCACCTACAAGGTCTGATGAGGCACCCATGTACAAATGCAATCTCTCGCAAATGAAGAAAAGGATAAAACCCAATGTGAGAAAACTCCTCAAAAGATAAAAAATATAAAAAACAATTATCTAAAAGATGAGAAGGACAAAACCTTGTATGAGGAAAAATTTCCCTACATAGGAGAGAATGAGAAGAAGTTCAAGTGAACCCCCTGTAGCAATGTCTCACACCCACAAGGGAGCTCACAAATGATGATACTTACTCTCAATGAAGGGTTTGGTGAAGATAAATTATATGCAACATGCTCTGTTGTAGGTCAATACCATGAATCATTGGCTTGCTCTTGTATCAACTCCCAGATGTAGTGCATATGAATCTTGATGTATTTTGTTAATTGATGTCAAACAAGATTCTTTGAGATCTATATGACACTCTAAATGTCACAAAGGAGGATAATTGGTCATAGAATTGTGAAGCCAAACTCAATCAATTTTTTTTGAAGCAAAATACCTTTATTGGTTGCATTAATACCTCATCATTACTCAACCTCAATTGAAGAAAGAGAAATGGCATGTTGCTTCTTTCTCCAAGCCAACAAATGGGGCCTAAACCAAGATGAAATTTGTAACCAGATGTGGACTTACAGTGATCAATATCGCCAACCCAATTAAAATCTATATATCTAGCCAAGTCTAGTCTTGTACCTTTTGCTTAGTGAATTTTATAGTGATGAGTACATTGTATGTAATGTGATATGTGTTTGGTATATTTCCAATGAAGCTCATGTGGTTCTTGCATACATTTTGAAACCATACCAATCATAAAATAAATTTCAAGGTGAGTGTGAGTCAAATGGTTCCCAACAAGCTAACAATACATAGTGGCATCAACTAGTGGAGTAGAACACTTGGCCTCAAGCTTGACTCTAGATAGAAAGGGAGTCAGTGAAAGCTTGAAATTAGCCACATGGAGCCAATCTAGTATATCAAGAGCATTCTTGGGTTGAGCAAGAGCGATCCCAAAATAACATTATGTGATCTCAATCCCACAAAAGTAGTGCAAGGGGCCTAAGTCGGTCAAAAGTCTCTCATATAAATAAGATTTGACTTTTCCATTGATGGATGATGAACTCCCTATGATAATAAAGTCATAAAATAGAGAACAAGAATTGAGTGACTATCATCCTATCAAAAAAATTATACATTTGGATTCAAGTAGCATCTAGAGAATCATGTTGAGAGAAGATTGGAGTCCATCTTGGCATACTAGGCTCAAGGGGCTTGCTTGAGGCCATGAATAGACATCCTCAACCTATAAACCAAAGAAGAATCTTGAAAATCCTTGTGGTTTCTCCATGCAAATATTCTCCTAAATATCCCCATGAAGAAATGTATTGTTCACATTCGTCTAATGTACAACCCATCCATGGGTTGTGACAATGGCAAGAGTTAGGTGAATGGAGTTCATCTTAGTGATAGGAACAAGTCCCTATATAATCAACACCAAGAACCTATGAGAAACCTTTGACCATAATTCATGATTTGAACTTGTCCATAGGTCCATTAATTTCATATTCTATGGACTCTAATATATCCACTTACATTTAACCATTTTTCTACCCTTAGGAAGAGGGACTAGATCCCATGTCTGGTTCCTCGTCAAGGAACTATACTCTTCCTCCATTGTTGAATCCAACTCAATGATTCTTGATTCTTCCTTAAATTATTGTGGATTAGAAGTAGAGGCAATGTAGATATACAAAAGATTTTGATGTTGTGATTGAGTCCTACGAGTGTCTGAAGGATCCTCAACTAATGTTCCTATTGAATATGTTAGTGTAATTAATTATTTATTACACTAGCATAAGTTAACTTAGGTCTTAATTAATCATATTAGTCCTAGGTTGCATTTAATCATTTAATAATGTTGTTGAGATAAGATTCCCTTCTAGAAGATGAGTTGTCTTTTCTAGAACTTATCTCCATCTTGTTATCATTCCCTAGGTAGTTGGTTAGGGTTTCTTGTTGTCACATGAAGTGTGATTTGAACACTTGGCAATATCCTTTGCATTCTAGGTTTCGCACTTGCCTATATAATCAGACATATGTACTCTTTGTAAAATATCTATATCTAGATCATCATAATAGAATCTCTATTTGAATGCCATTATCATACTTTCTATGTGTTTGAATATTTCTTCCTGGAAAAGGTCCTCCATTGAAGACTACAACTTCATCAAGGACACATGTGCATCCATCATTCCAACATGGTATTAGAGCTATTCCAGTGAAGGTTCATACCAGGATCAAGAAAGTTTGGCTAGTGAGATTCTTTGCAGGCTTGAGGGTTTTCTTTGCAGGCTAGATGGTTCTACTCGGGGACCAAGTTGTTTTCTGGTGTAGATCAGGCTCTATCCGCCTCTCCATTGCGCTCAAAAGGCCTCAAAACCTATAGATCACCTGCCCATTTGTCTGATTTGGACATATTTCATCCGGGAGCCATTTGAGGTATATCTAGGGTTCGCAAAATCAACAGTACAATCCGTACAATTTGCAAAAAACAAGCATCCCTTGTAGTTGTCCTCTAAGGCAACAAAAATTTAGTTGCAGGAATTTTTTATTTCAAAAAAATTGGGCTCATATTTGGCAAAAAATTATCATTCTGGGTTATTTTCTATAGTTTTGTAGAAAAATTTTAAAAAATCGGAGCGACCATCCATTTTTAATCCTCCGTCGGCATGAATTCAAGGGTTTGATTTGTTAAACCCATGGACTATAATATTTTCATCGGCATATTATTGTTGGGTCAACATTTATTTTTATTTTTTTGAATTGCCAATATTGGCATTATTCAAAAAAAAATTGGGGCCGGCTTGTTAATTCAAAAGTTCTGCAGAATAAATCGCGTTGGCCCCATTTATCATTCTGCAGAGGGAGGTACACGTCGGCCTTGTTGATTTGACAGGCTATCACATCAATTTCCCTCTCGTTTCTCACCTGGAGATCTCCACCGCCGGCGTCCATCCAGCCTGTTCCCGGTCAGTCCCCTTCATCCATTGACTGTCTGTGTTTGACCCCGCCGACAAAGCTCTGATCACATCAACGGCACCGCCCTGACACCGCTCACTCCGCCCAACCACCGCTCCGCTAGTGCTCCGCCTGGCAGCAATTCTCTATTTTTTTCGCCAGCTAGCCCCTCGGTCATATCAGCGATTGAGGGCCGAAATTTTTAAAGCTTGGGTGCTTCTTTTTTTTTGCACCTGTTTAGCCTGTAGGCCCTAATAGGGAAGATTTTTTCAAATCACCATATCTTCAGGCCATAGTATCAAAGTTCAACAAACAAGATATCATTGAAAAGAGGATTTGGTCTACTTTCCAGTGGTGTAGTCATGTTTGCATTATTCTGCTTCCAAAAAAATATACAGTCAACTGAAGTCAAAACCCTAATCTGGACATAAAGGCTCGTATCTTTGCGACCGTTGATCAAAATTCAGTGATTCCAGTAGCATCGGGAAGGTGATTCAGAGATCTTTTCATTAGTCCATTTACTTTGATTAGTTTCAGCTCCAGGTACTCTTTCATTGGTTTTGTTCAATTTGGTGCATTTGTTCAATAACTTGGATATCCTGAAGCTTGGGAATTTTTTTTTGTTCTGGGTGGCATCAATTCAGTTGCATATCAACTTTGGGAGTTTCTATTTTTTGTTGAAGGTCATTATCTTTGTAATTTTGGAGAAATTTTTTTGTACATTATGGGGCTTGCACATTATCCTTCTTTGACTATGTTGCACATGGGAAACTATAAACAATGGCAGGATGGGATCATCCACCATCTCCAATCACTTGCATTGTTGCCACATCTATTTGGTATGGTTCCCCATCCGAGTGAAGGTATTCATGAGTTTTCTTGGAGTTGCAGCAGATACATTGTCTTAGAGATCATTGGAATGCAAGTTGATTCTGATGTTTTGAGTTCTTTTGATCATTGTGATAGTCCTCACATCCTTTGGACTAAGCTTTGGGAGATATATGGAGATTCAGATACTCCACCCTTCCCTAATGGTCATGATTCAAAATGTCAAATTTCAGATCAGGTACCCCATGATGATATTCCTATGCAGGAGGTTGTTTTTTTGGATTGCCTTGAATCTCTCGAAGAGGTTGGAAAGGTTGCTTTAGATGATCCTTTTTCTCCATCAGAGACTATTGGTATCCCTTCACATTCAATGATTCCTTGTCCAAAGTCATTCATTGAGGCTTCCATCATCATCATTCATCAGGACACATTCAATTTTCTAGACTTGACATCACATGATGGCTTTGTTTTAGGTATCACTAGCTTGGCTACTTCTACAGGTTTGGAGAACATTCTTGAGGGGATATCACTCCTCTATTTAGATCATACTTTGGAGAGTTTTCTAGAGTCTCCTAATCTTTGTGTCTCAACCTTGCTTGGAGATATTGAGACTATCTTGGAGGCCAAGGAGACACATGAGCAGCTTTTAGAGACATCATCAGCATTCATCTACATCCTTCCTTCCTTCAATTCCTATCCGGAATGGGAAGCATCTTTGCACTTTCGCCTGGTTTTGTTTCTTCCAAAAGGGAGACAAGTTGTTTGTCGACATTGGATCATGTTTGTCTACATACACTTACCTTTTTTGTAGGTGATCACATTTTTTTGAGAGGGGTTTTCTTCCCACTGGGTTTTTCCCTTTTCTTCGTTTGTGGGAGATTTGTTGCATTTCCATCCTATGTACATGGGTACCTAAAATGGCCATCAGTCGAGACCCATCATCATCATGCATAATCATTGCATTTTCGTTTCCTCCCTAAGTTTCACTTATGGGGGGGTGTTAGTGTAATTAATCATTTATTGCACTAGCATAAGTTAACTTAGGTCTTAATTAATCATATTAGTCCTAGGTTACATTTAATCATTTAATAATGTTGTTGAGATAATATTCCCTTCTAGAAGATGAGTTGTCTTTTCTAGAACTTATCTCCATCTTGTTATCATTCCCTAGGTAGTTGGTTAGGGTTTCTTGTTGTCACATGAAGTGTGATTTGAACACTTGGCAACATCCTTTGCATTCTAGGTTTAGCACTTGCCTATATAATCATGCATATGTACTCTTTGTAAAATATCTATATCTAGATCATCATAATAGAATCTATATTTGAATGCCATTATCATACTTTCTGTGTGGTTGAATATTTCTTCCTAGCAAAGGTCCTCTATTAAAGACTGCAGCTTCATCAAGGACACCTGTGCATCCATCATTCCAACAAAATATAGAGTTTATTACACCTAGAAAGGCAATAAGTAAGATGGGGGTGAAGAAAAAGAATCCTTAGCCTCAAAATTTTAACCCTATTGAGGTGTAATCCTATGAGTTTGAGGTGAGGTAGAATCACTTGAGTCACTATCATCTAATTCCACTATGGAGGAAGGATGGGGAGGATTAGAGGCCAAGCTTGGAGAGCTTTCCTCAAAGTGAACACTCCTCTCAATGAAGATTTGATGCATCTTTGGATCCAATATCTAATACCCCTTCACACCATCTAGATATCCAACAAAGATGCAAGTCCTGCTTTGAGGTTCTAAAGCCTTGAATTTCTCTAGAGGAATATGTGCCCAAGTAGGGGAGCCAAAAACACAAAATTGCCTCACAATTGGTTTCCAAATACATCAAGATTCAAAAGGAGGCATACCTTTTAATGGCTTGTGGGCAACTTGATTTTGAATGTGTGTAGAAAAATTAATAGATTTAGCCCTATATTTTGGACTCAGAGAACAAGCATGAATCATGTAGCTATCCATCTCCTTGAGGGTCATGTTCTTCCTTTTGAAAACACTATTATATTATGGTGTGTATGCAATTGAATATTGAAGATATATCCCTTCAAGAGTAAATAATTGCACAAGATGATGGTTCATATATTCTTGACCATTGTTAATACATAAAATTTGGACATACTTTCTAGATTACTTCCCAGCATGAGCCTTGAATTCTTGAAACTTGTTAAAGGCTTCATTCTTTTGTTGAAGAAAGTAGACCCAAGCTTATTTGGAGTATTCATCAATGAAGGTGATACATAGTGAGCCATATTGAAAGACAAAATTGGAAATGGACCTGTAAGATCACTATGAACTAATTGAAGAACTTTTGAAGCCCTCAAAGAGATTCCCTTTATCAAACTTCTCTTTTAGATACTTACCCATAGCACAAATAGGACATACACCATTAAACAAGTGATTCAAGGGAGTCTTGTGACCATATCTAGTGAGTTGAGTTGCTAAAGATAGCAATAATTAAGATGTCCAAATTTCTCATACCCTGACTTAGTCACTAAACCTAAATGAGTGAGTTATGTTATAGAACGATATTGTGGCACAAAGTGGTATGATGTATATAAACAAGACTCAAGATCATCCTTTCCCACTATAACTAAGCACTACAACAAATCCTCGTGATTAGCTCCCTTTTTTGCTCCATTTTTTGCTTCCACCCACTATTTTAATGTATTTTTCACCATTTTTTTGAGAACGTAGGTGCTATTTATCAATATGGTGTTATTTTTGGAATTTTTTGCACCAATCAGAACAAGTAGGTGCTAATTTAGGTGCAAATTAGCACCTAAATTAGTGCCCAATTTAGCGCCTACATTAGCACCTACATTAGCACCTACATTAGTGCCAAATTTAATGCCTAATTTAGTGCCTACTTTAGAGCCTGATTTAGCATCTAATTCAATGCCTAATTGAGCACCTAATTGTTTTGATCTAGCAGGGATTAAGGGTTAAGGGATTAGCGGTGTTAGAACAAAAAATCCTTCCCCAATATTTGTTGGCCTTAAATTTCTTGCCTACATTTCACTTGCATCAAAAGATCCCTCAACCCTCAACCCTAATCCATAAACCCTCAACCTTAAACCCTAAACCCTCAACCCCTATACCCTCTACCCTATACATTGGACCCTCAACCCTAATCCTTCAACCATATACCCTCAAACCTATACCTTAAACACTCTACCCTCAACCCTTAATCATCAACCCTAAACCCTTAAACCCTAAACCCTAAACCCTTAAATCTTCTACCCTCTACCCTCAACCCTAATCCCTCAACCCTAATACCCTCAACCCAATACCCTTAACCATCAACCCTATAGGTCCTCAACTCTATACCCTCAATTCTCAACCCTCTACCCTATACATTGCATCCTCAACCCTCATATATCTATATCACTCCCTCCTCTTCTCTCCTTCTCTCTATCTCACTTCTCCCTCCATCTCTCGCTCCATCCCTCCCTCCCTCTCTACCCTAATCCCTCAACCCTAAACCATCAACCCTTTAACCCTTAAACACTCAACCCTAAAACCTCAACCCTCAGCTCTTAAACCTTAATAAACCCTTAAACAAACCTCTATCCTCTACCCTCAACCCAATACCCTCTACCCAAAACCCAATACCCTCTACCCTCAACCCTCATTAACCCTTAAACCCTTAAACCCAAGTAAACTCTCTACCCTAATCCATAATCTGTAATGCCCCGCCACGCAACCCTAGAGGGAGTTTCAAATCACTAAACAAGCGTACTAATTTTATTTTTTTAAAGAAGTGAATTAAACCCACATATTCAACTAAATTGAAAACATCCCCTAGGGTTACATAACTGAGATTACATCAAACCCCATTAACATACATCATCTAAAATACATTGAAAGTAAATAACACAAGTAATAACATTCAACACCAAAGAAAGATACGAGATATGATAAAACATTCATTTACATAAATTTATTGCAAAGATCTATTACAATCCTCATTCCCGGAATGAGTACAAATACATAAGTCTGATTATTACAAAGCCCACCTCATACACAAGAGGGGTAAAACAATATCATTACATTATGAGATACAAAATACAAGAATCCAAAAGTAAGACAAGTGAGATGTCCATCAAGAAGTCTCGCCACCGTGTACTGAAGATCAAGGGGACCCAATGGTTATGGTGCATGTTCCACCCAACCATGTGGTACCCGAAGGACCACCCCCCATGCTAGGAGATAGTAACCAAGTAACATGGATGAGAAACCTACCACCTCAAACCAAAGGCAGACTCATACTGATACAAACTGACTCAACCACACATATGCACAATAAAGTCAAAACTCTAATCATGGTTACATTGCTTCCAGACATAATATAATCAAGTGTGCTAAAGAAAACATACGCACAACAAAAGCACGGTGTTATCCTAGACAGAGTGTCATCGCAAGGTTTGTCATGAGATATCCTCTGGGCATTCTTCATAGGCTCCGGCACAAGTAATCTGGTGACCTCAACCGAATCCCGACCCTCATGCTCACTCAAGTGGAATCAACTACCTCTCGTACGGACAAGATAGTTGATCTTGCCATTCCAAGCCTTCTCACTCACCCCAAGTCTAAACAAGCCCTTGTGCCTATGAGTGAGGTTAATTTATCTTGATTAATGTGAAATGCATCCTAATCATCTAAGTATATTATTTTAATTATCACTTATTAAAAATACTTTTGAAGGTTACCTGGTTTACCTCTTTGGGCTTCGACCCCTAACAAAAGCCACTCTTCTAATTGGATAACACACTACACAATCTAAACTCCAAGGGTTACTCAAGTGTTACAGAACTGAACCAACATGCTTTCTCCTATCCTAGGAGGCAACCACAAAGAAATCCACTCCAACACTAGGAGGACACTAGATACTTGTAACACTAGCCAAGGGAAATCAAAACAATATTTTAACAAGGGAATGACCCACGTTTAACTGGAAGACTTTACAACACAACTACTCAACAATCATTCACAAACTATTTATTAAAAGATACATCAATGGACTCATGCATTGGCAATGAAAAATACTACATTTGGTTATTCTAAAACCATGTTCCTAATCTAATGTTTCTCTCAAAAGAAGAATTATTCTATTCTATACTTTACATTGAACAATAAAATTCTTCATCAAATACTTAGACTTCTCAACTGAATCAAATCATGAGAGTAATAAATTTAACTATAACTAGCTGTTTAGTTGGAAGATGCTTCTATGTTTAACAAGGTATTTAACTATAATCTCCGCAACGAAACATCATACATAAAACTAATACTCGTTATAAAAAGAAAGATATCTCCCTTTCTCATTTGATTCGATAAAACAACTATATAAAAAAATCATTCTAATAAGGTTAAACTAATTTAATATATAACATTAATTATTTTCATAAAAATATACATATATATTAAATATCATATATATTTAAATATATAATATAAAAAGAATATATATATAATATATATAAAAAAATTAAATATCATATAAAAAAAAAATCAAACCAAATTAAAATTAAAATTGAAAATAAATTAAATAAACTAAAAATTAAAAATTAAAAAACGAAATTAAAAAAAATCATAAATAAAAATTTTCATGAAACAAAGCTTTTAAACAAAACAAAAATAAATAATAAAAAAATATAAACAAAGGCGGATGTGACAGTGTACCCCGTACCCTATCGCAGTCTGCAGTACCTTCACTGTCGGCGTACCCTACGCCGGCTGTACATACGTACAATGGCCGGGTCAATGGGGGTCGTAGTCCCATTGGACAGTGCGTCCCCCATGCGGGTGGCGCACTGCCCAGTGGGTACTGCGTACCCACTGTGCAAAAGAAAAGTGGGGGGCCAAACCCCCCACAAACATCAAAATTTTTTTATAAATAAAAATTTTCTCAACCAAAAAAATTCGTACGATACGTACGCAGGGTACGAACATACACAGGCCCGTAGGGCAGCCAAAATAGCATTACATAGAAACTACATAAAAAGATTTATATATATGTTTATATAAATTATATATATCATATTCAGAATATGGTATATGTAATGTATATGAACATATATATAATTTTTTTCCAGAATTTCCTCTTCTAGTGAAATTGAAGAAAATAAGTTAACAACCAGAAAATAAATTTTGCAAACATTGAAACCTTTCAAAACAAAGGTTAAATTCTGAATAGCAAATGAAACCATTCCCTTTTCCTGGTGTTTTCAGATAATTCTAAACACAAGAAGATTAATACATTGATCTAGGGTTTTTCCACAAATTTTCTAAAAGGGTTTGCATTTTAAAACACATAAATCTGAATATCAAAATATTGAAGTTTAACCTAGGATTTCAAGAAAAATCCCCCATTTACAAATCTCTTATCATTTAAACAAAATAGATTAAACTAGGAATAATAAAATAAAGAAATAAAAGAAAACCTGGTTATTTGCAGCCACCAAATTTTTTGATGCAGAATTTCCTTTGAACTCTTCACAATTTCTTTTCCACAATGCAAAGAATTTCCAGCAAGCTTTTATCCAATAGCTCCACCTTCTTCACAGAATATTTTCTCTCCTTTCAATTTAATTCCTCAACCAGAAAATAATTCCCTAAACTTTCATCAAAATCTCTCCAACAATTTTCATGCCTGTCAAAAAAATGAAGGGAGAAGAATCCCCAAATTTTTCTGCCCTAAACTTATAAAACAACATTTCCTCAAAATTTCCAAAATAACCTAATGTAACCCTAATTCACTTTCAAATGCAAAAATTGAATTTACAAGTTAATTTCATTTCTCCTTTTTGGAAGGCCCTAACTTTGACTTTAAAGTAAAATTTCAATTTCTCAAATTCTCTTTTTGATTTAATTTAATTTAACAATCAAATACACTTACTTAATTATTATTAAATTATCTAATAACTAAATCCAATCCCTTGAGATTTAAATTTGATTAAATAAATAATTTAACTTTAATTAACTTACTTACCATTATTTATTAATTAAATTTAATCCCTTGGGATTTAAGTTTAATTAAATAAATACTTTAACTTTAATTAACACACTTTCAATTATTTAATAATTAAATTCAATCTCTTGAGATTTAAATTTAATAAATTAAATAATTCAACTTTAATAAACCTACTTACAATTATTTAATAATTAAATTTAATCCCTTGAGATTTAAATTTAATTAAATAACTAATTTAAGTTTAATTTCAATAATCATTTTAAATATAACCAAAGAGCATAACATTAAAATAATATAAAATAAACATTTCTTCCAGCCAATGAAATTTTCAAAAGAACTATTTAAAAAGGACATCACTTTTCAAAATATTACATAACATCCAATAAGATACAACATGACTCAATCATCAGAATTGACGACACACTAAGGCTAGGGTGTAGACCTGACACATGTTACCAAGCTACTATCTCCCATTCAACTTAACCGTTGGATCGACACGCTCAAACCTGTGGAACCAGGTGGAGTCGATGTCATGTACCTGCAACCTGTAATCAAATAATCAACATGATATATGCAGTATATAATTCACACCGTGAAGAAGAAATCTCGGATTCGCAGGGCACTCGCAAGCGAGTGATGCGAACCCGTCTCCTTCACCAATACACTCATTAAAGACTGACACTAACGTCATAACAATATTCTCATAAATAATCACATGATAATTCTACTGTCATCATTAATTCATCAAAGCATGTAAAATAAAATCAGATAATCACATCACATAGTAATAGTTGTCGCTCAAGAGTAGTGATCAAAACATCATAATAAAAGATGTGTCCAGTATCAAAGTAGCTGCAATCCAAGCAAAGCATAAAACAACATGAAACGAGAAGCAAAACGGAGGGGTATTACATAATCCCTCAACCCTTAATTAACCCTAATCCCTCAACCCCTATACCCTTTACCCTATACATTGGACCCTCAACCCTATACCTTCAATCCTCTACCCTCAACCCTTAAACACTAAACCCTTAAACCCTCTACCCTCTACCCTCTACATCCCTATACATTAAACCCTCAACCCTCAACCCTTAAACCCTAAAACCTCAACCCTTATACTCTCTACCCTATACATTGGAACCTCAACCTAATCCTTCAACCATATACCCTCAAACCTATACCCTAATCCTTCAACTAACCTTTTCATTGTATTTAACATGAAATGCAACAATTTGTGTGACAAGATCCATACGATCACCAACATTCCCTTTGTATATACCCATTTATTCCTCCAGATAATCATAAAAAAAATCATTTTTTTCCTTTACCGCAATACCGCAACATTAAAATAAAGGCATAGTAGGATGGCGGCTTCTAATTTAAGAAATAAGCCTTTACCACCATACCACCATGAGATTATATAGCTTGCACAGTAAAATGGTACTAACCGCCACCCCCTGGGGAGAATTATAAGGTAATACGGTAATGTGGTACCTACTGCCATCCTGCATAAGGTGATTCAAAGGAGTGTGGTAAGGTGGTAAACAACAAGAAGATAAAGCATACACCGCTATACCGTTGGGAGGGTGCGCAACATATGTGGTAGAGCAGTATACACCGCAACCCCGCAACAAGAAGTCTTGAGCAAGGCAGTAGAGCAGTAAGCATTGGAATAAAAGTGGACATCACAGTACCATGTGAGGTGGATAATATATTTGTGGTAGAGCGGCATACACTGCAACCTCGCAGTAAGATGTCTTAAGCAAGGCAATAGTGCAATGAACAATAGAAGGAAAGGGAAAAACATCACAATATTGTAGCGGGTATAATAAGAGATGGCAATAGTATGGTAATCATGGCATCATTATAATTTACAACAATAAATGCCTACACATGAATCCAATGGTGTAAAAATTAAATGCAAGGATTTGAGCTTGCTATGAAATTATTTTACAAAGAGTTGGCATTAAAATTGATATGGCTGAATACCATGTCATCCAAAGACAAGTGAGTTTTCCCAATATCAAACTCAATTGTGGTGCACTAGCGTGGAAGGAGCTAAGGATACGAGAAGAAGAATTCTTGCAAGCATCAATATATTCGGGTAAGTGCATGAAAACTCTCTAAAAGTGCTCTGTTAATATAAAAACCTTTCAAGGTTTTGTCATCTGAAGCCATAGTAGAGAAAATTGAAACATGCATCCTAAAAGAAAACAATTAGAAGTAAAAGAAAGTTAGCCTAAAATAAAAGATGAAGAACCTAAAGTAAAGCAGAGACCACTCCATTAGTCCATATTAGATATACTTCCAGGGTCTACTAAAGACTCGGGTAATAAGAATTTTCTCGTGGACACCACACAAAGTTGTAGGGATGCCCTCATTCCCAAATCTTGATGGGACCTATTTTGGTATTTTTACAGTAAGAGAAATGAGAAGATTCCAGTGTCAGACCCTTGGATGTTGGATTTAGCAAGGTTGATTGTCCCAAATGTGTTTGTTGATGTAGAATTTATCAAACTGCTAGCCAAACACTATCACTCAGCTACCAAAACAGTAAGGTTTCCAAACAACACAGTATTGGTAGAAGTAACCAGAACAACCATCATTGAGTGTTTTGACTTAAACAAGTAGGCTCTGACCAAGATAAACCTATAGAAAAGTGAGGAGGATTATGATAGGTTAAGAAGGACTCATATAAGTGATGAGCTACCCCTATATATGAAAAGAGGCATTGGTAACAAAACAATCCCCATCTCTACTACCACTACTGAACCATTTACTATGACAGATTTTTCAGTATTACTTTGTGAATACATATTTATCTCTTTTCCAAGTGTTGGGGATGGATGCTCAAGATAAAATTCCAATAGGCCTAATGATGATGGCCATGAGAATTCAAAACCTTGAAACTAATATTGAATATGACTTTGCTTCATACCTCGAGAAGGTGTTAGATGATGAATTCTCCCAAGTTATAGAGGATAGAGCACCGATTACATTTAGACATTATTCTCTACCGTTTCATCTGATATTGTAGCTAAATAGGGACCATTGGACTAAAATAATGGACTTGGATAGAGTAGATGAGCAAGGGAATCCCACACCTATCTAGAAATGGTGCTATATTTGGGACAGTCAGTGCAAGAATTCAAGATTTGTTGTACTCTATGAAGACTTTGTACACAAAATCCTTGGAGTTCTTAGGTATGCAATACCAAGATTGTCAACCAAAATGTTGCAACTATTGAGACCTTTGGCTTTAAGACCAGAGTAGGGTCATACACACAATTTTTGAGATTGGTTCTTCCTCCTGAAAGTTACAATACTAAGAGTTTATGGATGCGTTGTTGCTCCACACATACTACAAAAAATTGTGCCCCTTAGATTAGAATTTCTTGAATTTATGTGGCAAATGATGTGGATGGAGAAAGATGTAATGCACAAGCAGAAGAAAGGAACTTCCCTGCCAAACCAAACCAAGTGTGAAGATTGGACTATAGGCTTAGACACACTAGAGGAGTTGCAGTATTATTTGAAGACAAGATATGCGTTGAATTCTAGAAAAGGAAGAGCCTTTGACCCTGAAAATCATATGAACAACATAAGGCACAATATTCTTACCAAAATGACAGTGGCACACCAAGTGGATTATGAAGAAGGTGTCATAAGGAACTACATTACTTATAATGATGTATTTAGTAGAAGGAAAAAATGGGAACATATGAATAAGTTTAAAGAAAGGATCAAGCGAGGGTCCAAGGATTTCGTAGGATACTTTGTTGAGCAAAAGGACCCCATCAAGAGGATAGATTTGATAATGGTTAAATTTGAAGACTTGTTCAGTAAGAAGGAAGCATATCTCCAAGAACATTATAGTGGTGCAACTGTAGAGAATAACCTAGGTGAAACCTCTAAACCTCCCATGGAGCAGTTACCTCCCAAAAGATAGAAGAAATGCCAAAGTAAAATGCAATTTGGCACCAAGTTTTTCACCAGCAGAAGTTCCCAATTCATGAACTCAAATGCACTAAAATCCGACGCTATTTTAGGTGCTAATTTCTTGTTTTGTTGTAGTGAAGGCATCGTTATCAAGATCTTTGATCACAACTATAGTAGGAGAAAACTCAACTTTCTTACCATTCCCAAGATGAGTGATTTGATAGACTAAAAGAAGGTTGGATCACAAGTCAAGAACATAAAGAAAAATTTCAAATACTCCATCATCCATGTCAACCAAACCTTTTCCTACAACTTCCATTGAGTATCATTAAGTGTAAGAATGTGTGGAACTGTACAAGGCTCCAATGAAGACAATTTTTTCTATCAAAACCCATGTGATGAGTATTCCCTAAGTCAAGTATCCATTGTTGTGAAGATTATGTGGCTACAACAAGTGCCTATCATTTGACTTTCCTTGATTTTGAAGAAGTGGAAGGATATGCTTTCTATTTGTATGAAGATGGAAAATTGATGTGATTTTTCTTGATAATTTTTGTCAACTCATTAATTTTATTAGTATGGCAATGATTCTCTTCATGACCAAATTTCTTGCAATATAAACAAGTCAGTCTCTCCTTCTTCTGTGAATTCCCCTTGGAAGAGGATGAAGAATCTCCTTGTATAGGAGAAGATGATTGTGATCTATATTTGTGTGGCTTCTTCTTTGATTGTTTATGTTTCTTACTATATCTTATCCCATGACTTGCCACCAAAGCTTGTGACTTGGATGACTTGATCATGGTGATAAACTTTGTTTGTTCAAGTATCAACATCTCTACAAAAGAATAAAATTATGGTGTACTATAGGCACTTCCCATAGTCAATGAATGAGTTTTGAAACTAGAAACAAAATATGCAGATTCTAAAGGAAGATTATCTAACAAATTGAAGACCAATCATGCATCCTTCTTATCAATACCATAATATTTGATTTGTTCTCTTAGTTAATAAGCCTTAGTGACATAATCTTGGATATTGTCAAAAAAATTTGTATCTAGATTGTTAGTGTAGGTTTTTTTAATATTATTTTTCCTACACATTATTAAGCATACCTTAGGTTATAGGAGATGTGGTTCATGTGAGGACACGTGGCATAATCCATCGATTACATGTGTTGCTCCCACTCACACTTGGGTGGTTGAGTTTCACACCCTCTTTTGGCCTTATATGCCACCTCACAAAACCACTCATCTGTCTCTTTTTGAGTAGGTTATGCCACCTATTTGGCATTTTCCAAGTAGGCATAACTCCCACCTAATTTGGTTATTTGGGAGTTATTAACCCTCTTGGAATTATTTGCCCATATTCTACTATATATTCTGCACTCACCTCTCCCTCCTAACTAGTTCAGGTCTAGCTCCTATCTAGTCTAGATGAGTTCATATTAACTAAATCAATTCAAGGGAGAGTTGAGGCATATTGTATCATTTAATGTGTGATATAACATCATTTTGTTATTGCACTATATTCCTGCATTCTATCTCTTGCTGCTCTCGTGTGGAAGGTTTATCTTGGTTTTGTAGGTGATCCTGGGTGCTTGAGTTCATCAATAACTCTTACATAGATTAGTGAGGGCCATTATCAATTTTATATCCCCTAATCTCATTAGTTTGACCATACAATGAGCAAGTTTATCCCAAGCCTCCTTAAATGTTTTATATAGATTTCCAAGAGGTATAGTACTTTTAATGATCCAACCCACTTTTTCTTTAGGATTAGTTGGGTCTAAATTAAATCCATCAATGTAGTAAATTAATCCTTTTTCTATTAGTTTACTCCAAGTATCTATTTTCCATGTTTCATAGTCATGTGGAGTTAAATGATGAAACTTAGGATGACCCATGGCTAAGATTTTTAGAGCATAATAGAGAACTCAAAGCACAATCTCACAACACAACCCCCCCAAATTACTCAATCAAAGAACCCCCCAAGAAAATATGATTTGCTACTTTATCCTTAGTGCAATTACAATTACCACTTGCAAGAGAAAGCTAAGTGGTCTTTGATCTCAATGCATTACAATTACCAAAATATGGTTATACGTTGAATGTATATTTTTTTTATCACAATGACTATAAATTGATAACACCACTATGACGTACACAAAAAAAAATACTTTTTACAAAAAAATGCACCTAAAAAGGATTCTATATGAGCCTAAATGAAGTCTTGAAGGTTTCCAAAATCAAAATGGTTTAGCAATACCATGCAGGGGTTGGGCTATATGGATCACTCAAAATTTCTTTTTACCTCAAAGGCTAACTTTCTCCAAAATTGATGATTTTATAATCAACGTATAGATTCTTGGCCTTCTGAGTGCGATGGTAGGGTTGGATTTGACCCAAATGCTTCAAAAAATGGCTAATTTCTAGATATGGCAACCAAATTCAAACTTCAAACCCTTGCAAATTTGGCCTCCAATATCCAACTAGGATATAAAAAAGGTGAATATGATTTTCTTAGGTACAGTGGACACAATAGTGAGCTCAATTGTGCTTCACTAGTATCCAATTTAATATACCTGTAATACAAGGCCAATATAGGAACCCCCCAAAATCTAGTATTTCTATCACACCTTTACAATTCTCTAGATCATCCAAGGATGAAAGAGACGAGCATACTTAATGCTTCAATAAAATATTTAATATTTTCACTCAAGATCTCCTAAAAGACTAACCAAAGACACTCAATCTGATCTGATACCATGTAAAATTTTCTATGGAAATAGCCACCTAAGATCTAGATGCCTAAAGGAAAGCACAAGATACTCAAAAGATCAATATGACAATAATAAATTATATTCCTATCAAAGAATGCAAATAGAATGAATATACAATGTACATGAGATACCCTTGGTTATATAGGCCAAGGTGAGGAATAGGATAACACAAGATTATGAAAAGTGTCTTAATCTTATGATATGAGACATAAAGTGATAAGTACATCTTATGTGTACCCTAAGTAAACTTAAGTGATAAGATGTGAAAGGGACCTAATAGTGGAAATAGTTAGGTAATAGCCCTATTCACACCAACATAATGAAATGTAAAAAAATGAAACCTTTATTTAATTTGTATAGATTTACAAGAACGAGATTCCTTTATTAATTAGAAAAGCCAATGATTGATAAACCTAGTAAAAGGAACACTCAGCCTCAAAAAATACTCTTTGTAATACAATCTTGTAAAGAAGAGCTAAGGTGGTAGAACAAATCCCTACACTAATCTTGAAGGGAGGGTAACACATAGATATTTACAACAATTAAATAAACTTAAACATAAATATTATGCATACTAAAAAACAATGATTTACATGGGGAGAACCCTTTTGGGAGAAAAAACCTACACTCCAAAAGTTACCTAATATATTATTTAGAAATCATGAAGTTTACAATATACTTACAAAGAAAGCTTCTCATAGGAGTATCGCCAACTAGAGATTCAAAGGCAACACATTATCTATTTGAATCTCATATTGCATCACAATTCACAAACATAATATAATTTCCTTATAAAATAAGGCTGCCTTCTACGACAAGACAATCCAACAAAATATTTATTGTCATATATAAGACCTAAGGATGAATGGTCTAGATTTACAATAATAATATATACATTAAATATAGCTTTCAAAGGTGTTGCCCCTAAACCCTCTCCAGGGAACATGGCCCTCAAATCCCCTGTCGGGGGGTCATCCCCCAAGACCCCACAAGGGGGGTACCCCCCTTTCAACCCCTCAAACTCAATATATTAAGCTCTTATGACCACAATGTTGAGAGACCATTTTTCCTAACAAATCTATATTTGATAATAACTAGAACAATCCCAAAAGTACCATCATAAACTCGTCAATAGAAAACCATTTATTCTCAAGGAAGACACCCTTGAAATAAACACAATTTGTGGCATTTGGTAGAAATTTGTGAACTAATCACAAAAAAAATTCCACAAAGTACCCATAAATAAACATAATTGGGTGATTACATAATTTGTTAATTAGCTTTTCATGCCTATTTTAGATTTTTACTAGATGCTTCTCATGAACTTTTGTTTGTATACATATGAAGATAAAATTTTCATGTAAGGAGCATGTATGTGTCACCATTCATATCCATATTTTTTAAATATGTTTTCTTGTTATTAACTTTCATGTTTATTTCTTGTTTACTTTGACATGCATGATTCATAGTAGTCCACATGCAAGTCAAAGTGTAGGAAAAGTCTAAGGATGAAAATTTCATCCTCAACAATTTTCCCCATTTATTTTGGAATCACTTTGACATTTATCCCAAATGACATCTTATTGTCCAAATATTTTATTTTTGTGCAAGAGTTGACACCCAACATGTACCTCATTTGATTTTGAGTCTATTTCCCCTGAATGTCTTGAACTTACCTTCATATTTGTTAAACTATAGTTGTAATATGAACGTGGTTTCAAACTACAAATGTAGTTTAGACCACTAAGTTTTTAAATTTGAATTTAAAGATGGGTCCAAGCTAACTTGCTTCCAACTAGCCATTACTTACTATTAAAATCATGTAATATTTGAATTATGGTGCTAGTATATTGAATAAAACAATAAAACCCTTCTGGGTATCCGCGACTGCTTGATGGCTACTGGTAGTTTCATTCTATCCTCTGGATCACTATTTGATCTGACGTTTGGGGCCTCACTATGCTTTGGGTTGGTGAATTGTTGTTCCTATTGCATTGTTGATTGTATGGCCATTTTAAGGGGTGAGGCTGATCCTCTTTGGGTGTGGCTCCCTCAAGCCACTTTCATATATCAAAAAAATAAAACCCTTAATCATTCTAATCAACCATCCACTATACCGATATCCATAAAACACATTATCACTAGACTATTATCGAAGGAGCATTAAATTAACATTTGAGAGTATAAGGACATATATATGCATTTGAATTTTTGCTTGGTGTGTCTTTAAATTTATTTAAAATCATTGAATTGATCAATGTAATTGACTAATGCAAAAGGTGGGAAGCTAGTTGCTTTCTCTCTTATATAACAAGTTCTAAAGATGCTTTTGAGCACAACCATTTTCAAATATTATGGATAAACAAGATTCTAAATATTGAGAATCTTAAGATCAAGGTTGTAGACAAAGTTTAAAATCATAGGAAAATAGTTGAAATTGTAATTATAGGTTTGAACTTGAATAGAGTGTAAGTCATTTATTGATTTTTTGAAGCTTCATAATTTCATATTTAATAAAAAATATTAAAATTGAATCACAACACATGTATTACAATAAAACATATACCTATCACAATCAAAACTAAATTTCTTAATCTTCTTTATCAATTTTATAATATTTTAAGACAACTATTCAAATTAGAATTATCCAATTATTGTTGTATTCCAATTATTTACTTTTTAACTTATTTTAAAAAGAAAACTCTGATAATACTTAATAACCAAAAAATAAAGTGATGATCAAATAGTAATATGTTCCCAAGTTAAATGGCAAAGAAGCTATTCCAATTTAAATTAAAAAATAAAAAATTAAATAAAAAAGTAAACGGTCACCTAAAACTTGAAGTTTGAATGACAACAACTACAAAAGACAAAAATATTTCATATGGTCAGCCACAATAGGGAAAGGGTGAACACTTGGATACCAAAAGGACTTACAAGTAATCACACACCTTTATGAGATGTGAGAAAATAGTGCACTATTTAACATCCTCTTGTCCACTCACGTAACCTTGTTTAGTCTAAAACCTTTAATGAGAATCTAAGCCAATAATGTCAGTGCGACGACATGATTAAGACACACAACCAATTTTTGCTACATATATGCAACGAAAAGGCTTAGTCACTCGAGACAGTTTTTAATTTCTTTTATGAATAGACAACTATCTATATTATTAATAAAGATAAAGATACATATTCGCAAAAAAAGGGAAAGTAGTAAGAAGGCACATCCTGAGAGTCACATGGGCAACACCCAGAAAACCAAAAAAAAGCAGTCACTTGGGCCTAGCCCAAAAATCCATAATTACAAACATATAATAAAAAAAGGCCATTATGCGACTATAGCAGTGCCAACAGAGCCAAGAGGGTCTCTATCACCCATATTTCCCCATACATGAGCAGGGTTTGGAGTGACATTAGGAGGACACCAACCATCATCATCTTCTTTTTCTTTATCTTCTTCCTTTTCCTCGCGTCGAGGCGAGATTGCAAGCACTAGACGTGTAAAGAATTTACCAGTGTCTGGCTAACCAGAGCCACTACCAGGAGCATTATCAAAGGGACATCTAGAAGCACCACTCCTAATCCCCGCCACCCCTCTAGAGGGCCACCCCAGGTTAGCCCACAGAGGAGGAGAACACAACCACTGAGGAGGGCGAGAGCCACATCCAGGAGGAACTTGAGAGCGGGGGTGAGAAGAACCACTCTGTCTCTGACCTTGAGAGGGTGAATTTCTATGGGAGGAGGTGGGCGAAGAGGGAACTCGAGCCATAATGCATGGGGCATTGCCCCAATGGTCCAAAAGCACCTAAAGGTGAGACACCTCAAGTGCAACTTTATTTGCTTAAACTTGAATCTGCAAAAGCACATTAGAGAAAATAATATCTTTAGAATACAAAGAAACTTTTTTATCCATTTAGTCGTGAGAAAATATGCAGGAATTTCTATCTTTCCAAATAATGAAGAGGATTTCCACACTAAAAGTGTGCCAAAGTTGGGTGTACTTAGTAGGAAGCCTGGATGAATCACCTAGTAGAACCATATGCCAAGAAAATGGCTTCGGCCGAAAATGCCAAAAGAAGTCATGAATCCAATTCCAAAACTGTTGGGATCTGGTACAAAACTAGAAGAGATGCTTACAAGACTCAGCTTGCCCACAAAACGGGAATCCAGGGTCTTGGACCCCTAAGTGAACAAGTCGAGACCCCACTGTTAAGCCTTGGAAAAGAATACACCAAGTAAAGTGGGTGATCTTAGGCTCAACACTTGTAGACCAAGTGGTAAAGAATCATTTTTTCCAAACAAACACAAAAGAAAGAAGATGCCACCTCTGGTTCAAACTGTCAATCATAGGAAAGTGCAGTGAAAGCCACATATACCCAAGCCTAGGTTTGTAATTTTTGAAAGGGGTGTCTGGGTACACTTCTAGTCCTTCCACTAGGGCTTGGTACCACAAATTCCTACCTTATGAAGCATATTTATAGGAATAACATTCACCTGACCATCATAAGTATCATGGTCCTAGTTTTGAAGACTGTAGAGAGAACGAAAATCCTCCCACGACATGATATGCATTATGGGTCTTTGAAACACATGTTGCAAAGTCTGGATATCGTTCTCATGGAATCTTAAAGCCTTAAGCCAAGGTGATTTGGACAATGATTGATCATTACTATCAAACATAGGTGAACACCACAAATTCTATTGATTGAGAGAAATCCCATCACGAAAACCAGAGCCGGCCCAACGGAGCCAGGGCTTAACCACCTCCCAGGCTCTCCAAATGCTTTTGGCCATGAAATTTCCCACAATATGGACTAGTTCCTTCATAATTAAAAGGGTTTGAAAGCCAATCCCCTTCTAGGTAGGTCTATGAATAGGAAAGTCAAAATTATGCAATGCTTGAGGAGAATTTTCTAGGCTTGATCCCTAGTAAGAGATCCAATTATCCATTTCACACACAAGGTAGTCCCTTGTTATTGAGTGGAGAGCAAGCCAAGCCCTCCAGAATCTCTAGGCAGGCAATAAAACTCCCAAGCTACGTGGTGAAATCCTCTATGGTTCTCAGAAGAGGCCCAAAGAAAGTCATGCAACATCTTCTCAAGCTTGGCATAGGTAGCTTTCGAAGGAGCCCAACAAGAAGAATAATAAATGTGCATAGCAGCCAAGATCTTAGAACACACCTAAAATTTCCTAGCCAGAGAGAGAAGCTTGGTAATCCAATAGGCCAGCTATTTCTCAATCTTGGAGAGAATAACTTGCCACAACTCAGTTGGGGAAGCCTAGAAGGCAAAGGGAATGCCCATAAATTGAAAGGTTTCCCTAGCCCAATCCACTTCCAGTTGTACTATTGAAACCAGTGGGGAGTGGGCAGATTTTTTAATTTTTAATTTATATTTTCTTGGTTAGTCTATAATATTCAAGTCTCTAAGATAATGTACAGAATGAAGTTGGTTGTGGAAATCAACATGAGGTCTAGATGAAAAAGAGGCTTTTAAGATATTGAAAATACACTATCCATCCTGTGAAAATTTGATAACCAGTAGTTAATATAGCTAGTGTGTGGCTCTCCTAATTTTGTGAGCCTCAAACTCATTTATGAAAGACTTGAGTTTGAAACATTCTCATGTTTGCAAATAACTATTGAGCAGGTGTTGTTTAATGATAAAAACCTTTAAAATATCACTTATTATGTAAAGTGAGATAAGTATTGATTTTTCAATTGAAATGGAATGCTATATTTTCATTTGAAGTGTTTTTTTGTCAATTTTATAACCCTTTTTCATTTGCATTGTTTTATGTTTTACATTTACATGGCACAAATATTTCAAAATTAGATAATACCTAATTTTGAAGAAAAGATCTAGACTTGTCTAAGTGGGAAAAATTTAGATTTATCTAAGTTTATTTCATTTAATACTTATTATTAATTATTTAATCCAACCACATGCAACTAGAACTTGCAACACATTGCATTCATACACAACCATGCACAAACACATACTTTCTAACATATTAACATATATAATTTTCTATTGAGATAATCCTTGAACCTTCTTTAAATACAACTGCTAGTTTATTTTTTGGTTGATGTACATGTACACCTAGTTGATTGGATCTTTCTATTCTTGGAAATGGGCATGAACTCTTTTAGACTTATTCGAAAAAAACAAAAAATCCAAAATTCATGAAAAGCCAAAAGTCGAGACTGAGCTAAAACCCTGAAAAATAGTTAAGTCATCTAATAAATCTGCAACGAAGGTTAAGTGAATTTGATGTATGATGGTTTGTGTTATCTCAAATGCTCAGTGTATTCTTTTGTCCACATGATTATTCAATATGAATTTTATGACTGATTTTTTAAACAAAATAAGACTTAGAATGCAGTTGTTCAAGAATTGTACATCTAACTAGTTTTCTTCAGAACTTTATTAGTGTTTTTCTGATCGTAACAACCAAAACACCATTAAATTTAGATGTCCTAATTAATATTATTATTTTCTTGGTCTATAGTTAATAGTTTACAATTTGAAGCAATAAAGAAAGGAAATATGAAGTTGTTGAGAGATAAATTCTTGCAAAAGGATGAGGATGATTTTGAAGCTCAAGATTTGGCTTCAAAGGAGGAGAATGAGCATTCTTCAAAAGAAGAAGAGGAGAATGATAAATTAAAAGAAGAGGAAGATGGTATTTTAGTAGAAGAGGTGACCTTTGTGATTATAGCCACTTTTCACTTTTAGACTTAGACAACTCTGCAAATGTAAATGTCTTTAGTTATTTAGAAGCTTGCCTATTAGAAGCTATGCATGTTGTTTTATTATCTTGCTAGTACAACAAGATAATCACACCTCACCTCACTAGCACAAAAATCATAGCAATTGGTAGAATGGGCACCTCTATTTATACTAAATTGTGAGCAACCAAAGGCTACAAACAAGTTAATATTTATGCCACCTTTCAATCCTCATGCAACAACTCATCAAACTAACTTACAAGTTCGCAACACATAATAGTCCTCACAATCCAAATGGCTAAGTCGCCCCTTTCTCATTGTGACAATAAGTTTCATTCTCATTAATACATTAAAAATCAACTTCTTTATCCAACTCATGGATATTGATTTAGTCTCATGTTTCCCTTATTCCATGTATTGGTTTTTGACTCCTAATTGTATTCTACCATTTACTTGGCGTAGCATAATATCTAGGAAATGTCTTACCTATGTTTACCAACCACTTCACGTATGCATATTACTTTGAATAACTTATAATCCTCAAGTTCATGTGAGAATATGCATAGTAATTACTATTCCTTAGCTATGGTTTCAATCTTTATCACATATATTTTAATTTCCACCTCTCTCCCATTTGCCTCATGTGGCATTTTATTCTAGGGAGTACCACTTTTACATTAGTGATGATCACACACATTCTCCAGAGTTCATACAAGGTTGCTTTTAGTTGTTCTATAGTGATTTAGCTACAAGGGGCATAACATACAATCAACATATAATATGGTCGTATAACTATGCATCATAGTTCAAGAAATCTTAGATGTTCTATTGGTTGAGCAAAATGCATGTTATTATACGTGTTCAACATATGTGGAGCTTTTGTGAGGTCGGGCATTGAAAGGGGGATCATGATGGTGTAGGAGAATGTATCAAAAGAGCATTTGCACAAGAAGAGTGAAAGTATAAAGAAAATGTAAAGTTGACAGATGCAAAATCAATCATCGAGTGGTGTAATGCTTCAACGGGTCTAGGTAATGAACCTGTAAGTCTTCAGTTCATAGATTTTCTTGTGGAGGGTATAGTGTGGTCTTGGTTATGAGATGGAGGGGGATCATGAGATGAAGAGGGATGGGTACATTTTGATCATGAGGGGAAGAGGATCATTAGATGGTGTGGAAGGTGTACTTTGAGACCACATTTTGAGAGTGATCATATAATGGAGTGGAAGAGGTACTTTGATCTAGACATAGAAGGATGTCATTAGATGAAGTGGGGAGAGGGGATTTTGAGAGGGGGGATGAATGGATAACTTGATCTTGAGATGGAAAGATATGATTTGATGAGATGGAAGGGATATGTTTTTCTTGATTGGAAATGGATTCATGAAATGGAAGGGGATCATATTATGAAGGGTTTCCTTTATATTTATATGGATGGGAATCTATGTTAGCATGCTTTGGATTAGGAGATGGACATAGTTCATTTGATATGCATGGTGTCATGAGGGAGGAAGGTTTTATAGACTCTTCAACTTGGATAGATGGATTGATAGGGGATTCATGTTTAAGATTTAGGGTATTAGGGTTTATCTTGATGTGGGGGTGATGAATGTGGATGCATCATATGGGAAGATTGCACCATTTGTTTTTTCATGGGGAAACAAACACCTTTGAAAATAATCCTTGAAGGAAGTTATTATGAGAGACATGGGATGAATTTGCTTGGTAATAGTGGGGTGATGTGGATTTTAAGGATGTGGGATATCAAAGTGGAGTAAGAAGTGAAGGCTTCCATGGATTGGTAAATTGAGGATCAGGATGAGGACCTTGAAAATGGTTTGGAGGGGAATTTTGGTTAAAGGCTTGGTTTCTATTCTTAAGGCAGTGAGTTGTTTGAAAAAAATATGCAAAGAAATGTGGTCTCATCGTGATGGAATGGCATTCCATCACCATGAGATCCATTTCTTTGAGGCATTTTTTTAAACAACTCACTACCTTGTCTATGTTATTGCTTACTATTATGCTTTGATAGATTTTTTCCAAGCATCCATAGTTTGTTGGAAAGCACCTATTTTAGGCTTTTAGCCATAGCAGAAAGGAGGAACTATTAAATGATAAAATGCTTTCGTAGACATGTATTGAAAATGTGGTAGCATAGACAAGGCAGTGAGATGTTTAAAAAATGCCTCAAAGAAATTGGGTCTCATGGTGAAACCAATGATATGAATATAAACTACACAAATCTATTAAGTATAATTCATTAGTTAAACTCTTTATTCTATTACCTGCGCACGAAGGTTTGTACTCCATTGGCACTGAGAGGTGTTGTCATGAAACCTCCAATATTAACCTATTCAACATCCAAAATCAAATATTAGAATACCATTCATATAACAATGCTATTCACATGTGATATTTATAATTGTTTACTAGTTGTAACATACCTTAGTTGTAGATGCAATGGAGTAAAAAATAGGTGGAGGGCCGATGTAAACAATATCAACACTATGACCTTGAAATTATATTACAATCATTAAACTAAATTAGTTAATCCCGCATTTCAAAAATGAAATTTAATATATTAAATTCAATGAACATGCTAATATTTACCTGAGTATCGAGGCTGAAAGCCTCATTCAACATGGCATTTGTCATCACCAACTGGGCAGTTGTAGATGTATCCTACGCACCAGCCTCCTGATTGTTTGTGGGGTCATATGTACATGCTGACTTGTAAACCTAACAATAATGTGGTGGAACCCTACCCCTCGAACTCTCCCCTGGATAACACTATACTATAGGACTAGCATGATGGATGATACTCTAGGTCAAAGAGCTAATAGACTGTAGAGTGTCCACCTCAACACTCTCCTTCACAATGGAAGGGATAACAACATGCTCATAAAAATGCCTAGCGAGTGCTTGTCTCCCTTGTCATTAAGGATCCTAATGTACACCTGGTCTATCCTATTCCAACTCACCACCTCTCCCTTGAAAGTCCTGCATATCAAAATAGTTGGGGATTATGTTGAGGACGAACTCGTACTAGAGTTTCCTTAAGAAATATTAGGGGACCTCATTATAGTTGCATGGTGGGTGGTCAAAAACCATCCACCACCTCTTCTAAAAATAAATCCTAATCCCTTGGTGGTTGCACCAATGGATAGGAAACCTCTTGCTATTAAGGTCAAGAGTTTTCTTTATACGTGGGTTAGTGAATAGTGAGCACAAATCATATTTTGTAATTTTGTAATTTTTTACTTGTTTGTATGATAATTTATCTACATAAAAATCCCTACAATATTGCCTCTCATCTGCCCAACCACTTAATCTCTTGCTAATTTCATCTGCATGTGTTAACATGGCTTGAAGTGAATTTGCATGTGTGGTTCTTTCCAAGGTTGAGCTTACAAGATCGTTCAACCTCACAATTAACTTCTCAATTTGTTTTTTGTTGTTTTCAATTAACCCCATTAAATTTTTGAGTTCCAAGAGGATGTTGAGGAGTTGTTGGAAGATTTTGTTGATGTGGTTGTTCATCAAGATTTTGTTCATGTTCTTTTTCATGAGGAGGAGAAGGATTTTGAGGTTGATTTTCAACTCTTATAAATTAAAGAAATGAACATAAAAAATAATCTAAATTTACCTATTTAACAACAAATTCACAAAGAAAAAAAACAATGCTTACTCCTTCGACCTCCCCGTTGATGTGGTGACATCCTAGTGAAGGAATTACAAAGATTTGATGAAGAAATTGCAGGATTTGACCTTTCCAAAATACGAGCACACTATCACAGTGTTCACTGTCTACGGGCTAAGAAAATATGATAGTGAAATGAAATGAATTTGATTTGATTTTTTTATTGTTATAACAAATTATAACATGCTTGTGTTATAGCCTTTCAAAATTTTAAAAAAAAATGGCCACTTTTTGGCCCCCCAACTTTTTGCACCCACCCAACCTTTGAATAGTTTGAGAGAGGCATGTACTTTTGAACAATTAAAAAAGGAATTTTTATCTGTGTTGTGTAATGAGTGATTTTTTAGTAATAATTTATTCTAGCTTTTGTTATTTTTGTACTAAATGAGAGTTATTTAGTACATTTTACAATAATTTTTAAGTATGTATAATGATTATGAGGTATTAATGTAAAGTGGTTAAAAAGGGTGTTTGTAGGTGTTGTTTTGACCAATGGTATGTTATAATTTTTGACTGGTAGGCATTATTTCTTAAGTTTGGATTTAAAAGATGTGAGGTATGTGAATGGATGGAATGTTAGTTCTTTTTTTGTAGGTTCAAATTCATTTGGTTTGGTTTAATTTCATAATTTTTTGATCAAGATATAACAAAAACATTGTTAATTTCCTTGTCATAGAGCTATGGTTTCCAACAAGATTAAAAAAATAGATTTTTTGTTTGCACCAGTGAAAATTCATGAAATTTGGAGAAAATATTCATCAGGCTATTAGTCAAGCGTCCACAAAAGGAGAAGTCACAAATTAATCATATGTGTGAATTATGTAGATCTATGTGTGTGCACTATCCTGAAAAATTGTCAAACCCTAGGTATTTGAGGGTTTAATAAAAAAATCATTTGTTTTGAGTTCACCATAGTAAAGTGGAGTTTTATGAGACCCTATGAAGTGTGTTGAAGGTTCAAGAAGTCTAAGAATTCATGTGAGTGAGTATGGATACAATAACACAATAATTAGGTCTTTCTTGAGGGTTTGAGCTTAGAGAGGAAAGTTTGTAGAAATATTGCAAGATAGGGTTTGAACACCTTCAAGAGACTCAGTAGAAATATGAAAAAATTGTTCTTTTCATTTGTTTACCCTTTGCATCATGATCCAAACGATTAGATCTACATAAACAAGGTATCCTAGAACTAGAACAAATTATTGATAATCTTGAGCAGCAAGGTCTTGGTTATTCAACAATCAAGGAATCTAATCATGATAGTGATACCTCAATATTTACCTGTGGAAAATTTATACAATTCAAACATCAACATGGGGAGCACAAAGAGTCCTTACGATAAAGATGTTACCAATGCTACAACCAACCATATCATGAATCGTCATCCATACATCATTCCACCCACTAAGAAGGACCAACAATAAAAAGAGAAAAAAGCTATATCAAGGAATCCAACAATAATTCCATAACCATTTACAATAACTCAACCACCAAATTTTTTGTACATGCAATATAAAACAAGACTACCTTTAATAAACAACCTATACGTACTAGATACCAATGTGATTTCATTGGCGATATAAGCATGTTGAACCATCAATATAAAAAAAGGAATTATGGATTTAGTCATAATATGATCCTTATATTACATCTTAATGATGGTATTGTTTCTTGTGTATGGGTATCTAAGAAACACTACTACGGAGAGGATACTTTCTTTTATCTAATGCTAACAAGGAATTATCTAGATGAGAAATGAATGATTCAAGTATTCTAATAATTTCATTTACACTTAATATATATTAATTATAAATTCATCACTAAATAAATTTATACCTAACCAAGGTATAGTAAAAAATTGAATATTTATTGTTAGATGTAATGATAAAGTTTCTATGCCATTATTTAATTAGTTAGTTGTCAATATTTATTTATTTACATTAAATAATTTTTAAAACTTATAAAATAATTAGATTGGTTAGCCTCAGTTGTTTTTATCATATTATACTCAAGAATTAATCAACTATGAAATTGTATATATGCAGTTCTTTCATTTGCTTCTATAGTTAAATTAAACAATTGAATATTGCCAAGTTTAATCATGAATATTATTTTTGAATCTATTATTTCTAATAATTTAATTGTCAAAATGTCAAATTACTTGATCATAAAGTCAAAACAATTTTATCCTCAAATTTAATACAATCCTACACAAGCAACATATATTTTAAGTTAAATTCCTTGTACATAATTAAATTCACAATTTATTTTTCCACTTTTTGAAAACTTAGTTTTAAATTTTAAATATAATTGAGTTTTTAGAAAATCAATGAAATGAAAATTACTAAATTAATTAAATAAACTAAGAAAAACATTTTTTTTTTCACAAAAGAGAAACAAACTCAAAACTACTTGAAAACTCTTTAGATTATGAATCATTCTATTGCCTTCAAATTTTGCATTCAACCTAACTTTTATATTTGACTTCATTTTTTATTATAAGTCACAAATGAATGCTCATTTAATTTTTCTATTTCAGATTGGAGAAATAATTTTTTATTTTTTTATAATGGTTTTTTCTCATTTTATTTAGAGATTGATTAAATTAATGCATCTTTATATATGTAGGTTTGTAAAGGTATTTCTTTAAAATATTTATCTATTTACAAGGGTTTCAGAATAACAAAATTTATAGATACATTTCAAGTCATTGAAGTTTGTTTTGTTTCAAAATTGATGCTAGTAGTGTTCTTTTGAATTAATTAAACTTGCGTTAAATATTACAATGGTCCTTTTGCTTCAAGGACTTTAATTGATTTAAGTGGTTTCAATTAGAGTTAAGATGTTTTCTTGTTGTTACTTTGATTATTGTTTACTTCTCTTTTATGATATTTTTATTATAATTTCAGAAATCTTGTATTTACTTTTTTGGTTTTCAGGTCTTTTTAATTATTTTGTACTACTGATATATGTAGTGTAATGTGAAATACATCAATTTAATCAATCTTAAAATAAAATTATAGAAAATTGTTATAAAGAAATTAAAATTTATTTCTCCAATCTGCAATTGAAAAATAAAACGAGATCATTCATCAGTGAATTATCATAAGCATTCAAGTGAAATGTGAAATGTAAAATTTAGATTGAATGCAAAATTTGAAGACAATAAAAAAATTCATAATCAATTATATTATATTACGATAGTATATTATATTATCAATTTTCAAAATAAACCCAAATACACTAAGAGTTTTGTTTCATTGTAAGCTTACAAATAAATAAATAAAATTCTCTGAGAAAGTGTCGTTTTAATAGGTATACTTTTAGATTAAGATTGGAGTAAAAAGAAAAATCAGAGGAACAAGATTACTTTATATAACTCCAAGCTCCTGTTAAACCTCTACATCAAAACAAAAACACCCAAGATCAAATCTGATGAAGTGAAATTACCCCTGATATCAAATAATAATAAAATCTGCTACAGCTGAAACAAAACAGTGAAACAGCCTGCTCACGGAGAGAAAAATCTATTCATATTTACTCTATTGGAACCAAAAAAGTTCTTTTACACTGAAATTTATCTTAGCCATGAAAGGCCTGCCAACTTTTACATTCATAAATTTGAAGGGAAAGACAGATTGGTGTTCTTCAAATCTCGATTTCACAGGGATTCCAGAAAATACTTCAAAAACGGTTTTATGTGGAAATCCCAAAAGTCTAGCAGCTACGCACCTCACTAAAAGATTACAGACTTTGTATGGTGGTGTACGAGTGCTTCAATAATGTGTTCACTGTGTTTGCCTAACACTCGCACACATGCATCTCTAGCTTGTGCTGTACAATACTCTACTGCCCAGCCTTTATTACCAACCCAATACTTTAAACCTTCCGCCTGGTGAGCGGCCATGGCAAGGGTTCGCAAGTCGCCTGGCACGGTGTTAACAACGGCCTGCAGGATTTCCTCGCCGCAAGGAATGGGGTCTTCAAGAGTCTTGTCAAAGAATTCATTCGACTGCGTTCCAGCCCAATAAGCAGCCACATAAGATGCCCGAACCCAATTCTTTTCTTCCAATTTCATTCTAAGGTCGGTAGATAGTTTTTCTTCCATCTTTTCGTAAACTTGGGCAAATTCTGCAGAAATGGGAAGGTCTGTGGGAAATTCGTCTCCTGACGACCTTGCAGCATTGGTTTCATCCAGCGCTTTGTTGTGCAAAGCCTCAAATTGTGCATTCAAGCTCTTGAAGGCAGTGTTGAGAGACTTCTCCAGAGCGCAACGCCTGCAGTCGCAATTGAAACCCCAGGCCTCACACATGGCTTGTCGCTGTGCGAAGGGGAGCAGGGCATCGAAGTAAGAAATGGTGATTTCTTCCCCCTTCTTGATTGGCTTTGCTGCATGCAAAAACATGGCTCTTCCTACATTAAGCCTGGTTGCGTTGGGGAGGCACGAGTGATTAATAAACGATGGCAGCAGCCACAGCCCACTGAAGCTCTCTGTCTCAACCACCCCGCCCAAAGAGTTTCGCGAAACGATGTTTCTGATGCGGTGGAAATCAAGTTTTAGCAGCGGCGTTTCTGATGTTTCTTGGCAACGGCTGTAATTTGTATCAAACAAGTCCATGGCCGGCGTCGAAGCGCGGACCTGTTCAGTACCGTCGTCCAGAGCATAAAGCTGCTGGAGCAGTTTCTGAGATTTATTGGCAGCACCCATAACGGCGGATACAAGACCCTTTGGCGTAGAGGAAGTCTTTCTTTTACGCCTGTGAACAAATTTGAAGGGCCTGGTCCCGTGGTCATCGATGGCAACAGCGTTGCTCACTAAAAGGAGCTCGCCGGTGCTAATGTTTTCCGTTGCGTACAGCCCGCGACCCCTGCCGTCCATAGTCTTGTTAATTTCCACATCACCAATGAAGTCCCCAACCTCCCCAGGCGGCTGCATTCCGAGCAAGAAGTCCGAAATATCGTATTCCCCCTGGCGGCTCCGAGCGCAACAAGCCTTGGACTGTCCCAAAGCAGCATCAATATTTGCTTGCACGGGGCTAAGCCGAACTTCCTTATCAAATATATCCGAAGCATCTTGTGGTGCGTAGAGCTCAGAAATGGCGTCTGCTATGTCCTGCAAGTTTTCCATTGTTGAAAGTTGAAGCTATACAACTTACCCAGGCACTGCTTCTACCTATGTCGAATTTTAAATAACTTGTACAAGCGTTTCCAGCACTCTCGCATTGGCCAGTTATATGAGCCAATCGTCGCAATGTTTTTCGAAACAATAATCTTGGAAGCCACGACGGAATCGATTGTTTTTTTAATATTGGGTTTATTATAAAATATGATTGTAAAATGATATAATAGTATCTTTAATTATTTATAATAGTTAAAAGAAATAGTTTAATAGTATTCATTGATATTCATTATGAATTATGTTAGAAATTATTAAAATTAGGATATGTTTTTTAAATTTCAAGACTATATAATTTGTTAATATTAAAATTATATAAAATATTAAAATATCATTAATCATTAAATAATTATATTATATCATATAAAAGAAATAAAATTTAGTTTAATGTAGTTTAATATACCTTCAAAATATTAAATTAATTAAGTATAAAGTTATGTATACTCAAAATA
This sequence comes from Sequoiadendron giganteum, assembly GCA_007115665.2. Taxonomy (NCBI): domain Eukaryota; kingdom Viridiplantae; phylum Streptophyta; class Pinopsida; order Cupressales; family Cupressaceae; genus Sequoiadendron; species Sequoiadendron giganteum. Next base: position 110,165,882 of record CM021104.1, on the reverse strand, counting down.
TAATTTACAATAAAAAGATTCTATTGAAAATTTATAGCTTTTAGAGTTATCATATGTAGTTTTGTTAAAAAAACATTAATAAATTACTAGATATTCATTTTAGTTTATTCCTCACTATTTGATCTAAACTTGTTATCTTGATTGATTAACTTGTAATATTTTTCAATTTTATCCTTTATAACTATTTAATTCATTTGAAGGAATGAATCAAATAATTATATTATATAAATAATTAAATTGAGTTTATTATGGTCTATATTTCATATTAGAGTCCTGTTACCTATTTTTAGCTACGACTGAAAATAGGTTGAACTGAATTACATTCATCATTGAAAGGTACAATTTTTTTTTTGCTAAAGTATTCATTGTTGAAATAAATCTGATTACAATTTTGAATTTTCAGTATTATTATGCAACTAGTTGTAATAGAGAAATCATAAGATTGCATAATGTTTGTTGTTTTATTCATAATGTTCAAACCAAAGTCTCACACAAGTCATGGGAGTATCTTAATTTGATTTTTATCATCAAATAATGAATACAAAAAAGAGATGTGTACAACACAAGTGAAGATAATAGAGAAATAAGAGAGAAGGTGATTCGTCATTGCCTAAAATGATGAATCGTTGTCACATTCGATGTCTTTACTTGATGTCTCCAAGTTGTAGCAGCTCCAAGCTCTGAATATATCTGTAGGATTGTAAAAGAGGGTATTGGAGCAATCATGAATCACATCCAACCTCATGCCTACATTACCAACATAGATGTAATACACATTCGATTAGACATTCATCAAAAGATTAAATCAAGAAAGAGGCATATGATCAGAAGGCACAAAGATCAATAGAAGCTTTCAACTTAAATTATTTTTGCTAACTTGTTTGTTCATTGTGTAGGAACAGGTTCATTATGTTTGAGATCAATTCTTATCGGATATGTGAAGCAAAATGGGCTCCCACAAGGGTTGAGCCCGACATATCAGAAGGACAGGAAGGAACCATGCATCATGCCTATTGAAGAGAGAATCAAAACATCAAAACTACTACAAAAAGCTTATGCCATTACATATAGGGTTGATGACAACATTATATCAAAAACAGTTACTAATCAATTATTCAGCTGAAAGAGTTAATTGAAAAGACTGATGAAGCTTATATTTATTGCAAAAACAAATGACAAAGCATACAGAAAAAAGAGAAGCAGATTTAAATGCAGGATCAACCATCATGCATTTACAAAGAATGATATGGAACCCCCTTTTTTATATCAAAGGTAAAACATAAAATTCAAGCTTAAAGGTTGTTTTCTAGAGCTTTAAAGCATATACATAGTCTGGAAGAGACTTTGAAAACAAAGTATCATCATCAAGAAGAATAATCCTTCAAAGAGTGAAGCATTAACAGTGAAAGGAATACCAACATCAAACTCACTATTGCAAATAGAAAGCATCTACTTGTAAATTGTAAGAGTGTTGAATGACAATAATGAGCCGAAAGAAAGAGTTTATATGTGCATTTCATATGCATTAGAGGAATAAGGTAAAGCTTATTTATGTAAAGGCTAGAGAAAGTATGTTGTTTTTGTAGGTCTACATATAGTCTTTTTCCCTTCATGAGAGAATAATAAAGACTACATTTAGCAATACAGTTGGATATAGGTGCAAAAAAGTTTCAATAATGGAGCAAAGTTGTGACATGAGATAGTAATTGCCCAGTACCACCATACAATGACATAAGGAATAAGGGCCATGAATCTTGATGTTGACAAAGTAAAAATTTAAGAGTAGCATATTCATGGAGCCAACAAAAGATTCAAGAGAAGGCAATCAAGAAAATGATTCAAAACGAGAGATGGGAGACACAACTCCAAAAGTAAAAAAGGAAATCCACAAATCTTCACATCATTCCAACAGGTTCAAAATTCAAAGCAAAGGATTTAATGAAAGATGACTTGGTGAAGGGTTTGAGCATATCTCCTAGAGGGTGGGGAGACACATTATCAGAAGTGAAAGGTGAAGACCATAAATTCGCTTGCTATTCTATGCACTCAGAATTCAAAGCAAATAATTTAATAAAAAATGGCTTGGAGAAGGATCTGAGTGTATCTCCTGGGCTGTCAAGAGATGTATTGCATGAACTGAAAGGGAAAGAATATAAATCTGCTCACCATTCCATGGATTCAGAGTGCAAATCAAAAGAATAAAGGAATATTATTATATTGCTACAAAGGATCAATTTACACCAACAATTTTACGACCTGGTGTTTCTAAACCCAAAACCTGTACAATGGATATCACATTATTTTAGGTTTTCTATTTACATGAATAACACACATAAAACCCTCAGGAAAAGAAAGAAACATAAGCCACAGCTTTGAGTGCCATTTTCATACAGATAAAGTGAAATGATAAGAGTTTCTACCCTAAAAAATCAGAGAAGATCTCATTATTCCTCAAGCAATAGCAAGTAAATTGTCATATACTGGCAGAGAGAAAGTTCTCATCATATAATATATTTTGGTACAAATGAGAGAAATGAAATAAGACATGGTTGCACCCTTCACTCTAAGAAGGTTTCAGCTTACAAGCAAAGATTTCAAGGTTTTTCTTGGGCAAAGCTTATCTTACCTTATGTTTGAAGCCTATTTGCATGAGATTCAACTTGAGAGTTCCAGTTTTCTTGTCTCAAACTTCAATCCAAACCCTTCAAGTGTTTTTCATGGCAGCGGCAGTAGGGTCTCTCATCCACAGCAAGACAACAAGTGAAAATAAGGTTTTGAGTTGCTTTTACTCCATGCCCTATTTTCATCATGGCATTCTTTTTGACTTTCTTTTAATTATAATTATTGCCTTCAAATTGCCTTTGGTTGAATAATTCAAGATAATCACCTCAATCACACCCACGGTCTTGACTCATAGTCGATTGACCTATATTTCACATAGGTCGAACATCTCATTTCAAGGCTATGTTTCATGGATTTGTTTTAGCCTATGCCCATTTCGATGTATAACTACTCCATAGTTATAGGTAATGGTTTTAAAGTTAGTATTTGTAATTAAATATAAAAAGTAATATTTATATTACTTTAATATTTAACATGAGACGAAAAAATAATATAATTACACTTTAAATATTAAAGTAATTGTCATGATTATTTTTTAATATTTAATCCAAACGTTACCTTTTCTAATCCATGTGAGGGTCAAGTGCAAGTATGATATGCATGGAGAGCTAGGCTATGACTTCAAGTCAACGATGCTTGCAAAAGGTGCTAAATATAGATTATGTATGGAGTGGAAAATAGTGAAAATACTAAAAAAAAATCGCTCATGCACAAGGTGGAGCTTAGTTTTAGTTATTCAAGTCATGCAAATAGTGAGGTTTTCTCTCATTTCTACATTAGTTCACGAGGTATTTTGATCAGGTGCATGGAGAGGTGGAGATTTTTAGACAGAGAATGCAGTTTGCTTCAGTTTTGGACTATTTTTATGAGGATTTTCTCTTCTGCTTGGATTTCACTTTATAGATGCAGTTTTTCACTTTAGTTCTCATTCAGTTCCATTTTTGGCTGCTTTTTGCATGCCTATTTTGTATATATTGGAAAAAGTTAGTCTTTTTCCTCTAGTTCTTGCTTCTTTTACCTTTGCAATTTTTGTAAAGAAGAGACTTGCCTTGTAACTCATTTTACAGATTTTAATATACTTAGCAGCTTTTTTACATGTTATAATATATTGTTGCTTGTAGAGTTTTCCTTCTATCTTTATTAAAATCAAGTGATATCCTTCTCATTCTTAGGTGTCTTGTATGTTCTAAATGATGTGAATTCAAATTTAATGAGTTTTAATCTCAAAACCTTTAAATTTTTGTGTCATTCATAGATGCGCGTACACGAAAGCAATTTTAAGTCACAGGTCATAGGTTGTGCAACTAGTTTATCTTTCCTTCAGGTTGTGAAAACACCATTTCCTTCATAGAGGATAGATGATTAGGCCTTTTTATGAAATACTTATGTGATTAGATTGTCCAACTTGAGTTGCGAAAATATATTTTATGATTAATAGTTGTGAATTAGTCTGCTCATCATTTACATTTAGGTGTTTCACCATTCATCTTTAGGTCCATTTTTTGCATTTATTTCAATCTTTTCCCTTTTCCAAGAAAGTTATTAAGTCCTTAATCAAAAAACCATATAGGAAGCTGACATAAAATCTGGAGGTTTACTTTCAAATAGGATACCCACAACCTGAAATTAATCCAATGTTACACAACATTGTAGAGCTTTACAACTTTGCATGCAGGTATAAATCCCTGTGATAACAAGTCCATATAACAATTTTTTTTTAATTTTTCATACTATAATATTCTATTGTTTGTCGAATATAAAATAAAATAAAATTTGTATACTCTTTCTATCTATTTCTCCGGTCGTTATCAAAAACACAGTCATTCATCCATAACCAACAACCATTTATCTAGCTAAATCAATCCATAGTCTATCTAGATCTTACATCTATCCATCTCTAAATTGTCTAAGTTGCTTAGAAGTTTTCCTTCTCAAGTAAAAGGATCAATTAGCTTATCAATGTTATACCTTAGCATAGAAGTCCATCTACTTCTAGGTTGATATATTTCACACCCCTATCTGTTAATTTGAACTCATTACTCTAGTCCAAATTTAACACATCAAACCAAATATGAAATCATAATCTAAGGTCTAAACACACTTTGGACCTCTCTTGGTCTCACCTCTGCACATATCAAAATCACCAAAAAATCCTAAAGTCTCAAAACTTGTCATATACTGGCAAAAAAAAGGTCCAAAACCAAGAGAAAAATGCAACACCAACAAGACTCCAACATGATGCCTACAAACATAGACCTGTTGAAAGAAACAAAAGGAGAATTCTCACACGTTTTTGTACCAAGAGGTTTTGAAACACCACCCCCATTCAATCTTAGGAATAGTCCTAACATTGCTTACTAATTTGAAGTGGTTTTTTGTCAATTTTATAAACCTTTTTCATTTGCATTGTTTTATGGTTTACATTTACATGGCATAAATATTTCAAAATCAGATAATACCTAATTTTAAAGAAAAAAATCTAGACTTGTCTAAGTGGGAAAATTTTAAATTTATCTAAGTTTATTTCATTCAATACTTATTACTAATTATTTAATCCAACCAAATGCAACTAGAACCTTGCATTCACATACACCTATGCACAAACATGTATACTTTCTAACATATTAACACATATATAATTTTCTATCGAGATAATCCTTGAATCTTCTTTAGATACAAGTACTAGTTAATTTTTTTGTTGATGTACTTGTACACCTAGTTGATTAGAGATTTCTATTCTTGGAAATGGGTATGAACTCTTTCAGACTTATTTGGAAAAACACAAAATCCAAAATCCATGAAAAGCCAAAAGCCAAGACTGAGCTAAAACCCTAAAAAATAGTTAAGTCATCTAATAAATCTGCAACGAAGTTTAAGTACATTTGATGTATGATGGTTTGTGTTATCTCAAATTCTCAGTGCATTCCTTTGTCCACATGATTATTCAATATGAATTTTATGACTGATTTTTTAAAGAAAATAAGACTTAGAATGCAGTTGTTTGAGAATTGTACATCTAACTAGTTTTCTTCATTTATTAGTGTTTTTTTATCGTAACAACCAAAACACCATTAAATTCAGATGTCTAAATTAACCTTATGCTTCTCCTGGTCTATAGTTAATAGTTTGCAATTCGAATCAATGAAGAAAGGAAATATGAAGTTGCTGAGAGATAACTTCTTGCAAAATAATGAGGATGATTTTGAAGCTCAAGATTTGGCTTCAAAGGAGGAGAATGAGGATTCTTCTTGAGAAGAGGAGGATGGCATTTCGGTAGAAGAGGTAACATTTCTGATTGTATCCAATTTTCTCTTTTAGACTTAGACAGATCTGCAAATGCAAACTTCTTTAGTTCTTTAGAATTGTACTTGTTGGAAGCTATGCATGTTGTTTTATTTGGAATCTTATCTATGGAAGGAGTTATTAGACCATCTAATAGATATTTAATTTAAAGATCTTCAAAGAGTATGTTCTGATGGTCAAGAATCAAACGATGGTAAATTCAAGCAGGAGACTAAACCCTCAAGAGCTAATAAAAATAGGTTTGTTGCTCTTATCTCACATAAAAAATTCAACATCTCCATCTACAGAAATCTTGTTGGCCAATATTTTGTATTTTATTCTTTTAGGCCAATGGAAATGAGTAGCAAGAAGCCTATTGGAAGGTTTAGGGAAATTGTGAACAAGTTCTGAAAAAAGTGAGCTAGTAATTCTTATTTTTTGCGAAAATTTCTCTTTCAATTCATATGAATTCTTATTTTTCTGATGGTGAAAGTTGTTTTTTTTGTGATGTTTTTTTTTGATGAATAGGCAATTATCTATATTAATTATAAAGATAATAATACATATTCACAAAAAAAGGTGGTTGTCTAAAATAGACACCTTGAGAGTCACATGGGCTAAGCCCAGAAAGTGGAGTCACATGGGACAAGCCCAAGAATCAATAAACATTACAAACATGAAAATAAATAGGCCTTTATGTGGCTAGAGAAGTGCCAGGAGGGTCCCTGTCATCCAGTTTATTTCCCCATACATCAGCAGGGTCTAGAGTGGCGTCAGGAGGGCCCCAACCATCATCTTCTTCCTTTTCTTTTTCCTTCTCTTTATCCTCGCACTTGGGCGAGATTACTAGGTCCAAACGTGGGAGCCACTTCGTAGTGTCTGACCAACTAGAGCTGCTACCATGAGTAGTATTAGAGGACCACCCAGAGGTTCCACTACCGCTCCTTGCCACCCCTCCAAAGGGCCACCCTAAGTCAACCCACAAAGGAGGAGAACATGACCACCGAGGAGGGTAGGATTCATGATGGGGAGGAGCCTAAGAGCGGGCACGAGCAAAGCCACTCCGTCGTTGGCCCCGTGGGGGCGACTGGCTGTAGGAAGAGGTAGGCGAAGAGGGCACTTGAGCCACAGTGCAAGGGGTGTTGCCCCAATGGTCCAAAAGCACCTAGAGGTGGGAGACCTCAATAGAAACTTTGTTAGCTTGAACTTGTATTTGCAAAAGAGCATTAAAACAAATAATTGCTTTAGAGTATAAAGATACATATTTATCAATCTAGTTGTGAGCAAAAATGTAGGCATTTCTATCTTTCCAAATACTGAAGAGGATTTCCACCCTAAAAGTGTGCCAAAGCTAGGTATACTTAGTGGGAAGCCTGGGCGAATCACCCAGCAGAATCATGTGCCAAGAGAACAACTTCGGCCTGAATGATCGAAACAAGCTATGAATCCAATTCCAAAACTGCTCAACTTTGGTACAAAACCAAAAAAGATGCTTAAAAGGCTCAACTTTCCCATAGAATGGGCACAAATTTCCCATAGAATGGGAAACGAAGGTCCTAGACCCCCAAGTGGACAATTTGAGACCCCACTAGTAAGCCTTGGAAAAGAATACACTAAGAAAAATGGGTGAGTTTAGGCTCAACACTTGCAGACCAAGTGGTAGAGAATCTTTTATGCTAAACAGACATAGAAGACTAGAGATGCCACTGCTGGTTCAAACTTTCAATCATAGAAAAATGAGGCAAAATTCATAGATAACCAAGCCTAGGCTTGTAATTTTTGAATGGGATGTCTGGGTATCACTTCCAATCCTTCCACCTGGTCTTGGTGCCACGAATACCCACCTTATGAAGCATATTAGCTGGAATAGCATTCACTCGACCATCGTAACTATCATGGTCCTGGTTTTGAAGCCTATAATGAGCACAAAAATCCTCCCATGAAATAATACACATTGTGGGCTGTAAAACACATGTTGCAAGGTTTGAATACCTTTCTTGTGAAATCTTAAAGCCTTAAGCCAAGGTGACTTGGCCAATGGTTGACCATTACTGGAAAAAAGGAGCGACCACCACATATTATATTGATTGAGTGAAATTCCATCACGAAAACCAAAGCTAGCCCAATGGAGCCATGGATTAATAGCTTCCCAGTCTCTGCAAATAATTTTGGCCACAAATGTTCCCACAATTTGGACTGGTTCCCTCATAACTAGAAGGGTTTAAGGGTCAATCCCCTTCTAGGCTAGTCTATGAGCAAGAAAGCCAAGCTGAATGAAATATATGAGGATATTTTTCCAGGCCTCATCACCATTAAGAGCTCTAATTATCCATTTAACACACAGGGCAATCCCTTGCCATTGAGTGGAGAGTGAGCCAAGCCCTCCAAAGTCTCTAGGTAGGCAACAAAACTCCCAAGCTACACGGTGAAACCCTCGATGTGTCTCAAAAGAGGCCCAAAGAAATTTGTGCAAAAAATTTTCAAGCTTAGCATAAGTGGACTTTGAAGTAGCTCAACAAGAAGAGTAAAAAACATGCATAGAAGCTAAAAATTTAGTCAAAATATGGAATTTACCAGTTAGAGAAAGAGGCTTGGTAATATAGCAAGCCATCTTTTTTTCAATCCGAGAAAGAATCGCTTGCCACAAATCTACGGGAGAAGCTTGAAAGGCAAAAGGAATAACCATAAATTGAAAGATTTCCCTTGGACCAATCCATTTCCAGCCATAATGTTGAAACCATTTAGGAGTGGGAAAAATAGACTGCTTGTAACATAAGTTTTTATGCCATTGAATGGAAGATCAAGAGGCAAGGGAAAAAGTCTCAAGGCAACCCAAAGCAGCTTTGACATTATTTTCCTCTTCCAAAAGAGTGAGAAAAGAGTCGTAAACAAAATGGGGCCATTGACTAGTTGAGATTGCAAATTGTTTAAAGAAATGCCTCTAACCCGCCATTGGGAAACAACATTAGCTAGCAAGTAACCAAACCCTTCAAAAACATGCACATAAAGTGAGGGGGAGAGTGGGAAACCTTGGCGGATGGAGCAGAACAAGCCGAAGGAAGGGGACTGATGACCATTAATGGTGATGCAAGCAGAGGCATCTGAAAAAAGCATTTGACCAACCTAAATAAAATTAGGGCCGAACCCTAAGGTAGCTAACATGGCGAGAAGAAAACACGATTCAATGTGGTCATAAGCTTTAGTAAAGTCTATTTTAAGGAAAACAACTTTCTAATTAGAGCCCTTGGCCCATTCTATTCCTTCCCAAACTATAATGATATTATCCAGAATAAATTTGGATTTAATAAAACAAGTTTTCTCTGAGCACACAATCTGAGACAAAAGATGGAATATTTTCAAGGCAAGGGGTTTGGCAATGATTTTGTAAGAAACATTGAGCGTGATGGGCTTCCAGTTGTAGATATTCTTGGGATCACTAGACTTATGTATGAATTTAATATTCCATTTGTTAATTAGGTTTCCTACAGTTTTAGAATGAAAAGCTTTAAGATAAACTTTATGCAAGGGTAAAAGTACAAACCTGTGTCACACTTTGGGCCAATCGTAGAAATTCTATCGAACCTATTTCGATCGGAAGGTATTCAACTGAATTGTTTTTGGGTGCAACCACATGGCAACGACATGGTGCCTACATGGCCTCACTATTTAGGCCGAGTAGGTTTCAGCCGAAACCTACTCAATCGAATACCTTTCGACAAAAATTGATGAATATAAAAGCAAAAAAAAGACTGTTCACAAGCATTTTGCACGTTTGATTGAAGGATATGTGATTGTAGGTTGCTCACTTGAAGGTCAACTCTATAAAATGAAGCGTATCTAGGTTATTTTGCATTTGGTTCCTCTTTCTTGTTTGCATTCGGTTCCTATGGAAAGTGTTTGATGGTTGTGATAAATATCAAGTTTCTTTTTAACTGGTTGTTTGTTATGATGTGGATTGTTTCAACAACAAGTTAGGTCAAGTATTTTTGGGTATTTTTGCTTTATTTGAATTTTTGGTATAAATGTGATTCTTTGCACATGCTGATTTGGCAAGGCTATAGAATAAGTTATTTTCAATGGTTTACTAATGTGATTTTAAAGGTTTAATATTCTGGGTTTTTTCTAGTATTGGTGTCTGCAAATGTTATTTTGTAAAAAGCTAAATAATAGGGTTCGTATGTGATTTTAAGGGTTTATTTATAAACCCTTAAAATCACATGCAAATGTGAAAACCTTGTAGGATGTGCAACCCTTGTTTTGTTTTTGATAGACACTATAAATTGTGTTGATGATAATAGAAATTGTATCTACTATAACATAAGGATGTTGCACTCTTTTTTTCCCAAACCAGCTTGCAAACAACTATCAACATTGGAATATATTTATTTTTCTAGGGCACTTTTCGTGTAAGAAAATCAATGTGCATTAAATTAGATGTAAATGATTCTTTGGGAATTCTTCTTCTTCAATACCATCATTTTTCTGTTGTAGAAGACATTGATATGGATAGGGTTGGGATGGAGAATATGCGTTGGAAGGGACTATCAGAGCTATTGACCAAATGCTTCCACTTGTTTAGTCTTTGGATGAAGAATAGAATGATAAATAGTATAATTCTTATGTCTCCAATTCATCTACCAATGAAAACAAAAAAGAATCTAGGGCACACAAAAGATTGATGAGAAGTCTATTGATAATTTATTATATAAGATGAATTAACTAGAATTATCATTTGCGTATACTGAGCAACTAGAATCAAAATATTCACATTCTAATAGATTAAACATCCTTAATTTGCCTCGTAGATTTGAGACCATACCAAAACAAAAACTTTATGATATAAGAGATGATATTGCTTGTCACAATATGAACCCTTAGAGGCTAGACTAATTGGATTATGAAAATCTAAGAGGTTTCAATTTTATATGTTTCCTTTCAAACAAAGAGAATGCAACAAATTGGATGTTAAATAGTATGAATGGACACATTTGGCTGCTACTCAATAAATTGAGATACCAAAATTATGCAATCAATCAATTTTTTTTTATGAATACAAACACAAAGACAATCTAGCCATGACAGGAAATACAAATTTTTTACCATCATGACCTGGTTTGCATGGTCATATCAGTTAGCTGCAAATATTAAGTTTGTTCCCCTAAAGCTAGATATGAAAATATTGACCTTAACTCTAGCATAGCATTTTACTCATCAAAAATCTTTTGTTTTGTCAAGTTGTGTTAAATTAGTCACATTGAATATGATATTGTTAATAGAAGAAATCTTGAAAGAAAAGTTAAATAAGCAGTTGACAGCTTTGGATTGCCACAAATCACAACTCAATTCATATTTTAGTTCTGATACAGTTTCTAGGTTGCCATTGAGGGCACCCAATAGATGCCTCATTTTAAGGCTAATAGAAAAATAATGAACTCAATGTGACACACACCTTTACAAATACCTTTGTAAGTTAATGCTTGTAGTGCTAGCCCTAAAATATTTCATACTATGTATAAATCTATTTTTTAAGTTAATGCTTGTAAGTTAATGCTTGTAGGTCTTTCAATAGTGTATTTAAGTGGATCTCATCCAAAAAAAATTGTTGGTTGTTATCATGCTCTAACACAAAAATCTACAAGTTTGGTAACAACACTACACCAAAATACCATTTCATGAATGTCTTTGGATCATATTTTATTGAATCTATCTCTATACAATTTAAAAATCTATATCATATTGTTGCATGAACTAAATCTAACAATGGTACACTATAAGTCAAAATAAAGAAACATATAGCAAATTTTTATATCTAATTTAATTTGCAAAGTACACTATAAATTGTGTTGATGATAATAGAAATTGTATCTACTATAAAATTACTCTTTCCTATTCTTATCTTCCTATAATAAATTGATTGAGTCATCATATGATCGATGTAATGCTTACCTATCAAGTTTTACACAATCTTAAAAAATTAACCATCCCATATTCAAGCATGGAAGGATTTTCCGCACTAGAATTCAACATATCCATATACAAATCCCCATCAATATTAATTTCTCTAAATATGGAAGGAATTATTTAGCAAAAATCAACTCTCCAAATAAAGCATTCGTTTAATTCCTCTTCCCTTATCCTAATACCGTGCATCTTAAAAAATACCAACTCCTCAAAATCCTTTAGCTATTCATGCATCTATTCCTAAAATTTATTATGATATTCTATAATATGTTCTAATATAAGTCAAACCTCACACCTCACAATTATATGTGAATTACAATTAAGACTATCAACATCAAAATTATGCTCTAATAAAAGTTTAGAGATTATAATTTAACTACACAACTTAACTTGGAAACACTTTATATGTTTCCCACCCTTATATGATTTCTTAATGCATCACACAAACTTCTATAACTCTCCCATCTTCCTCGAGATTGTAAGAATAAAATTTAGCCTATACTATGTAATATATTCTTAATCAAATAAAAAATAATTTTCTCTCCATTATCCTTTGCAATTTTTTTAACCTCTCTCCTTCTTTGAAGCTCTTCTTTCAAATTTCTAACCTAAACTTCAGCATATCCCTCTCTTTCCATAATATATCCTATACGTCTATTCCCCTAATTAAACCAATCTCATGCTTAAACTATAATGATCACATAATCTCAAATTTTCTTCATTCAATTTTATAATCTAAGCTTCCATCTTCCTAATAACAAAAACTAGACCTTCAAGATCTCTATGCTACACATCCTTATTTATTGATGTCTCAAGAATTCACCCAATATAAAGTAGCTCATGAAATAACAAATAAATATGGCATGGTCAATAAGAGGGCATTAGTTGGTCCAAACATTTTGGTTCTTCCAAAACGTTTGGAACTAGTTGCAGCATGAGGAGGTGGTTTTTCCAAAACATTTGGACCAACTAATGCTCTCTTGTTGACCATACCAATAGAAGTAGAAAGATATGGAAATATGAACCAATTTCATATTTTTAAAAAATAGAAGAATCTATGAGATATTAGATTTAAAAATGAAACCCTTTTTGTACACAACCTAAACCATATAACCTATGCTACTCAAAATCTATGAGAGTCTTCTAGATTAAGCAAAAGTTAGTAAACATTGATGAAAAAATGAAAGCTCACAAACACCAACCCTAAGTGAAGCTAGTCATAGTAGAAATTTTTGTGTCTAAAAAAATGTATTTTAGGATGTGGGCCTAGTAGAAATTATAGATATGACTTACAATTTTATACTTTTATGCATTTTGAAATTATAGAGTTGTACATCATCTTAAAATACATTGTGTTAGGCATCAAAAAAATTATTATAACCATTTTTTCACTTATCCATTCACATAACTCAAATTACTAAGGGTAGTAATTGGAGTTATTAAATGGGAATATGTAAATGGAAGTGAAACTAATTATAATAAAAAAATTGGTGGCTATAATGTATTTTAGGATATGACTTACAACTAGATATAATTTCATTTAAATGCATGATTTTATGAATATATTCAAGTGGTGCATTTAAATGAAATTATAACTTCATACTTTTACATTAAATTGTAAGTCATATCCTAAACTACATCGTGTTAGGCAACAAAATTTCTACTATAACTAGTTTCACTTATCTATTCACATAACTCCAATTAATACCCTTCCAAGATTATTTCAATAAAGTATTTGATTGATCATTTATTGTATTCAATGTATACCATCATCGAGAATGGCTAAAAGGGCCAATTATTATCCTTCCAAATTATTTTAATAAATTATTATTTAATATTCTTTTGTATTTGATTGACCATTTAATGTATTGAATGTAGGAAAACTTGGGTTCAAAATGTATTTGTAGACTCGCTCTTTTACATATCAGCCTTCGAACGCAATCAATTCACTTGAACATGCAAAATGCCAATCAAATATAGAAGAATATTAAATAATAATTATTGAAATAATTTGGAAGGGTAATAATTGACCTTTTTAGATGCTTCAAATTGTTAGAGTAAAAGGTTTATTACTTAATTATTTTAATTAAGTTAACTTTTATATTTCTCTTAAGATTAACTTAGTTTGCATTTTTTAGGAATTTAATAATTATTCTAATTATTAAATGCTCTCCTTTTAGGTTACACTTTAGGGTTTCTTGATCTCCTTCATAAGGATTGATCTCATTGTATTATTTCATTCTCTCTAATTAATGAATTCTCAGCTTTTAGAGCACCCTTTGCTTTTTTGTCTCCATCTCTCCTTTCTGTGACATGTTATTTGCATGCAGGTGATCTTTGGGTTATGTGAAGTTGGATTTCACAACTCCTACATGGTATCAGAGCTCCAAACCTGCTGCTCTCCTATTTGTGTTTTGAAGGATTTTTGGAGCTTTGAGAGTTTGCGGTTTGCCTTTTTGATCCAGGACATACTTTTTTTATTTGGTCCAGTTTGAGCCCAAACTGACCTCATGGTTGCACTCAGGAGGTCGTTTCCAAGATTTTTGACATAAAACTCGCCTAGTTTCGCTGCAGTTGGCTTGGGAGGCAAAAAAAAATTGCCCCAGGGCCATAAAAAACATAGGGCACACATTTCCATGCAATTTTTTTAAAAAAGAAGTTAATTTTTAAAAAAAATCAAAAACGCCTTTTAAAAAGGCACTTCCTTCATATTTGAGGGCGCCACCCAACAGCCGTTGGTTGGCTACCAGGCGGCCACCCGCTAGCCGTCAAGCGACCACCCATTTGTCATTGGCTCGACGCCGTTGGTCGACCACCGGCCACCCATTCTCTGCCTACGCACCACCACCTTCAGCCCCCTGGTCGCTCACAAGACTAGGGGCTAATTTTTTTTAGCCCCCAGGGCTTGTTGGGCATTTTTTGCAACTTTCAGTAAATTGGGTGTAAAATGGTCATACGAGCTCATATTTTCAAAAACGAGATATCACCGGAAAGCTGATTTGAAGCCAAATCCAGTTGTGTAGGTTTTTTTTTCTTCTGATTTTTCCGTTTTTCTACGTTTTTTTCTAGTCAAAATCAGAACATTTTTTTTGCACTCCGGGGGGCGTAACTTTTGCGTCTGAACTCCGTTTTTCGAAAATGAATAGGCATTGGAAAGGTGTTCAAGTGCTCTCTTCAGACATGTAGTTTATTTTCTCAGAAAATTCACTAGGTACATAGAATATTTTTTGAAGCATATTTTTATTTTTCTAGATTTTCAGCTTTGAAAATTGTACTGGGGTTTGGGTTCTTGTGTTGTGGGGGGTGTTTTTTTCTTGCTTTCTATAATTTACATCAGAAAACTAGAAAAATATTCCATAAAATTTTTTAAAGCTCATTCATTATGGCACACTCTTCTTCTATTGAGCATCTTTCCCCACACAATTATCACACCTGAAAGGCACAAATAACCAGACTTCTCATGTCAAAAGGGTTATGGTCATGTTTGGATGATGTTCAATCACAGTTGACACAACCATTTGAGGTTTTTCAGCACAGGAACAAAATGGATGAGGCCATGGGTTTTCTATCCTTGCATGTTTCAAATAGTCTTCTATTCCATCTAGAGGGTTGTACAACTCCTCAGGCTATGTGGTTGAAGTTTCAAACTTTATTTGGCACCATTAATCATTTTGAGCACTTTGGATTGAGGGCGAATTGACTTCCTTAGTACCTGATTCATATCCTACCATTGAGGACTTTTTTATGAAGTTCAAATCACTACGATCATTGTTACAGGGTTGTGGTAGAACATAATAGATGAAGAGTGCATCTACCTGATTCTCTCTAAGCTTCGTGGTTCATTTTAGAGTTTTTCCTCCACATTCTATTCTACTATGGATGCCTTGGGTGCATGCTTTACCATGCCTAATTTTGAGGTGTTCTATGATCAGTTGATATGAGAGAAGGCCAAGATATCACAGTTGGATGCCCTCACCAGATCTAAGAACCAAGCACTGGTAGCTCAGTCATCTAAGGGGAAGTAGAAACAAAAACATAAGCCAAAGATAGATTCATCTGGCAGTGAGAATTCCTCCAAGCCCCCTCCAAAGTCTGATTCAAAACCATAATCCCATCCCAAATAGGGAAAATCTTCTAAGTCTTCCTTCAAGACTAAGAATAAATCAGGTGATCCTTGCAGTTTCTGTGGTAGGGAAGGACATCCAGTTTCCAAGTGTTGGAAATTATTAGAGGATTTAGAGGAAGCCATGCAACAACATCATATTAAATCACCTCAGGCTCCTTCTCCACCCACGGGGAAGGGTCACGCTCTTTCTACACGAGCATTATCTTCAAGCTCCACTTGGATTCTAGATTATGGTGCCTCTCACCATATGACACACACACAGGATTTGGTCACTGCACTTGCCCCTACTAGTACTACATGCATTGTAGTGGGTGACTCAACACAACTTTCAGTTAAGGGTTCAGGTACTGTTTCATTGGATGGTGGTTGTCTTTAGGATGTACTTGTTGTTCCTAACATTTTGACGAAACTTCTTTTCGTTTATCATATTTTCCATTCTGGCTCTGGTAAGATAGTTGAGTTCTCACCTCATGATGTGGTTATTCAAGACCTTCATGATCTTGACTTGGTTTTGGCTATTGGGAGTGTTGATTTTGCATCTCACTTATACATATTTGATGGATTTGAGAGTTTAGACAATTCAGATTCCTCTCTTATAGCACATGCAGACTCAGTGAGCAGGCTTTGGCATGAGTGTTTGGGCCATGTCAATTACAAATATCTACAATAGATGAGTACACAATTTTAAGTTCATTCAACTATCTAAGCTTCCATCTTCCTAATAATAAAAACTAGACCTTCAAGATCTCTATACTACACATCCTTATTTATTGATGTCTCAAGAATACAACCAATATAAAGTAGCTCATGAAATAACAAAGAAATATGGCATTGTCAATAAGAGGGCATTAGTTGGTCCAAACATTTTGGTTCTTCCAAAATGTTTGGAACTAGCTACAACATGAGGAGGTGGTTTTTCCAAAAAATTTGGACCAACTAATGCTCTCTTGTTGGTCATACCAAAAAAGTAGAAAGATATGGCAATATGAACCAAGTTCATATTTTTAAAAATAGAAGAATCTATGAGATATTAGATTTAAAAATGAAACCCTTTTTGTACACAACCTAAACCATATAACCTATGCTACTCAAAATCTATGAGAGTATTCTAGATTAAGCAAAAGAGATAGTAAACATTGATGAAAAAATGAAAGCTCACAAACACCAACCCTAAGTGAAGCTAGTTATAGTAGAAATTTTTGTGTCTAAACAATGCATTTTAGGATGTGGGCCTAGTAGAAATTATAGATATGACTTACAATTTTATACTTTTATGCATTATGAAATTATAGAGTTGTAAGTCATCTTAAAATACATTGTGTTAGGAAACAAATTTTTTATTATAACTATTTTTTCACTTCCATTCACATAACTCAAATTACTAAGGGTAGTAATTGGAGTTATTAAATTGGAATATGTAAATGAAAATTATGAAACTAATTATAGTAAAATATTTGGTGGCTACAATGTATTTTAGGATATGACTTACAACTAGATATAATTTCATTTAAATGCATGATTTTATGAATATATTTAAGTGGTGCATTTAAATGAAATTATAACTTCATACTTTTACATTAAGTTGTAAGTCATATCCTAAAATACATTGTGTTAGGCAACAAAATTTCAACTATAACTAGTTTCACTTTCCTATTCACATAACTCCAATTAATACCCTTCCAAGATTATTTCAATAAAGTATTTGATTGATCATTTATTGTATTCAATGTATACCATCATCGAGAATGGCGAAAAGGGCCAATAATTATCCTTCCAAATTATTTTAATAAATTATTATTTAATATTCTTTTGTATTTGATTGACCATTTAATGTATTGAATTTAGGAAAACTTGGGTTCAAAATGTATTTTTAGACTCACTCTTTTACATATCAGCCTTCGAACGTAGTTAATTCACTTGAACATGCAAAATGCCAATCAAATATAGAAGACTATTAAATAACAATTATTGAAATAATTTGGAAGGGTAATAATTGAAATTTTTAGATTCTTCACACTAAATGAATGTTTAATAGGTCATGCTTGCTAATGGTGTACATTCAATACAATAATTTATCAATCAAATACTTTATTGAAATAATCTTGGAACGGTAGCAATTGGAGCTTATGTTAATGGATAAGTGAAACTAGTTAAATAGTAGAGATTTTGGTGCCTAGCGCAATGTATTTTAGGATATGACTTACAACTTAATGTAAGAGTATGACTATAATTTCATTTACTATAATATCCCTTGCAAGTTCTGATATTAAATTGCAGCTCTAACCTTCAAGGAATATCGTCAAACACTTTACATGCAAACTTCCAGCTTGCTAGTCTGAGTTATTAGTCCAATCTAGTTGCTTGGAAATGACTTCAAAGTGCTGCAATTAGTGCTTAAAGTGCTACTAGTGATGCAATATTGATTTACAAAGCAATAGAAGTTATAAAATGACTATTCTTGACCCTTCTCATACATTGCCATGACTAAAATTGACAAGTACAGCTAATAGACATATTGTCAAACACTTTGTATGCATTCTATGGCAGCAAATATGCAACTACAGCATGTAAGCATTAATACAAACACTTGTCAACAAGCTGATCATGAAATAAGAACACCTACAGCCAATTGACATTTTACCAAACAATTGTCATGCATCGTAATATAGCATTCAAATGACCATTACATTGATGTATGAATCTCCAATGATGAAATCCTTATTGAAAATGTGACCTCCAAATACCAAGCTAACATGAGCTGCCAAGATTCTTGGCTTTACATCCAATGTAAATATAATATCAAGTCTGATATAGATGTACACCTACAGCAGTAGCCATACAATGACAAATAATATCATGCAACTACTCAAATTTACAATGGAACCTGATGGATGTAGTCGCCCTTATGCTGGAGATGAAGAAGCAATCAATATCCAATGCAAATAACCTCTTCCAAGCACAATTCGTGGATCTCAACCAGCCGCCCCTGTTCTGATGAGAAATATTTATATAAAATAATTCGCAGCACCAAACTCTCCAAATGAGCACCAAATATCATCACAAGGCCTTCACCAAAAGGGCGCTCCAGCTAGTTAGTGAAATCGATGGGTGTATGAGCCTCCATGAGTAAAAACGTGGTCATCCATGGCTGGTGCGAATGACTGTAAATGTATATCAGAACTGCTAGTAATTGATGTATGATGCAAATTACCCCTCTCAAGGCTCAATCGAACAAGACTCAATGCCTTTGTAATCTGCAAATGAACTTGGCCCTTGGCCACAAATTAGCACAAATAGAAAGGCTGAGATACCTTCCTCCAATTGCAATAATTCAAGTGATATTTCACACCCTCAAAATTGCCTTCCAATTGAGAGTTTTCGTTCTCAATGGCTAACTGAAATAACTGTAGAAACCCTAGGCTCCACAACTGAAAACATCAAACATCAACAACAAATCTGGATGATGAGAATGAAGCCCATGATGTCTATTTATTCTTTTTCCTCAATAGGTCGGCCTCCTTCTAGAACTTTATTTCATTTGACTTTTTATGATATAATATTAATTTAAGTCACTTTATTAAATTAATTAAATATAAAGTTACCTTTTAATTTTAATTTATTTGCTAACTTTATAATTAATTAACTTAATACTTTTTAATCAAAATAATCAACTAAGTTATCCATAAGATAGATTATTAATTGGACAACTTAATTAATTAAATTAATTAAATCATTTCTACCTCCAAAACGGGGACATTACAAATTCACACCAATTTAATTTATTCATAAAATTATTCATTTAAATGAAATTATATCTAGTTGTAAATCATATCCTAAAATACATTGTATGTAGCAAAATTTATACTATATAACTAGTTTCATTTAAAACCAAGATAGTAAAAATAAACTATATGTGTACAACTAATTAATTCTAAACAAGTTAAGTAAACATTTATAAACATATAATTAAAAAAATGAAATCAACAATTACTAGCACATCCATCAAACCATATCCAGTGTTGTGAAGAATCTATTTGACATCTTCTCGGGTCTTCAAAAAACATTGTAAAACAATGGGCTACATAGCTTCTATCATGACCTGTATCATCACTGATATAAAAGTGAACCTCTTTGATGATAATTCACTCATCTTTTCTACTTTGTACACCATCCAAATGTTCTTCAACATGCCTATAACAAAATTGTACATATATTACAACTTGCTCTGAATGATAATATTGACTTTGGATCTTAGTTTGAGGACTAAATGTATAGTTCTCAGAGAAATCAACAATAGAGAGAATACAACCTGCTGAAAAGAAATTCTTTGAGTTGCGAAATTGCTTAGCTTTTCATCTAGCACCATGAAAATTTTGAATATGTGGTTATATGATATTGCAATATTTGTTCATAAACTCATTGTAAGACAATTCACTCTCTTTGAGACCAATTTTTTTGGTCTCAACTCCTAACTTTCTTGAGTACTTCTCATATTCAAATCTCTTCCACGTAACTTGCATTAAATGATCAATATTGTCAACCTGTAAAAGATTATTCAAATTTCCACATTCATTACATATATTTTTTATTTATTGCACTTTCAATTCATCTGAATCTTCTAATTTTTCGCATAGAAGAGACTTCACAAACTATGTTGTACTTCCAAGGACATGACTATATTTGGATTGATTATTGTCATAGATTTTCTATATGTCTAAAGGTGTAGATGAAATTAAACATGATTTCGACAAAAAAAAGTCTCACGTATCTTATTTATACGTACAAAACTTGGTTGTAGTCTCTCACACATCCTTTGACAAATTGTCACTTCTGAAAATTCTTGCCTGAATGCTTCAAAAATGTCACTTTGAGTTGTATCTATAAAATGTTTCGGATGTGAATTTTTTTTACCATATGCACCTTTTATTTGTATAGTGTCCCTTCTATTGGAAGAAACATGAGAGTGGCTTGTCCAATATTCAATCACTTGTTCCTTTACATCTTCTGATATTTTATATTTTCAAGGAACCCAACAAATATTTACCCAATTATTCTCAAGATTTCCATCCAATCTATTTCTCTTTCTGATATATCTTTGAACAGTTCTCCTAGAAACATTGAGTAATTCAAAAACTACTTTAACTTGTCTTCTATGTGATAATTTATTACTAGAAATTACCATCATCAATGCTCTACGTGTAACACTTAAATCAACAGCTCGACTCTTCTTTTCAATAGAATTCTATGCTTCTTGCAGGTTTTCAACTATTATTTTCTTTAATGATCCTGATGATTTTTTCTTATTATCAACCCCTAACAACTCCAAAACAAGGGTAATTTCTTTCCTCCTAAATAATTTTGCAAATAACTGTGCTCTTCCAACTATAGACAATTCTTGAAAATATTCATCCCATATTATTTTACAATGTAATTTTACTATGCTTTCAGATAACATATCTTTAGATGAAATATTATTAAAATGGGATTCCTCATCCATCTCTATAAGATTTCCCATACCAAGGAAAATATTTTTATGACCACCTTCAGTTTGTCCTGACCTACCTGTACTCCTTGGTCATCAACAATTTCCATGGGTTCTTATTCAAAAGATGTTCCTTCATCCACATTTCTACTATCTTTTTTTTTATCATACAACCTTGTTCTTGTCTTTTTATTCCCCATCACAAGTTGCTTAGGTTTGAATTCACTTGCATACAAAAATAACGTGCATTCAAAATTTTTGATGTTTGTATTGGATAAAGTGTCCCCTAATATCATGGAGGTATGACTATTTTTTACTATGAAAACAAGATGTAAACCCATCATTATGTATGTGGAAACTGTTGTTTGGAATCTTCTCCTTTGTGAGAAAGCTTGATTTGATAAAAGTGGATGATCCTAGTGGATAGGATATTTAGGCCTTATCATTCATCGTGCTCAGCTCTTCTTGATCATTCGGGATATCAATTTGATCCATGGTAGATTTTGTATCTTCTTATTTAACTTGATCTATATAATAGCTTCTTTATATTCTTCTTTGATGTTATTCATGTCATTTGTTTGATTATTTGTGTCCAAAGGAGGCAAGTTTCTTTGAAGATATCTTGTAACCAGGTTGTAGATAAAAGGGTCTATGATCTTTGATTCTACCATCATCATTTGTTTTGGGATGCTTAGATTCACTAGATTTAGGTCGGTCATTCAATGTGAGTAATGATATGTTAAAATCAAGAGGCATTTGATTCCTTCATCAGCAAGAGCCTTGAAGTATTGTTGTGGCTTACGTTTGACCACCTCTGTAAGAAGTTTAGTGAATCTATTATCATTAATATCTTCGTTTATAGTGGATTGGGTTATTTCTTCATCCTCAATTTCACTTGTTTCACTAGTTGCAACACTAATGTGATATTCCCCATCAAAGTCTTTTCCCCACGGGTTCCCTTCTTCTTGAAGCATTTTTTCTCTTGTTCTAGGGGTCATATGCGATTGTTCTGATCTTCAATCTAAGGTAAGATAATGTATAAGACCTAAGACTAGGAAGTAATAAAAGGATATGATTCTAAGATGGGATATGAAAATGGTATGTTATGATATGACAAGCTAAGAATGCAAGAGCTCAAAGGAAACTCTACGTCCAAAGTTGGTTATGATGTAAAGACTTTGCTTGTGTTATGATGGATAGACAGAAGGACCAATGATCAAGAGAGGGTATGTAGGGGATGATGGACTCCAAAAGGATTGCCCTACTCAAGGATAATGGTATATTCCCTAACTTAAGGATGATGAACCTCAAGTGATGTGGGTGATAGATAACCAATGTTTGATTTCAAGACCTAGGAAGAGTAGTCTAAGTGCAAGATAAAGGTTTGTTTGAGCAATAATGGATATGCAAGGACTAGGTGGAATGAAAGGATTGAAAGATTAGAACTAAAGGATGATGCCCCCAAGAGAGTTTAGTGATAGGTTCATGTTGGATGTTTTCCCATTGTTTGACCTTTTAGGCTTTGCAAATTTTGAAATGTTGCAAATTACTAAGTGTGATGTTTGTTTGAGAGTTATTTTTGAACACACACGCAATACATAGCAAATAGATTTTTTTTTAGTTTGTTCTTGATTCAAGATGAAAACAATCATGCACAATCCTAGGGTTGGAAAGGATAATATTCCCTGAGTTCCCACTTGAATTTCTCCAACTGCGCTTATTCTTAGTGGATGACTTAGAAGCTTGGCCACACTGGCTCCCCCTTACATGACACTCACTTCTCAGGTCAACCAAGCTTCGAGTTCTCATGAATATCCCATGACAATCTCTTCATCTCTACTAAGAACTACAAGTATGTGGGATGGCTTCAGAGGTTCGACCTCTTGCACCAACAAATAGAGGGATTTTGGCAACTACAACAAGAGGTGTAGATAGTAAGGGCATCTGTTTGAGTGGTTATACATGGGGCAAGATTAGCTTTGATAAGGAGGATTCCTAGCATATAGAGGTTACACTCTACAGGGTTTATGGGGATTCACTTGTCGGCATAACACATCCGCACTCGTGGTACTTGAACTTTCCTCAAGCACCCATTTTAGATACTGGTTGGAAGTAGCTTGGCTTTAACCTGTTACGAGTTGGGTCGTTCCATTGGGGTGAGTAATTTTTCCCACCAAGGCAAGCCCTCTAAAGGATTAAACACATACAAAGATGATGGTTATGGTTTCTTATCACCAAGTTTGTACAAGGTGAGAGCATACTCCCTACCATCTCAAACATAACAAATAGTGTTCATTCATCCCCTAGTTAAATTTATATGTCATAAGACAATTGTTCGTTTTGAAGCACCAATAGAAATGTATTCTAAGCTAAAAGATAATTAGTTTCAAAAGTAAAGTCTTTGGCCAAATGTCCTACAAAACCATAGATTAGTAGTTTTTCAATATTAGTCTTTGACAATCAACAACTACACCACTTGTTAGTCCAAGCATTAGACCAAAATATTCATAGTAAAACACAATGAAAATATAAGCATGAACATAAAATAATCTAACAATGAACATATATACATCAAAACAAAAAATAAATGAAACAAATCTTTTGTTTCATAAGCTTGATTCTCCTATTCAACTCGATGGCTTGTGACAAATGCAAATGATTAGAAAAGTATCAATTGTTCAATATTAAATGCTTAGTGATTTAAGAGAAAAAGTAAATCATAAAAGTTTTTTTTTTTTTAAAATAAGAAATAGTTACTTCATTAAAAAATGGAGAAAAAATGGAAAAAGCCTAAAAAATAGACTAATAAAAGCTTACTTAAATAGTTATTTCAATAAAAATTGGACGAAAACAGGAGAAATCTATAAAAAAATTCAAAAAATCAGAAAGTAGACCATTTTATGTTTCAGTATAAATTGGATGAAAGCAGAAAGAAATTTGATGAAAATGGAAACAATCAAAAATACAAATTCAAAAAAATCAATGTTTCAACCGAATACGATCCGATCGAACACTATTCAATCGAATATTATTCGACCGGACACTTTTCAGCTAATTAGGATTTGGTAGAATTCTATTCGGCCGAATATATCCACATGGCAAGTGACATGACAAAAAAGTCACCATTTTCTCAAATTTCCAAAAAAAAATCAACTTCTATTGAATATTTCTTCAATCAAAATTATTTCAAAATAAAAAATAAAAATACCCTTTTGTAGAACTCACGGTGTTGAATCCAAATATATATATATATGTTGATTAGTTTTAGTATATAAATATTTTAAAATATTGCAAGTAGGTTGTTCAAAGTCAAAAAGAGACTCAGTTGAAATTAAATAAAAAATAGTAAATCATCATAAAACAAATTGGAAAATATATGATGCTCTAGAGGAGACAATCCTCTTCAAAAGGGTATATTTTGTTTTTTGAAAATGAAAAAAAAAAATAGTTGACATGAACTGAAAACTATCAAATTTGGGTTAGTTTGACTTTAAAATGTTATTACAAGAAAAATATGCATCAAAATTTTTATTTTTTTCCATGCCCTAAATATTGAAGTCAGCTATCTAGGCAAAAAAAAATTAGGAGAAAATGAGATTTTTTTCTATCTATTTCTTGACGTGAACTAAACATCACTTTTCTTGAAATTTTCAGCATAACAAAATCTACTTTTAAATTGAAAAAAAATATCATTTAAAAAAAAAAAAGTTTGAAAAATTATAGGAATAAACTTCAACAAAATTTCTACATTTTATTAGTTTACATCATTTTGAAATTCAAAACATAAATACCACTTTTATGTGGTTGAAGTTGAGAACTTTTTCTCATGTTGGTCGATTCCTTTATAAAGTGTGACACAGGTTTGGACTTTTACCTACAAATCATGCCCAACATAGTCCCAAAGGGCTTTGTAAAATTCAGATGGGAAGCCATCGATTCCTAGGGCTTTGTCGTTCGCCATAGTGTGAATAGCTACCTTTAGGTCCTCAATTATGAGCATTTGCTCGCAGAAGGCTTTATGGGCTGAAGATATCCTATTTGGCACAACAAGAAGACAATCCTGAAGAGCTTGTTGGCACTCCAGTGTGGAATCTTGAGCAGTAAAAACCTGTTCATAATGCCTAAGAAAAGATTGGAGAATTTCAGGTAACTCAAAGAGCCCCTTGTTGCCATCTTTGATCTTTTTGATGCTAGAAGATGAGTGTCTGGCACAAAGGGCTAGAAAAATTCTTTGGAGGCATGATCTTTGATTTTAAGCTAGTGTAACCCAACCTTGATTTGCACCCCTCTACCAACATAATTATTTGCAACTTGTTTTTTGTGCCTTAACTCCATCACCTTGATTTGCAAGGAAGGGGAAAAACAACTAGCCACCAAAGCCTTAGTGGCAAAGTGGAGGTCAGATGTGGTTACCTCATAGGACCTATGATGAAAGATGGCCAACCGGTGCCCATAAATGCGAAGAAACCTTGTTGTTCGAGTGATGGAATTATTCCACCAAGTAATCCAGCCTGTATTATAAGGTGGCTCACACTCTAAATTCCAAACTAATCGAATGTGGGCCAGCATTGGTTGATGATGCAACAAAGACGTGTTTAGAAATAATTAGGTCTTTTTGGCATGAGGTTACATCTTGACTCCCATTCAATGCGAAATGAGATGGGGAAATGGTCTGACAATGTCACATCCACTAATGGCTTGACCAGAAGTGAAGAGTTGGCAAAGGAAAAAAAATATTGAGCCGAGATCATAGCACAATCAAGGCTTTTAAATATCCTATTAGAACCATCTCAATAATTACACCAAGTATTCTAGAGAGAATGAGAATGGTAGAAGTCGAGATTGGGATTAAAGAGCCCCAATTTATAATGCATGTAGTATCAAGCCTCATGTTCACCAGCTGCCCATCTAAATGGTAGAGTACCATGTTTTTCATACTCTATCTCAATCATATTGAGATCCCCACACAAAAACCAAGTAGCAACTGGCAGTGAATCATCAATCCAACGCTAGAGAAGAGATCTTTCAACAACATCATTTGAGGCATAAACATTAATAATCTGAAAAGAATGATTATCAATGTTAAGAAGAATCCAGACAATTCAATGTGTGGGGTTAGACCCATGATCGACCACATAAGCATGCCACCATGGGGACAAAAGGGTGACTAATCTGCCAGGTCCAACCTCAAGTTCAGTACAAAACATTTTATTGGATGGCCAAATAGAATGACAAGCCAAAGAAAGAAAAAAACCAACAACTTTCACTTCCTGGAAACAAAGTACTTCAATATCGGCATACTTTTGCAGAGTATCCCTAACGAAATACTTCTTAGAGAGGTATGTCAGACCTCGAACATTCTATGAGAGGAAATTCATGGATGAAACTCCTCCATATAATTGGAGTTCGACTCCTCATCCAAAGTAGAGGAGTGATTATGTAAAAATTCTAGCGGAACTAAACCAATTTGAATGGTTGGAGAAGAAAATATTTGTTTCTCTTAAATAAATTCTCCTTCTTCTAGAGGTCGAGAAAAGCTTCGAGACCTCTTGTGATCTACCAACATGGGAGGAGATTCAGTCGGTTGTTCTATCATGACGATAGTAGGTTGGGGCGTAGCCTTAGGCCTTGGCAGCGTAGAAGTATTGGTAGACCCAACTTGGGATTCTTTCCCCTTCACCGAAGGGTTTGAATTTTTTTTACTAGCTCAGGGACTTTGGAAACCGTCCTAGACCCATTGGACTTATTTTTACAGTTTGTAATCATTTTCCATTTCTCCTCTGGTTTGGAAGCAAAACTATCTACTTGACAAGGCTTTTCAATATCTTACGTTGGCGAAGAAGTGAGAGGAACTGCCAAAGGGTGATTCTTAATCTTGTGGTCTACGAACAGACAACTATAACACATATTCAACAAATTAAAATGACTTTCTGGGTATGCCAGAGAGCTCCAATTTGAATGTTAATGGACTCTTTCCAATCATATGAAAGGTCCACTTCAACACAAACCTTCTTTTGGGTTGAGCTTGAAAGAACCTATCTAGTTCAACACAAATAACCCTCCCTAGAGAGGACACAATATGTTGCAAAAAAGGCACACAAGGCAAAGGAAAACCCAGAAACTCAATCCAAACTCAAACCCTTACCTTCGTGTCATCTGAGACAACAAAATCCTGAGTCCATGATTGGAAGACAAAAAAAGATGACTGGACATACCAAGGACAATGGTTCAAGATTGCATGAACATGATTAACCTCCGCAGAGCAAAAAAAGAAAAAATCCTTTGGTTAAATTCAAGACCATATCAAGGCAAACCCCATGAGGGACCTAGGCCTTATGGACCCATTCTTTAAGGACACTTTCAAAGGGAGTCCTCCCAAAAAAAAACCAACAAGAGTATGTTGCTCAAGACATTGACATGCAAAATCAAAATCCAGCAAGGGTAAAACCACATTAGCCAAGGAGTCAAAAGACTTACCTCGTGAAACACTTTCAGAACAAATTTTTGGGTTCGCTTGTTCAAAGGGGGGGCTATTGAGCAGAGCCATTGAACTGCCAACACTAGCAAGAATAGTTGGGTTAGAGTCGGTTGAAGGCATAATACAACCAAAAAAATTGCAGTAAATACAAACGTACACACAATAAATGAGAAAATCCCGCACCTATGGCGCAATATGATGCAAGAGGGGCCAAGGATGACCGTAGACACAAGAAACCCTAGCAAAGCTCATTCACCCACTTTTGTTTTCTTTTTTTTCAATATAAGAATGATTAAAGACAAAATCATTGAAAACATGATGATAGGCCCATTTGCGACGAAAAGCATCTTAAAATACAAATAAAGAAACATTATGTTAAGAATTTTAAACCATCAATAGGGAGGTTTTGTCCCTCTTTTGGCATTTCCAATTGAATACTAACAAAATCTAATTCAGGGATGGACTTTCTCATGCATGCATCTTTTTGCACTATGTAACTTGTATTCCCAAAATGAAAAGAACCTACAACTTTTTTTCCTAGTGGAGATGTCTCTTTGACATGGCCAAGCAAGCTCCTTTACTTCTATTATTGCTTCCTTTGTTCTTCATCTAAACCTAAGCCCAGATTTTTATTGCAATTACTTGTGTATTTTAATTTTTGTTCAAATAATGCTTGTAAAGGGTGGATCAATCCTAATTTGGTGTATCATATTAAGTAAAATAGGGTAGAAAAAATAAATTTAAACCTCCAACACATTTAATAAAGAGAAAAAAACTAAACATAGAGAGACAAAGAAGTTGTGTGGTTCACCAGTCAATTAGCTACATCCACAAGAAAAGCGAGCACAAATCTCTCATTTAATAATTGCAACAACTACATCAATTTTTTTAGTGGAGTCAAATGCAATTTTCACATATTAGTATTGAACTCGTCAATGAAGATGAAGGGAGAACATACAAGTTAGTTGAAAAGAACAGATGGGTAGAACTAAAGAGACAAACTTCACTACCAAACAATCTCATCCATTTTGCAAACAATCATGCTCGAAATGTCACTCTCTTTCCCAAGCTCACAATATTGAATCCATGACTCAAGCCATTTTTATATCATTCATATACAGGGAAAATTTTAAGAAACCCCCCCCTCGGCACAGGTGTAAAATCCTGGCGAATGCTATATACTTCTCGATGAAAAATATTAATTTTATTGGCCATTTTTTTTGTTTTTCGGGGAAAAAAATAATCCCAATTGGCGAATATTTTATAATCCCTGGAAGTTCATGGAAAATCTTGGTGAATTACAAATTTTTTTAATTGAATAAAATATTTTCATTGGCAATTAAAACCATTTTTCAAACCAATTTTTTTTTTTCCATTGGTGATTAAAACCTTTTTTCAAAGCAAAAAATATATTTTCATTGGCGAATTTAAAAGAATCTAAAAATAATAATAAAATCTAGTGGTGAAATAAACAGATATACCAACGAAAAATCATAGGGGTCATTTAATGGACGACTGTAGTTGCATTCTAGAAGTAAATCTCTAAAGCACTAGACTTGCGATTTGAAACCTCTGGAATAACACTAGAACTGTTAGATTTGTAGAAATCAATGGTTGAGATTTTATTACTGTACAAATGGTTATAAAGCTTTGTTTCTCAGTGATTGGGTGACCTCGACGGGATGCACAACTTTCGAAGTGTCAGCTCATTTAATGAATTGTAAGGTGTCATTAAGGGATGTCTTCTCAAATGCTTTCAAACACCAACTGGATAGGTTTAACATAATATTTTAAATCCTTCGAAAGGATAGATCTTAAATAAGGAGGTTGGAGAAACAGATTTAGTAGCAGATTGTCACTTCTTGCTGGTAAAGTTAAGTGAGCCTTCATACAAGGAAAGGTGGTAGCATTTTGAACTCCATACTCAGAGTTTCCTCAAAATGGTACTTCTAGCCGATATCAGGGTATGGGAAGATGAACTTGTGGCCGTCATGCAACCAAACTTGAATTGGCCTAAAGAAGAGCAACTCGACATCATTTCCCAGCTACGTTCAGTGGCGTGGAAAGAGAAAACCAGCTATGTTGAGTACAATAGGGTGATTTTCGTTTTAGAAGAAGAACGTGCTAAATTTCATAATTTAGTTATGGAAATGCAGTTGGAACTATACAGAGTCCCGAAACCTCCAGCAGTCTAACAACATGCATGAATCCTTTTGTGAATTGTGAATTTGTGACGCATAATGATAAGGGAGCGTAGTTTCAGCTTTTGAGCGCTTTTTGAATTTTGATTGTATAGGGTGTGGGGTGACAGGTCTGTGAAACCACATTTTTGGCATTAGAGAGATAAAAGAATATATTTCTAAATTTAGTGTATTTATTAATTCTTCTTTTTAATTATGAATTAATTATGTTTCTTCATGATAATTGTTCAATGTTTATCTGTTAGGTCAGATTTAGAATGCATATTTTTTCATCTCTAAGGACTGAGACTTTGTGTTCAGATTAATTCATTTGTTAAAAGAGAAAATATCACTTTTTTTTTTACTGATTGTCAAAAAAATGGACTTT
Source organism: Sequoiadendron giganteum (assembly GCA_007115665.2). Classification (NCBI taxonomy): domain Eukaryota; kingdom Viridiplantae; phylum Streptophyta; class Pinopsida; order Cupressales; family Cupressaceae; genus Sequoiadendron; species Sequoiadendron giganteum. Next base: position 110,135,363 of record CM021104.1, on the reverse strand, counting down.
GTGTCATTTGTTTTAAAATATTTTGCATCTACTTTCATGGTTAAAGTGACAAATATGTACACCAACAAGAAAAAAGAGTTGCATTCTGGAAGTAAATCTCTGAAGCATTAGACTTGCGAATTGAAACCTCTAGAATAACACTATAACTGTTAGATGCAGACATGTGGTGAGATAAAGGCCCATCACTCATCACTCATTCAGTCTTTTCAATGCCCCAATGTTGTACATTTCATTTAATTGAAATTCTTAATCTTTTTGAAGAAAGTGTGGTTGGCAGTGGTAGTGGTGACAATTAATGCCATATGTGATATGAACATCCGAAGCAATTTCTTGGACAAATCATAGTTTTAATGAAACAATATTTGTAATGATTTCATATCGTTTGAACTTTGAGTGGCACTGGTGAATCAGTGATTTTGACAGCTTGTCAGCTTGAGGTACAGTTGGCATGTAGCCAGAAGTCAATCAAATTAAAAAATTTAATTATACAGGCTGGTAGCGGCACTGGTGGCCCATAAATAGGGATAGTGATTCAATGAATAGTGGATAGTGCCATATGGGTTTATATTTTCTAGGGTTAATAAGGATTCATGAAGAAGAAGATGTAGTATTGGGGATACTGTAGATTCTCCTACCTACAGTTATGTAGTTACAGAGTTATCAGTAAAAGATGAATTTCTTTCAAGTTCAGAATGGGTGGAATTGGAAAGAAGTTGATTTGGTTAACCTGACTTCTCAGACAGGTTTTAAACCAGGATGAGGAGCTCTAATGGAGGTAAGTGCTATACCAGTGCATGGAAGCTGCGTGCAAAAGATGGGAGCAGATTTGCTTCTTCTCTGGTATTCTAACAGCTCCCATTTCCCCAGCATGGCTGGCCAGGCAAGCCCCATGCATTTATTTCCAAAGAGACATTTGTATTACATCTTCTGTATGACTTTGATTCTCGAAGGGGATAAGTACATTTTGTATCTTCATAGCTCTCATTTCCCCAAGATCGATTAGAACCCCCTTTCCCTAGCATGGTTGGCAAATCCACCAGCAAAAGCTTGGAATCATGAATTTATTTTCAGAGCCACATTTGTATTACGTTGTCACCAATAGAAGCTTGGAATCATGCATTTATTTTTAGAGTTACATTTGTAGTAAGTTTTCAGCAGCAGAAGCTTGGAAATTGGAATCAATTTGTAATCCATTGTAACGAGCAACAACTCGGAATAAATTATTAAATTTTTTCTATGTAAAGTACTAAAGTGACACACTGACATATGTTATTTATATAAAACAAGAGCTACAGTGCTACTCGTCTGTAAAAAGATATGTAATAATGTGACATTGAAATTTAGTTGCAATAAAATAAATGGTTGTATTGTGTTATTCTTGAATCTTCGTTATTCATTTACGCTTAAGAGTAAAGAGTTGTTTTCTGAGTTCAGAACTTCAGTGTCTATTAATAATTTAATATATTCAAATGAGTTTTTTTCTTTTGAGAAATTAAGTAATATATACTTTATGCAATATGCACTTGATAATTCATGGTTATATCGGGCCATCGGGGGAATGCAATCATTCGTTCCACCGATTTTTATGTGTTACAATGATGTGCTTACTTTTGTTGACTCTATCGGCATATCGGGGAGTGCACCTTATGAGTTATGAGTCTTCGCCTTCAAGCCATTGGCGGAGCTGTGATGGGGGTTCCACCAATAAAGCATTGTTAGACAGATGCCTATGGTGTTGATTTTTGTTAGGAATGGGGGAAGGACTATGCGTACGAGATTTCAAATCTGTTTATGGATGCAATGTAATTATGTAGGCTATAATATAGATCTTGTCACACAAATTTCTATGATTTGCATTATGTAATATGTAGGCTATAATAAGTCCTTTGCAACATTAAGTTACTAGCCCCTTCGCCTTGATGCCAATCCTACCGCGCAAAAGTTAAAACAACTTTAAAACACATGTGTCATGTTTATTTTTTAAAGTTAATATCATAAATTACTCAAGTTTCAACCGTTGGATGAGCATTTGATGTATGGTTGTAGTTGCATTCCGTAATGAAATGCACAGAGCAATGGACTTCCCAACTTAAATCTCTGGAATCACCCTATAACCGTTAGATTTGGAAAGATCAACGGTTAAGAATTTGCAACTTGTAGTCTTGTAGACCTAACTCCTAAGACGTGTCATTCACTTTAATGTTCCAATTAAGAAAAAAAAAGAATTTAAAACACTTTGCACTTTGAAATTATACAGTGATTTTTAAAGTCTTCACTCTTTAGATTGCTCATTGCAGTGCACCAACCTATTTTGGATTCCGTAGTTACACTTCCAACAACGCCATTCTAGTTTTCAAGAGTCGGGACTTAGAATCTGGGTAAGTGAAATAATTCTTGCGGCTACATTTCATCATTTGACATTTCTTAAAATCTTATTTTGTCAAAGTTTGAAGTTTGGGTTTAGAGACTCAAGAATTCATTAAAATTAAGGAGGACTAATAGGTATTACTTATTAGGGAATTCAAATTTCACAACTTCACATTTGTATAAGCATGTCTACCACCAGTACCACTAGAGCAATGTCCGATAAAAAAATACATTATGCAGAATTGCTTAAAACCCTAGGTTTCACCGATGGGTACCATGATATTTATGATCCTGAAATCTATGGTAGACGTACCTCAATACTTAGATTTTCATCTCAGAATAAGGCTGCAAAGCAAACACAAGTTTATAGTATCAGTGCATCGTGGGTAACTGGATTAGGGCGCATGATGTTACATGAAGTTTTCCCTTGCCCAGAATTTATCATGGTCTGTGCCAAAAATTATGATGATAAGAAAAGAGCAATTGTTAATAAATATAGCCAAGAATAATTGTTATCCATTAATGTAGAAGAACTTGGAAAAGTGTTGGGGTTTACAACCAAAGAATTTGGAAACCACCACATTGACCTAGAAAATCTTGCTAGTGATTATGTAGCAGTGGAGGAAAGGCTGAAAAATAATTTCTTAAATAAAATAGTTAAGAATAGAAAAAAATTGAAAGGTGATCATAAGCCTCCTTATAATTTGGATATTTTTAAACCATGGGTTTAGGATACTATTTCCATGCTAGCATTTTTCCTCGGTCTAGATAGCAATTTGGAAGTGGGTGCAAGCCTCCTTGAAATGGTATATAATATCCATTATGTTGATGAACATGTCAAATATAGTTATACTCAGCACATTGTAGAATCCATGCATAAACAATTTTTAATGACTAAAGCAGGTTCCACCAAGACATTTAGGTTCACAACCTACTTGTGCTATCTTTTTCTATTCAAATTTAGAGGAATGTTTCAAACCAACAATTTTTAGATTCAGCCCTATAGTGATGCAGAGGAAAATAAAATGGCTCTAGTATATGAATGGACCACTAAGATAAGGATGCATGGTTCTCGAAGGAACTATAGTCATTTTGTAGACAACTTTTTGGCTCCATTGCATCAAGTAATAACAAATACTCCAATGCCTAGATTGCCTATGTCATGTATAAACTGCATGCAACTAGGAAAAGAAATACAATTGGATGATTGGTACTTAATGGAAGAATATACTATACTAAGATTTTAAGGATCAGGAGTACAGCCATACAAACTTCCAATACATGTGACAGAGAGGGTTTTTGTGTTGGAATATGTAAGGCAAGTGTTGAGTGCTGATGAACTACACTTTCTCAGTCAGCAAAAGAAGACCTTATTTCCTTCTTTACCTTTTTCATGTGGAGGGTTCACATTCCAGAGAAAAGCATTTAGTGTGGCACATAATCTTTTGAATTTTTTTACTTTGATGCTATCTGTCACTGGTAGTATGATCCATGTGACATCATTAAATTAATGATTGTGGCCAATAGGAATGTTGCAAATAGAATTCAACATCAAAGTAAACACTTTCTTGAAAACTTGAGAAAAAAGGATTCTTGGGATGAGGTCAAAATAGAAATGGAGAAAAGTGTTGTTGAAAATGGTATTTCTTTTGAACAATTGTCAGCAAAAATTAGGGCATTGCACTGAAAGACAATCAGGACATACAACATTTTTTTATGAAAAAAGTGATAAAACATCTAGTAGAGTAAAAATTTCAAGTTCTCTAGAGAAGGAAGTTATAGATAAAAATTGGTCGCGATAAAAAATTACTGCCTTTTGGTCTATGAAGAAGGACCTAGGTGATCCAAGAGCTCTTGCAGAGTATGGAGCTAACAAAGAAGATAAAGAGTTAAGCAAATTGTGGAATATAGAGCATCCTGGTCAACATGGAAGAAAAGGAAGTGATGAATCTAATGATGATATTGATAGTGAAGAAGAAGAACAAAGCCATGCCAATTACAAACCTAGTTTAAGTGAAGCCACAAAAGAAGCATATGCTTCAGCATATACTTCAGGAGCAGCCATACTTGAAAAAAATGGTTATGAAGGTGGTCCTTTGGGGTCCAAAGGACAAGGCCCTTGGACAATAACAGATGTTCAGCATAGAAAAATAGTTGATAAATCTGGCCTTGGGCTTGGAGGTGAAAAAGTAGACCAAGGGCATACAAGTCAAACTCAAATTGTTAGAGCTTCTAATCCTCATCCTCATGGTCAGATACAATCACAACTAGGACATGCCCTTGGTGGACAACTTAGTGCAACTGGGAGTGCCATTGGTGGCGATGGTATGGGTATTAGTACTAGTAGTGGTCAACATGTGCTACAATGACAAATTACACACAAGACTAAGAGGAAAACAATAAAAGATACCACAAAAACACCAGGTGATCAAGGCAATCAAAAGAGGCAAAGGATTTTGACAGGTCCAAGTCACACTATCAGTGGATCCACCATAAAGGAGTTATTTCCAGGCACTCCCCCAATTCCAGTTAGTGTGGGTGCGACATCATTAGCAACTACAAGTACTCCTATTCATTCTCCATTCAAGCATTCCATTGCTCCTGCCTCCCCGAGTTATGATTTCATTGAAGAGTTTAAAAAGAAATCAGACTTGAATAAAAAAGAAAAGAAGCAACTGATGGAGAGTGCGTCTTTTGTAAATTCACAACCTGCAACAACCATGGTATTACCCACATTTGACACAAATAAAGAAATCATGAAGTACACAACTGTTGTTCCCACAGTTCAAAACAAACAGATAAATAAGATGGATCGATCTGAATACCAACTAACCAATTTTCAATTGGATTTTTCTGGCCTGAAAAATACTGATAAAATTAATGTATCAAAGAATAACAATGAATTGGTGTACACATCATTACTAAAGCAAGATAGAGAGAAGAAAAGGTTGCAGACCCAAATAGAAAAGTTACAAGCAGACCTAGCAAGTGTGAGAAAAGAGGAAAGCAACAGATAACAAGAGCAATGAATTAGAAAAAAGAATAATAAAATCTGCCTCTACATCAACAAGCAAAGAGGATAAATCAAATGAGAGAGAAGTGAATGACCTGAAGCAAAGGCTAGATGAGAGCAACAAGAAATATAATGAGGAAAAATCCACTTCAGAAAAATTAAGACTAAGCATTGCAAATGGAAATGCACAGTGGGAACAAAAATTGGAGAAACAGAGAAAAACAAATGAAAGATTGGAGACAGAGCTAACATAAGCAAAAGAAGAAATTAATTCTTCTCAAAATAATTTATCTGCATTTTGTAGAGATACAGTGAGGCATATGAAACAAAATATTTGGGATGAAATAATGCAAAGGTTTGATCATTTGTGTGACATGTTTTTGATTGATGCTATCAGACAACATTATAAGAAGCTTAGCAAATATTTAGTGGACAAAAAAAATGTGTTGGAGTTAGAGAAATCTGCAAATCAAGTTCTACAAACAGTCTACAAAGCCAATGACAATGATCTGAAATCAAAAGGGATTACTAATCGGATTGAAACCTCAATGAATTTTTCATCTATCATTGAAAAGTGTTCAAGAATGTGTGGAACAAAGGAATATTTGCATTTGGTTGCAGACAATATGAAGGTGGTGGATGAAAAGGTAAGGAACTTCATAGAGCTTGGTTTTCCAGAGGCTTTTGACACAAATGAGCGATTTATTGGAAAGGATGGTTTTAGAAAGAAGATGGAAGGTGCAAGGAAGATTGGTTTGGACTCATTTCCTCAGAACACTGATAACCTTGAATGCAAAATTGACTCAAGAATTCAAGATAGGTTCCACTTCCAATTACAATCATGAAATGTTAACAAAACTTCAAGTCAAACAACATTAATTAGAACAAATGGAAATTCCACCACCTAAAGAGTGGAATTTTCTAGAAAAGGTGATACAGTGACTTGATTTTTTATTTTCAATCTTTGATAATATGAGTTTCCAAGTTCCAACTCAGCTCTATGTAGACTTATCTTTGGGCATTGGCAAGATTTTGCATTTTCAATGCCAATATGTACTCCTTCATGTGAAATTCAATTAAAAAGCTCAAATTCAGACTTCAGTAATGTGATGATGTTCAATTATCTGGATTTTGTATTATTTATTTTATCATTTGAACTAGTGATGAACTATTAGCTCATTATATTTACTTCTTGGTAGAGCTTCTAAGTTATGGATGTTGAACTGTTAGCTTCTATTATGTTTTGACTAAAAATCCTGATCAATATCCACCAACTTACACCTCACCCACATCCCACATACTGCAAAAATACACTACATTTGATTTTATGATTATTGATTAGAAAAAATTGCAAAGACTTGTGTGATAAGATCCATTTTGTGGCCCACATTACTACTTGATCAATGATCATGTCCATAAATAAATCTAAAACCCCATGTTCACAACCCCTATTCCTGAAGAATTCAAATTCAATGTACTGACAAATTAAATGTACTTCCACACACTCAATTTGAATAACATAAACAACCACTTTGGAGACAGCCAAATAAGCTAATAACTTATAAGCATATGAATCCACAATAGTTGAACACTTGAAAGAAAATCAATAAATATGTGTAACCTTCTCCATTGTATTGTCTTCAAAGTTCAAATGATATGCATTATAGAAATAGTTTATGATATGAGATGGATGGGCGAATTGGTGCAATCTATTATCTATCTTCTTACTATTTTCTACTCTAAAGTATAATTAAAAATGATGTGATGATCCATTTATCTCCTATTGGGGTCTTGATCTCTCTTATATATGAGAGGCAACAAGCTACAAACCCCTTGCAAAAGTTCATGACGTTTGACAACTAAACATAACTCAAATTATAAATAAAACAATGTCGCAGGTGAATGCAACGATCCATTAATCTCCAAGCAGAAGCCCGTGACCACTGACCACCTAAGATATGTCCAAGGCTTCTACTCCATGATAGGGCACTCATCATGCTGTTGGCTCATGTTCTTCCTCTAAATTTGATGGTTGTCTCGTTGGATCTGATTCTAACACATCTACAGTTTGGCTAATAAACAGATTGATTGCAGAGAGGTGATGGATGTACTCCTGTTCAGCATAGGTGTCCATGTTAAAGATCGCCTCTTTCATATCATATTCCATAGATTTTTTTTTGAGTTGCTTATGAGTGTTTTGTAAAACCATAACCTCGTCATTTATTTCTTGCACCGCAGCAGTTAGAAGCCCAGCAAGCTCTTCCTTCCAACCATCATATTCTCGCGGATTTCCAATGCCAAAATGAAGTGTCGGGAGTGGGACTGAATCAAAGAAGTTGAAATATTCCCTAAGCCTGTTATGATATCCATTATGTGATTCTACCAACTTGTTATATGTCAGCAATATTTTTCCTTTCATGAAATTCTTATCTACGAGCTGCTTTTTTTCTCCATCATTTTAGGCTGCAATCGTTCATTCTCAACCAATGTAATGCGTGTCTATTTGAATAATTTTCAATATTCAATACCACATTTCATCATTTTGTTGAATCTTTCTTTTATCATTTCAGATACAGTTTTATATTTGATGGTTTTCACTTCTTTCTCCAATTCTTTGCATTTCCCCTAGGATTTCAAATGGCAATTCTTCTAGTAGGCTGCATCAACCAATGCATCAAGCACTCTCTTATCTTTTTCAAGCCATGGGGAGTACAACTCTAATGTGGAGGAGGAAGATGTTTTTTTCTCTCTAATTTGCTAGCCCCTTCTTCAGTTTGTCATTTTCCTTAATCAATTTTTTGATCTGTGCTTTGGTAAATTTTGCCACATTTATGTTCAATTTTTTTGTCTCCATAGGGTTGGTATCCACTACTCGTTGAACCAAGAGATGACCAAACACTTGGTTTGGATTACTAATTATAGCAGGTCTTTTATCATGGGGATACAGTGACCAAATAAGCAAAGTGGCTTCATTTGGGTTCTACCCAGATCCTGAATACATTTTGTTACTTGCTTCTTCTCTTAAGTTCATTGTCGTATCCCCTCTTTTTTTGAAGTTAGCAAATACAATTGAAGAGCTAATATCCCAACCTAACAGGAGCAACACTCCAACTTCTTGAAGCAATTCCCTACCTCTTTCAGGAGTGATGGACTCCATTTCCTTTTCTACCTCCCTTTTCAATTCCTCCAGAGCGGTTGCCTCATGTTCAGGAGTGATATCATGTATCTATTGTCTCATTTTTCTACCTTTATATTCATAAAAAAATGATTTAAATTCAAAAGATTTAACAAAATCACAATCAGAAATAAACTGTTGCCCAACCCTGACACTCACATCATCAAATAGTTCATTTGATGCCTCGAATCTTACAATATTCTGCTCTTGAGGGGGCTTGTACTGTGCAATCATAGGAGCACTAATTTGTTTGACCTGCTCACCCTCTTCATCACCTTGCTCTTCTTCGTTTATATCAGTATCTACAAAAAAACATACCTCAGGAGTAGGCTGTGAAGGTATGTAATCCAAGGGATCTATGTCTTCAGCTTGTACTCTTGAATAGGTTGCATGAGGTGCATCAAAAACAATTGGGGGAACATCCTTTACCAGTTCATTGACATGAGCGATGAGTTGCTTAATTCTTGTTAAAGGATCTTGTATCTCACCAAATGCCTTTGAATAAGATGGGACATTTTTTCTCTTCCATTCCTCTGCAAGCATAATCTTGTTATAGGCGGCCATTCTTTCCTTAGTGGAAGCCTCATCATGGTTTCTTATGACATCTTCTATTGAGAACAAATGTTCATAACCTGATAGCCCCTGCGATAATATTGCCTTGTAAATAAACCCTTCTGCATCAAATTGTTTCCTTACATCACCTAGAGGTAGGTTGTATTATGCTAATTTACCATCAATTTCTCCATATCCTTCATTGGAAACCACTCTAAAGTCTCCAAAACATAAGGTGTTGGGCATAATTGATTGTTTGCTATGTCCTTTGAGGTGTTTGGAATCAGATTTTTCCAATTGCCTCACAATTTCTAAATAAGAAATTCGGTCAGGAACTACTCGTGGCATCAAGTGTGGAGCCCCTTCGAACCCATAAACTCTTATCACTGTACAATCAGGGAAAGCATACCAGTCTCCCCAATTATGATTCACTTTATTTCTTTGGTCATTTTCCTTTGGTCTTAGAAATCTTTGTACTTCTGGGGATAGGTTATAATTGCACGGATATCCCAACAACTTCATCAATGGTTTTACAAAAAAATCCTCAAAATAAAGGTAATGAGACCTACCAAATCGGCTGTCCCACAATGAAGTCCACATTTGTACAGGTTTAAAATCTCCATTTTCATCTATATATTTTATCTGTAATTCTTCACTCTAGACACCTCTGACTTGTCCCTCGTACAATAGCAAATGCATAAGCAAAGAATAGTATTCAAAATTAATATTATCACTATTATTTTTGATCTTTTCAAGCCCTCAATGTAGGGCGTTGGCCAAGTAGCTAGCATTATCAGATGGACTGGCATCCTTGCTGTGTATGTCTACAGCTAATACCATTGGGGCAATTGACATGAGAGGTGGAACCTCTACTCCCAAAACCTGACCAGTTGAATAATAGGTGTATTGGAAATACTCTTCGAAGAAATCTTTATGGAAAGGAGGGTTTTCATTGCTAGAGAACCTCCTGAGTTGGCCTCCTTCATCCTTGGGCCTATGCAAAGGTAATTTCCATCTCTTATAGCTGGTATCCATGTGGCGATACTCTGTCAAGAGATCTTTGACTGTGAATGATAAATTCAGTGAACACTCTAACTGAAATACATTAATAATGAGATCCCTAGAAATAACAAGCATGTCACCCCCGCCATGTGACTGAATAGTTCTTTTCTTGGGGTCATATCTGATAACAAGAGCTTTAATTAGCTTTGTGTTCACAAACACATTGGGCACCACAAGTCTTCCCAGGTTCAACCTCCATGGATTGCAGACTGGTTGAGACCTAAATTGTTTTCTGTAATGGTACATGAAGAGGTCGTACCCTCGTCGCGGTGTCCAAATATCCTCTAATCCCTTTTGTTTGTCCCATAGTCGATCCATGGAAGGATTCATTTGAGCACTCCTCTTGGGTCTTGGCCTCGACCCAGAGCATTGATCTATCAAGTCTTCATTTAGGAGTCTCTTAGGCTTTTCAATTTTCTATTTTTTAGCTTTGGGTTTGTCTGTACTCTCTTCCATGATTTAAATCTTAAGCTTTTGATGAAAATAGCTTCTCAGCTAGGTCTGAAGTACTTACGCGAGTCTCGTTGAGTCACCTCCACAGTCCACTGGTCTTTGTTGCGTCAGAACTCCAAGTTTTTGCCTTTCTATTTCTGCCCTAAGCGAAATCTTCCAGGATTTTGTAACAACTATGCAATCAACTTGTGATATAATTCACTTCAATTCTTGTTCATAAATACATCACAGCATGATGCCCTAGGATGTCACATCCATCTGTCACCAATAGCCATTCTCTCCATCGATGGACACCTATCCTTCATTCTATCGGTGGGACACTAGGTAATGTTTCCCCGATGCACCATAGTTCCCCTGATATACTTTATGCATTCGACAATTCATGCCCATGGTTATAATTCATGGTTACTTTTGTTGACAACTTGACTCTATCGGTATATCGAGAGAGCACCTTAGGAGTTAGGATTCAGCCCAATAGAGTATTGTTACAACAATACTTGTAACAATACTAGGTTGCGAGCTATTTTCATCGGGCCACCGACAGGACTGTGATGGGGGTTCCGTCGATGAAGCATTGTTAGGCCGATGGTATTGAATTTTGTTAGGAATGGGGGAAGGACTACGTCACTACATAATTTCAAAACTGTTTAATATTTATGGATGTAATGTGAATGTAGGCTATAATATGGATCTTGTCACACAAATTTCTCCAATTTGCATTGTTCATAAAATCAAAGTGTGGTATATTTTTGTGATTATTGATAAAATAATATAATTCATGCCCATGGTCATAAATTATAATTCATGGTTACTTTTGTTGACAACTTGACTCTATCAGTATATCGGGAGAGCACCTTAGGACTCATCTCAATAGAGTATTATTACACCGATACTAGGTTGTGAGCTATTTTCATCGGGACATCGGCGGGACTGTGATGGGGGTTCCACCAATGAAGCATTGTTAGGCCGATGGTATTGAATTTTATATAATTTATAAAATATCATCAACTACAATTTGACTTTGGCATATGATTCATGAAGTGCAATATAATATAAAATATCATGGAGACTTGGAGTGCAATATAAAATAAAATATCCTGAACTTGAAGTGCAATGATTCACAATTTATTTGAATACAATATAAAAAATCATCAACTACAGTTTGGAATATGATTCATATAGTGCTTCAGTGCAATATAAAATAAGATATCATGAAGTGCAATGATTCACAATTTCAATGTTAATTGAATACAATATAAAATATCATCAACTACAATTTGGAATTTGGAACAATGGAAATCGATGCATGAAGTGCAGTAAAAATACCTGAAACCTGATAATTCTCTTCTATTTCCCAAACGAAGTTAGGGTCCTCAAACCGATGCTCATCTTCAGATAAAGTAAAAGAGTCATCTTGATTCTGAGATTGCTCTGCACTTTCTTCGGCCTGTGTCTCAAATTCAACATTCATTGTTTGATTTGTGTCAATTTCAATATCATTTTCATCTATCTCAGGCCCACTGCCACTGTCACTAGTACTACCACCAGTACTGGTGGCTCTTAGAATTGGAGAGCCTGTGTTGCACAACCTGGTCCCTCTTCTTTCACATGTGGACCTCCAGATTGTGAGTGCCCTTTCAAAAGGAATATTTTTGACATTATATGCAGTTCCTTTCATCCTCAAGCAATTTTCCAAATTCTTGTCTAGATTGTTTCTTAACTTTGATTTCAAAAACCCCAATGTATTGAAAACTCTATCATCCTCCACCGACCCCAATATCATTGTTTGACATAAATCAACAAGTTTGAAATATTCTGACATCGAACCACGCAATATTTCACTCTAACCTAAGCTTGTCCAAACCTTTTTTATTAATCCCAGTTCAAAGGCCTTATCCTTGCCCATGGACTTATATTGGTCCCTCATAGCTGTTGCAAAACTCTGACATTGCTTTCTAAGCTTATTTTCATTTAAAATCCCTTCTATTGTTTGCTCATTATATGTTAACTTTATCGAAAACTATTCGATCAAGATTTTTACTTGATCATGAAAATATTTTGGGTTATCTCAGTTTACCCAAAATTGAGGATACACAATACCCATGGCTTCAAGTATTTCATGTCGAGGGAATCTTTCATGAATCTTTGAGGAAAGAGATTTTGCAATTTCCTTCAAATTATCACTAACAGATTTAACAATGCCGTTAAAATCTTCCTCGTTAACAAGTACTTCTTTTCTAGAGCACTTGGTTTTCTTACAATGGTACATTGGTATCTCAAATCCACATACACAAATACATAAGTGCCCGCTTGCATTAAACTATAAATAATTATCAGGATTATTCAAATCTGTAATTTTTTGCCACATCAAATAATTTGCGCCTTCTTGTGTTAGGTCTAGATATAGATGATCGAGGGCCAAGCATGTAAGTTTACGTAGACTGGCATATTCATAAATATACATAGTTATGTCTTGGGCTTTCTTCACAAGATTTTTCATCTCATTCAGCATGGGGAGAAGACTAGCTAAATTCAAGAGTGTCTCTATATCGCTTAACCTATGTAAGAGGTCAGGAGCTTTGTCTACTATGTTGCAATGCTCATACATCACTCCAATCAAGGATTGATATTCTGAAAGAACTCGTTGCACTAGTCCATGCAGGGAGACCCATCTGGTATCAACATCCTTGAGAAGCTTGTTTCCAGGTGTTATTCCCTCAAAAAAATGTTGAAATTCAAGGAAACATTTGGGACTTCGGAAAAAGTATGCGTGGATCTCGCAAACTAGATTTTCAACTTTTGATACTGTAGGAAACTTTCTTACAATTTTGAATGCTAAATTCATTTTGTGGGCCATATAGTGAATGCCAAGCATGTATGGTACACAAGTAGTTTGTAACTTTGTGCAAAGACCACTCCTTTGACCTTGCATCACTGTAACTCCATCAACTCCTACACACACCAATTTTTTGGTAATTGTCAACTCATCCATACCTGCAATTTCATTCAAAGATTTCTTGACTAGTTCAAATAGATTTTGCGATGTTGAATTGTACTTCATTTTATGAACACAAAGAAGATGAGCTTGGTGAACATGTTGTTCTATAGTATACAAATGCATACAAACCCAAGAAGTATTGTCTACCGCAGTAACTTCATCTAAAGATAATGCAATGAAATTTGACTCTTTTAATTTCTCCTTTAAATCTTGCTTTTCCACTGTAGCAAGACAGTTCGCCCATTCCCATCCAGCGTTTACTGACAAATGTGAGAAGGGAAAGTGGGGAACACTCAAATAAGATAATAAATCAAAATATTTTGGGTAGTCTGTCATAGGATGCCCCCTGGACAAAATATGAAAAACAACACTCATCTGAATAGTTTTTGCTACCATGGTTTTTCCAAAATGAGCCTCAAGTGTACCTTCACATTTTTTAATCTTCAAAATTCTATGGTTATGCTATCCATAATCTACGACATACTTAACATGAAGACATTCTTCCTTTGATTTCCATCGTACAACTGATTGTTCCTTTCCGTCTATGATTTATTTTTTCGTAAACTTTGTCGATATGCTTTTCTATAGTCTCAAGCTTTAGCTACATCATCTTGTCTCTTCCACATTTCCAACTACAAATCTTACATTTGACCTTTGTTTCCCTTTCAATATCATTTTCGTTCAATACCCCCATTGGTTCAAGGAATGGGTACTTCGACAACCAACCAATTTGAAAATTCTTTGTCATTTCCCACTCGCGCCCCAATTTTGCTTTGCCTTTTCTTTTCTTGCTACCAACATCATCCTCATCCAAGTCAATTATCTCATTCTAGCTATCCAAGGTATCCCTTAGAACATCTTATGCGGTATTGCCATCCTCATTTGATACATTTTGATTTAACACAATGGAAATCTCACCTTGACCTTCCTGTGGCAGAAGAGTTGATGATGTAGCTCCATCTTCAATAATATTTGGTGGAAGAGTTGATGGTGTAGCTCCACCTTGATCTGATGGATTAGAATCTTTGCCAATTCCAAAGTAAGACTATATGGTACCTCCACGTTTTGGGCATTTTGATGGCCTCCCAGTCTCTGCATTACCCTCCTGCTTAGGAGACTTACCCTTGCTGCTCGACATATTGATATCTCACTTCGAATAAAAGCTGGAAAAAAATTCCTTCTTGTTTAAGAAGGACAGACCGACAGAGAATATAGATCCCATTCCCTACTCAAAATTATGTTTAAGACTGAAGCAAGAATGGAAAATAGATAAACAAATCTTATTATTATAACTAATAACTAATAACAGTATGAAGAAATGATCACTCACCTTTGAGTCTATGTTTTTGGGTTTCGTTGACTTCTGAATCGAGAAGTAGACCCTCAAAACCGAACAAAATGTGTAAAACCAAACAAAATGTGTAAGAACAAATAACAGTTTCAATAGTATTTATATTAATCCATATTTGGCGAATTTCGAGGGATTTTGAAATGGTATGTTAAAAATTTGGCGAATCCCGCATGCTTATACAATGATACCTTGTAATTTTCAAGGTGAAATAGGTCCTCATAAGCAACTATTTATAAATTTTAATTGGCGAAATGGGTCTTCACAAGCAACTATTTGTAAATTTTAATTAGCGAAATGGGTCCTCATATAATGTTGTTTTAATAGTTTGGCGAATATGTTGGTGTTTTATGACATGCTCCCCGAGATTCAAATTGAAAATATTAATCGGTCGATTGGAAATGCGTAGTTTGTTATGGCGAATTTATTGCCTAAACATGCCTCGTAAAAAAAAACTGTTGGCGAATGGACATGCATTGGATTGATAGTTCGTGAAATCCTGGCGATTTTAACACCCTGCAGATACGGTAAATTCACCAAATTCAAATTGCCTGATTCCTAGAATTCACCAATTGGCAAAGATTCGCCACTAAAGTTTTCCCTGTTCATATATCTTTAAATGGATTGTGAATTTTCATGACATTACAAATTCAAATTTTTAACACTATATTAGTAGGAAATCTACTATTTTTATGCTACAATTTGTGGACATAAGATTTGGTCCAAAAGTTGATGAATATTGGAGGTATCTAGTATGATTTTTGGGAGGATAGGTAATGAATGAGAAACACACCTTCACATAGTATTTATTTTCAATGATAAAATTCATAGGGGATAAGAGAAAGTAATTCTAGCTATCTACCATGTTGCATGCATGGGATTCTCACCATGTGGCACTGAGTTGTTATTAAAGAAATAAATAAAAGAGTGAATATATGCTTTTCTTCTTAATCTAAGATCATGATGCCTATATGTTTGTAGTCACTATGTTAACTTTTTGTGTATCTTGAAGGTTTCAAAGGCATGATAAAAGTTTTGATTTGATGTTATTCTTTTGCAGGAAGACCTTGTATTGGTAACTCCAAAAGAAAAAAATGAGAAACCCTATGTTGCTATAATAAAGGTAAGTATAATCAAATTTACTTTAATTTTGACCCATGTATCTCTATTTCTTTGTATCTCTAGGATATAGTTTAGTTGACTTGCTTTTTTATTTTCCTTTTCCTTGACCTTGTCATAGAGGTGGCAAACACAACCTCTATATGTGAGATGATTTTTGGGGAGAGAATTGGATGACACACACTCATTTGAGTGCATGCTTCTATACATTATTGAATGGGTTGGATACATAGTGGTTGAAACTTAATTGTAAGTTACTGTATAGACATAACTAATGTGGTGATTATGTCATTAATGCACACAATAAACTCTTGTGTATAAAGTGTGGTCTAACATTATATTATATACAATACCCTCTTGTTGGTTAAACTGAAGACAACTCCAATTTTGTCCCAAATTTGATAAAAAGAATAGTACTAGTCAACAAACTATTCCTTATAAGGGAAATGGTGAAAACAAATATAATCAATGTCAACCCATTACCTAATTTATTGATGATGAAAATGTGTGTGGTGCAAATTCAACAAATTGGGTTTTTCACCAACTTCAAGACTTCTTGATTATCATAGAAAAATGAAATTGATGAAATACAAAAAGTTGTAGTATATTGAATCTTACTTTGCTGTAAAAAATACTACCCTAATATAATGCAAGTTGCTTGAGAATATCAAGATTACTATATGAAGATAGAAGAAGAAGATAATTACCTTGTAGAGCATTCTATAACATCATGTGATTTCAAAAAAATTATGTTCAACAATTGTTTAACTTTTTATGTTGTTGTTGGTTGGAAATTGATGACATCTCTTTGATAACACTTATTTCTTTCTTTCTATGCAAAAGCTCCTTTGCCACCTCTTTCATTACCAATAAGGAGTTGTCCAAGTTTGTCAAAAGAATCAACCACTATGTCATCCATGTTTCTTGTAACATCTACATAAAATATAATTAGATGTTCCCCAATTATTTTAATATTTTCAAGCATTGTATGGGCTAATAATGTGGCTTCTTCTTTACTACCCTATATTTTGTTATCATTGTTCCAATTCTTTATCTAAATTTATAATCATTTTGAGGATATTTATATATGTGAAATTCAAATAATTTTTCACAATCACATTATATAGTTTATACAATCCTGGGATGTTGTATTTATTTTTGCATTATTTATCATTATCAAAGATGTTGCAAGTGGGGAATAAACATCATTACTATCATACTTGTGTCCCACTAATGTATTTCATTAAAGTTGGTTCAATCTAATTGAATATTTTAGGTTAGATCTTTTATGGTTGAGTAAGAAGAAACTTCAAATTAAAATATTATTTCTCTTAACTTGTGTCCTTTAGAAATGAAAATTTGTTTAATTTGAGAGAAAAGATAACAGAGAAGAGTAGGCATGCATATAAGTAACTTGAATGTAATAGATTCATAATGGCTTGCATACAATAGATTTACATTCCCTTATTTCTCCTTTGATTGCATACAATTATGAATAAATTTGATAGCATTCTAAATTTCCTCTATTATCATTCAAACTATATTTCTTTGAAAGTGTTTGATATGTATTGGTGCTATCTTTATGTAATGTAGCTTTAAATCAATGGATGGTGCTTCAAGTTCTCTACCATGAATCTACACTTTAAACCTTCTAATTATGATATCCATTGATATACACGTCCCACACACAACTTATAGTATATTTCAACACTTCAATGGTTCATGCTCATAGAATCTCATAAGTTGGATTGATTGATACTTTGATACCACATCATGGAGTCATAATGTGAATCAAGTTTATTAATGTTGAAAGTAAATATATATCAATAATGTATGTTGGTCATAATAAACTACTAATAACCCTTTGTATGGCTATATCATAGGTTTTTCAAACACTATTAGAAGGATTACTACGGGTTGATGCAAGAAGTTGGGTCCACAAAAAACTCAAAAAATGGAATTTGTCTCACTTGAATAGAAAATTTGAGGCACTTACACAATGAATCTTAAAAAAAGTCAATAATATAAAATTTATAATTTTGAATCTAGTTTCCAAATATGTAATTTATTCAAATACCCAGATTCGATAAAAATTGAATTTTGATATGGATGTATAAAAACCACTTTTTAAATGTCATTTTTTTACCATACCATGCACGTGTACAAACACCACTTTTTGACCCAAATAAAAGTATTTTTCTAATTCCTTTTGGGGAAAGATAGGTAACAACATGAAGATTGATGAGGATATTTTTTTATTGAATTTGTATTGGCCTTAATTGCTATTTTTAAAAATCAATCTATACGAATAGCATAATTGGACCTAAACTAATCTTTTTTGAATATTTTTTTTCATTGTGTAGAGAATTGTCTAAATATTTGTGCCGTATAATTTTTTTACAAGAAAATTAACCAAAGAAAAGTTATTAAATATAAAAAGAATCTGATATAAGTTTATAGAATAGATTGTTTAGAAATTAGTTAAAAAATAACAAATATAATACAATCTTTAAAAAAATTATATATTTGGAAACTAGACATCGTGTTCTCTATTCGGTTTTAATTTCATAGATTGATTTAGAAAAAAAACTCATCAACCATATTGCCAAAATTGGACATTTCTCTTGAACCTACCTTAGTTTTTAGTTGCAGATCAAAGGCTAAGGGTCAGGTTGCCAAGCCTTTTCCAAACCTAAAACTAAGGCAACATGTGGGTTGGGGATTCAAAATTTTTAAAACGCGTATGCGTTACAAAAACACACATGTTCTTTATTTTCTTGATTATTTAAAAAATTAAATACTTTTTAAAACATGTACACATTTCTAAAAGGCATTTAATTTTTAGATAAATGACTCATACACGTTATATAATGCGTACACGTTTTTTAGTGCATACACGTTTTTTAAACTCAAGTACTCGAAGCATAACACATACTTATTTTTTTAATAAAGCATACAGTGTGAACTATGAGATTTTTTTTAGCCGAAACTTCCCCTTTTTGTAGAACCAACTTCTTGCTTTTACTCCTACATTGAAAATCACTATTGAAAGTAAATTTGTAAGAATAAACATTTATTTATTATTTCTAATCTAATTTAGAAACAACTTTCAAATATCATGCATTGAAGAATTTGATTTCGAAACTACTAATTTTTTCTGAGTATTCTAGTCAAAGATAAAAAATTCTTGTTTATTTGTACCTATTTGCCTTAAAAACAAAAAAAAATGCTTTATTATTTCTTGTTTGTACATTTTTTATGACTAATATTTGTATACTCCTCTTGTTTCATGAGGTGCACCATCTGCAGAACCATAAATGGTCTTTCTCACTTGTGTATCTCAAAGATTGAGTGCATACGGTCTTCCCTAGCATGATTTTGTAATCTTGACAATTAGAAAAACTCATATCTTCCTTAGTAGTCGGTATAAATAGATAGCACATTATTGTAGTGCTGCATATATGAATAATGGTCAAAACTATATATGTTGCACTATACAAAGCGCTTAAAGAGCCAACGTAACTCAAAGAATAGAGAGATAAATGTATTGTGTGTTTGTTAATTTGAAGGATATAAGGTAAAGTGTCCGCATATGCTTGTATAAAGGCATTCTTTGCATTAAAAGTTATAGTTAGAATAAAATGCCACGTGAGGAAAATGGGAGAGAGGCATAAATTAAAACATATGAGATAAGCTAAGGCACAATAATTACTGTGCATATTCTCACATGAACTTGAGGATCATTACCTATTGCAAGTAATATGCATACATGAAGTGGTTGGGAAATATAGGTAAGACATTTCCTAGATATTATGTTGCAGGTCAAGTAAATGGTAG
Source organism: Sequoiadendron giganteum (assembly GCA_007115665.2). Classification (NCBI taxonomy): domain Eukaryota; kingdom Viridiplantae; phylum Streptophyta; class Pinopsida; order Cupressales; family Cupressaceae; genus Sequoiadendron; species Sequoiadendron giganteum. The sequence continues at coordinate 110,115,439 of CM021104.1, read as the reverse complement.
AATGCTATTAGGAGTCAAAAACCAACACATGGAATAAGAGAAATATGAGACTAAATCAATATTGATGAGTTGGATAAAGAAGTCAATTTGTAATGTATTAATGAAAATGAAATTTGTTGTCACAATGAGAAAGGGGTGACTCAGTCATCTAGATTGTGAGGACTATTATGTGTTGTAAATGTGTTAGTAATCTTTGGTTGCTCAAAATTTAATATAAATAGAGGTGCTCATTCTACCAATTGCTACACTTTTCAATCTAATTATCTTGTTATTCTGTTGTGATTTTTTGTACTAGTGAGATGAGAGCTTGAGAGTTAGAGAATTTCCTTACTATTTTGCATTAATTTTTCACATTGTTCTATGTTATTGAATATTTAACAAGTACCCTAGTTTTCTATATGATCTCAAGTAAGCAATCAATCTTCACATTTTATAAAGAAGGTTATCTTCTTCAAATATAGTGTTGATCTTTCTAGTACTTGTTTGGTTTGTATATAAAGAATATTTTTACGATTTATTTAAATTCTTTGATTCCTCAAAGGGGTCTTTCGCTCTTGTCTTGATTTGAAGGAGTTCTCTTCCAACATTTGTCCATGCCCTTCTCTGTTGCTCTTTAGGAATGTATTGTAATCTTTTATTAATAGATAATAGTTTTCTAAGCTAATCCTAGCAAAATATTTTGCATCCTACTCATTGACAAAATATTTGTTCTTATTATTATTATATATATAATCTTTCATTACATTAAATTGCATTGATCTATTACAATTCTTATATTTATTTTACCCTAATTTTTATTTTTAATTTTAATTTTTCATTTTTCATTCACCTTGTCTTTCCTGTCTTTTTTATTCTATTGCAAGAATTGAATTTCTAAAATATGTTTGCAAAGGTATTTGTTTAAAATATTTATCTGTTTACAAGGGTTTAAGAATAACAAAATTTGTAGATACATTTTAAGCGAGTGAAGTTTGTTTTGTTTCAAAATCGATGCTAGTATTTTTCTTTTGAATTAATTAAACTTGTGTTAAATATTATAATGGCCCTTTTGCCTCAAAGACTTTAATTGATTTAAATGGTTTCAATTAGACAAATCAAATCCATAAACCATTGTAATTTGATTATCATGGATTGTGGAAATTTGATATCATTAATTGATTTCAATTAGAGTTAAGATGTTTTCTTTTTGTTACTTTGATTATTCTTTACTTCTTTTTTATGAGATTTTTACTGTAATTTCAGAAATCGTGTATTTACTTTCTTGGTTTTGAGGCTTTTTTAATGATTTTGTACTATTGGTATATGTAGTGTAATGTGAAATATGTGAAATACATCAATTTACTTAATCTCTAAATAAAATCAGAAAAAAAATGTTGTCAAGAAATCAAAATTTATTTCTCTAATCTGCAGTAGAAAAATAAAACGAGATCTTTCATAATGACTTATCATAAACATTCAAGTGAAATGTAAAATTTAGATTGAATGCAAAATTTGAAAACAATGAAAGAATTCATAATCAATTATATTATCAATTTCCAAATAAACCCATACACACTAATAGCTTACAAATAAATAAATAAAATTCTATGGGAAAGTGTCGTTTTAATAGGTATACTTTTAGATTAAGATGGGAGTAAAAAGAAAAATCAGAGGAACAAGATTACTTTATATAACTCCAAGCTCCTGTTAAACCTCTACATCATTGAAAGAAAACAAAAACACCCAAGATCAAATTTGATGAAGTGAAATTATCCCTGATATCAAATAATAATAAAATCTTCTACAGCTGAAACAAAACAGTGAAACAGCCTACTCACGGAGAGAAAAACCTATTCATATTTACTATATTCAAACCATAAAAAGTTCTTTTACACTGAAATTTATCTTAGCCATGAAAGACCTGCCAACTTTTACATTCATAAATTTGAAGGGAAAGACAGATTGGTGTTCTTCAAAACTCGATTTCACAGGAATTCCAGAAAAATACTTCAAAAACGGTTTAATGTGGAAATCCCAAAAATCTAGCAACTACGCACCTCACTAAAAGATTACAGACTTTGCACGGTGGTGTACGAGTGCTTCAATAATGTGTTCACTGTGTTTGCCTAACACTCGCACACATGCATCTCTAGCTTGTGCTGCACAATACTCTACTGCCCAGCCTTTATTACCAACCCAATACTTTAAACCTTCCGCCTGGTGAGCGGCCATGGCAAGGGTTCGCAAGTCGCCTGGCACGGTGTTAACAACGGCCTGCAGGATTTCCTCGCCGCAAGGAATGGGGTCTTCAAGAGTCTTGTCAAAGAATTCATTCGACTGCGTTCCAGCCCAATAAGCAGCCACATAAGATGCCCGAACCCAATTCTTTTCTTCCAATTTCATTCTAAGGTCGGTAGATAGTTTTTCTTCCATCTTTTCGTAAACTTGGGCAAATTCTGCAGAAATGGGAAGGTCTGTGGGAAATTCTTCTCCTGACGACCTTGCAGCATTGGTTTCATACAGCGCTTTGTTGTGCAAAGCCTCAAATTGTGCATTCAAGCTCTTGAAGGCAGTGTTGAGAGACTTCTCCAGAGCGCAACGCCTGCAGTCGCAATTGAAACCCCAGGCCCCACACATGGCTTGTCGCTGTGCGAAGGGGAGCAGGGCATCGAAGTAAGAAATGGTGATTTCTTCCCCCTTCTTGATTGGCTTTGCTGCATGCAAAAACATGGCTCTTCCTACATTAAGCCTGGTTGCGTTGGGGAGGCACGAGTGATTAATAAACGATGGCAGCAGCCACAGCCCACTGAAGCTCTCTGTCTCAACCACCCCGCCCAAAGAGTTTCGCGAAACGATGTTTCTGATGCGGTGGAAGTCAAGTTTTAGCAGCGGCGTTTCTGATATTTCTTGGCAACGCTGTAATTTGTATCAAACAAGTACATGGCCGGCGTCGAAGCGCGGACCTGTTCGGTACCGTCGTCCAGAGCATAAAGCTGCTGGAGCAGTTTCTGAGATTTTTTGGCAGCACCCATAACGGCGGATACAAGACCCTTTGGCGTAGAGGAAGTCTTTCTTTTACGCCTGTGATCAAATTTCAAGGGCCTGGCTCCGTGATCATCGATGGCAACGGCGTTGGTCACTAAAAAGAGAACGCCGGTGCTAATGTATTCCGTTGCGTACAGCCCGCGACCCCTGCCGTCCGGCTGGGCTTAAACATCACACACTAAGCTTTGACTGCTTAGGTGTGATGTGGGCCCATTCCTTTCGACAGCATCCGTTCCGTTCAAACAACCGTCGCCGTTAACATCCAAAATTCAAACTCTTTTCCCGCGCAGAAGTTTGGTGGATGCCCGTAAGTGTTTGCCGGAATGCTTTGCGGTACGACTTATCATCTACAGCTTGGTGCGTCCGCAGCGTCTGAAGAAGCTGCAGCTTTGAACAGTTTTGATCCCCTGCCCTGCTCGACAATATTACAGCAGCGCAACAATGTTCTTTCCATAAAAGCTATTGAGAGTGCTGTTAGACAGCCAGCGACTTGCTCAGACACCAGAGCACCAGAGCTGCAGCCCGTGTCGGCAAATTTGAGGATTTTAGCATCCTCTTTCATTCCGTAGTGGTTAAAATCACTTCAGACATTTTTTGCGAGTGTACTCCCCACCTGTGCCAAAGTGGTTAAAATCACTTCAAGCATAGACAAGGCACGTGAACTGTTTGACCGGACGCCTCAAAGAAATGCAGTCTCATGGAATGCTATGATTGCAGGATATGCACAAAATGCGTTTGTTCGAAAAGGATTTAGAAACTTTCAACTAAATGCAATTGGCAGCTGCAACGCCAGACTCAGCAACCTTTGCCAGCATTCCTTGCGCCTCTGTGAAAATGGGAGCTTTGGAACAGGGCATGGACATCCATCGCAGAATAATGGATAGAGGAATTTTGTCAGATGTTGTAGTTGCAACTGCCCTGGTAGACATCTATGCAAAAATTTTGGAAGCATAGACAAGGCACGAGAACTGTTTGACAGAATGCCTCGAAGAAATGTGTTCTCATGGAATGCAATTCCCTGATTGCAGGATATTAACAAAATGTAGCCGAAGACATCAAATTATTAAGGTTCTTATTATTCTTTATTACATGTCTTCATGATTGAAAGCATCACTTATTAGGTAGTGATGAGTTGTATGGGTTCTTTGTATAGTATATGCATTTGAATATGGGTTCTTAGTGGGAATGTTTTTAAGAAAATTATTTTCAAAGAAAAATATGATGAATCTAAAAAGTCAAGTGTATTCTAGAGTCAAGAGTCAATAACAATTGTAAATAAAAGAAGAAATTTATAAGATCTTATAGAGTTCAATTTGAAAGACTATCCTTTCTTGCTGAGATAAATAGAAAAAATAAGTTCAATGGAATATCTAAATTTATAAATTCAATATCAGTACACTCAAAAATTATTTGCCCTTATTTGATGGGAGTGATTTACATTAGATAATGTGCATCTTCATGTCTTTGTTAGTCTAAAGAATTATTTCAAGATATTTGTTGAGGATGTATTGTTGAAACTATTTGTTCACTATTAGAGGGGTAAGATAAAAATATAATTATATTAGCTTCTCAGATATAAAATATAATCATATTAGCTTTTCAGATAATTATCTTTCATATTATGAAAATTTACAACTACTAGTATTGAGTGGTTTAGAGATGAAGATGATCTTAGTAGGTTAATTGAATAGCTTTCTAATATTTAGAAAAATAAAAATGAATCAATTTGTCCATTTAATATTAGATAATCTCACTTTGAGTTGTGATAAATATTTCTAAACATGTAAGATCTATTATATAAGAATGTTTGGGATTTTATCATGGAGTCTTTAATCCTAAGTATAATATTTTTTCAAAAGAATGAATCCCATAAGTCTCTCATAGGCTTATTATTGCAGTAAACACATTGATGAAACCGTTAAGGTGTCAATGATGCTACATTTTACATCCAAAATTGTTTCTATTGATAATCCCTTATATTTGGATATTTAGTCTAATAAGTTAGCTATATATATTTGTGATGCTAATGATCAAGTTGTACTATATGGTGATTCATTCCTTTGGTTTGAATTATTTCAACAATTAGATACAAAATGTGCTAAAAGAGAAGTTCCAACAAAAGAAGATGAATAAACTACTAATGAAGTCAATTTAGTATTATTTCTTAATAAATTTTCTAGTAGATTTATTAATAGATTTGGTTATAGTAATGAGTCTCATGTAGCATGTTACAATGAATGTAATACAAAATAGAGAGGCAATATGGAAAACTAGGTCCTTCACATGTGGTGCCTCAACTTTCCATATTTAACTTCAATGATCTAAATGATGGTTTGGGTTACCTAGATATGACTCAAGTGTATATGATTTCTTCTATTTTGATCATAGCATTAGTTTTTTTGTTCCATTAATATTTTTACAAACATTAATAAAGTTAACCAAATTGATAGTAGAAATAATATTTGGGATCTTTGTGTATTTATGAAGAAGAAGATGAGCTACACATTTTAGGTGACCTAAAGAATTAACCCAATATAGTTTACTTAGAGAATTTCCTTATATTTGAGAGTTTTTATTCATATTTCTTAATAAAAAAGTTTTCTTTATAAAAAATCATGTAGCCTAGTATGTCATTTTGCAACATGTGAATATGAGACATCTAAGTTTGATATTAATATATCTAAAGTGGTTTGCATTTAGGACAATGTTAAGACATTAGGTTATGAAGAATTTTATTTTCCTATGTGTTGAGATAGACTCACTTTCCAATAATGATGAACCATGTAATATTAGCGTAAATACTAGATGCAACTAGGGTAATGTTAATATGCATGATCTCTATGTGTTGCATAGTGAGCTATTTGATTCATATAAGGGCCCAAAAGTTAATTTTTAGTCTCAATTCTTCAACCAAAATATTCCCATATGTACATTCTTGAATGTGAGAATATTTATGTTTTAGCTAGGTAGTAATTGTATTATAATGAAAAGAATGGAATAAATAATCTAAAATGTTGTTTTTGATTTAGGGAAGTATTAGTTTTATGTTTTCCTACAACCTTTGGGAATAAGAGGTCCTTGTAGAGGATAATGTATCACATTTCTTTGTATGGACCATTGTAGCTTCATATGTATGCTAGAATCTTCCTAGTTGTAATTGCATGTCTCTAATATGTGGGCAATGTTGTTCATTGTGAGCCTTTAATTTTTAGGTTTCTCTTTATTTTACATTTAATTTATATAATTTGTACATAATCCTTGTACATATTAGTTTTTGGCCTTATTTTATTCTTCTCCCTAGCTTTTTGGTTTGGTATGATCTATTAGAGACTTCTAGATTCTTGTACCTTTTGGAAATTTAAGTCCCTAACAAGATGTTTTGTTGACATCCGTTCTTGGAATAACCTATTTCTATCTCTTTATAGTGTTTTGGCATGCTTAACATTGACAATCAATCCAAGAACTTAAAATTAGGGTTTCATCCTTTTGCCTTTACCTAGCTATATGATTGATGCCCTTTTATATTTATTTCCCTCACATATGTTTATTAAATCTTTATTATTTTGCTAATATTTTGTGTTACAGTGATTGTGGAATATTATAACAATGCCTAAGTCCCTGCATTTCCCCATATAGTTTATTTCTAATTGACCATTGAGTTATGAAAGGTAAAAAACCCTTTTTGTGTTTGTTCAACAACAAGACATTGTCACTTTTGTTTTGGAACATTAGTAATGTATAGTCACATGTATTCTCTTTACTCTATACATGAACAAAAATGGTTAAGTTCTTTTTTGTGAATTATATCATTTATCCATTCAAAAGAGAGTCGTTTGTATTTTTCTTTTCTATGTCATGGACTTAAGTCTCAAATAGTTACTGGTCAAGATGAAAGTAGGTGGATGCCTAATTGGACTTGCATAAAAAATGAGTAATTACAAATGGCCAAGTGGCCCAATGATTTATGTTTTGTGGGCTTTATATTTCTTAGAGGTTCTCCTTTGTCAAGGGAAAGGAGAGTGTGACATTCTCTAGATTGTTTGAAGAAATGTTCAAAAATGGATAAACAAGTGGAGTGTAACTTCAACCATTATGTTTCATCCTTGGCCACCAATCCTTACCAATTATTTTAAATTATTTAATCCATGAATATTTGTGTAGGCTTGATATAAAAAATATAAAGTGAAGAGGTTGCATTAGTAATACATTTGGCTTATGTATTGCACTTTCACTATGTTTTTTATCACAATTGTGGCTCCACAAATCCTAAAGACAACACAAAAAACTAATTCTAGTGAATGTTGAGATGGGTTTGTGGGATAAATTTATGATTAGATAGTAGAAACAACAAAAAACTATATGTAAGAATTGGAAATATTTGCTTCATTGTCAGGCTCTTCTATGTCAAGGTAGGTTTTCCCTAAGGTATTTTGATAGGAAAATTAAGGAGATGAAAATAACACTTAATTCATCAACAACCACACCTAGAATATATGATAAACCCTTTGTTACATCAAAATTTTCATACCCTTACAATTTCACATTTATCTAGGCTTGTTGTAGTGACCATTCACATATCATATTTAGGGGTCATTTTAACCTCAACCTTGGTCATTTTTCCTTCACCAGATTACCAAATTTTCTATCACATTTTGATTCTTCTTACCGACATAAAATCACATGTTAAGTTTTGAATAATTTCTCTAGGATATGAGTGCAACGTTCTTGAGCATTCAAATAATACAATATTGTCCAATAAATTTCACAAAATTTAAATGTTTCTTCTTTACCAGTTACCTAACATAGACAAAAGATAATACAATTAATCTAGAATGTGCAATTAAATAGTTAACCTAACATAGACAAAAGATAATACAATTAATCCAAACAAAAAAATTATACAAAATAACAACAATAATTGTGAGTTATCCTCTCCCATTTCCCACTAGTCAAGAATATTTCCATTTACTTGGAGTTTTCTTCACCTTTTATTTTTTCTTTCTCTATCTCCTACTCCAATTTTCTATTTCATACGTTTGTAGTTTTTATAAAAAGTATTTGATTAAACCTCCCTGTTATCACAAAATAAGTCTTTGATAGATATCCCAACAATGAATATTAGTAGTCATCTACATTGCACTCTATGAATCTAATTTTATGAAGACAACATGATATTGTAGATTGCAAAAAACTCAAATAAAAAATAAAACTAATAAAACTTTCTTGAAAACAAAAATAAAACCTTTTTCCCTCATGCATGTATAACATGGTGAACATTATTATTGAATCCTCTTTTTTGTATCACTTCATCTAGTGTCACCAATAATATCCACATTAAAATTATTCTTGTATAAAATGATGGGTGTAGTTCATATCCCTCACAACAATTTCTCCTACAATGATCTTGGAGATAAATTTTGTTGCAATGTGGAAATCAGCACATACTCAAAGGTTCTTCACAATTCTAATAGTTACTCTAACTTTGGTGTGTCCCATAAATCAAAAATAATTTCCAGATTTTCACTATGGTGGTAAAGAAATAATTATTTTTCTTCCTTTTCCACTTCACTAAGTAAATGTCTTGAATCTCGAAAACACCATATTACCTTCATCTCCCAAACGATGTCTCCAAATTTGCATAGATCGCTTGTGTCTATGGATGTGAGATCTATTTCCTACATAAAAAGAGCATACCATTTTATTGCCTTCAAACAAACTATATTTGAGGTTTTGTTTAATTCATTTATCTTTCATCAATTTCCTTACCATTTGAACCTCATACCACCTGCCCACTTTTGTATGTACATTTTCAAGAGAAGAACATAAATCACATTTTTATAATCCAAATAAAAAAGGAGTGCCATTATAAATTATAAAGCTCTTAATTTTAATCTTGACATGTGATTATATTTAGAATTTTCTACAGATGTGGGTATTTATAAATTTGATTTTACTCAAGATCTCAAGTTTAGATTTAACACTTCTTTATTCCTATAATTCCTAGTGGATGTGAGAATCCTTTTAATGTTTTTTTTTTAGATTGCAGGAATCGGGTAGCACGACCCCCTATAAACTGCAGTGCGCCTGGTAAACTTTTTAACATGACCGGCGGCGCTGGCGCGACACGCCCTCCGATACCATGGGGGTGGGGGAGACTAGACCTCATGACCAACCTCCTGCAATAAGAAATATTTAGCCAACCAAGCTAGGGCCCCAACCCCTAGAATCCTTTTAATGTTAACTTAATATAACTCAATTCTATTTTTCTATAGATGCAACATTTAGATTCCCACTTAGAAGACATGCATAAGTACATGTTTAACTCTAGTCAATTGATGGCTTAGATTTCACTCGATAGAATAATGAATAAGGTATTTTCTTGACTTAGGATTTCTTTCTAGGGATTATTTCCTCTTGGGGACATGTGTCCATTAGAGATTTACTCTAAGACATCCATAGTCAATAATTTTCTTGAGGAATTGATGGTTAGGAGTTATTAAGACTTGGAAACAAAATTAAGCTTAAATATTACTGTGTCACCAAAAAGTGTAGAACTTGGTACTTTTTCACTCATTTTGGCCTTGTTTTACCTTGATTCAGCCTTGTAATCTTGCAATTCAACAATAAACTAACGATGTTTTACTAAGGTGTTGTGAAGTGTTGTAACACATTTCCTCACTTTTCTAAGACCCTTTCAACATAATTCACCTAAACAACACCTTCTTACACCTTTCTAAGCCTTATGACAAGGTGTTGTAAAGTGTTGTAATGCATTTTCACACTTATCTAGGCATATCACCCCTAAATTAACCCTTTTTCTATGCTAATTTATCCCCTTAATGTACTTTTAGTCCCGACTTAAGTGTGTTTCAAGAGGCAAAGCTGATAAACTTCATTAAACACAAATTAATTCCCGACCACCACTTGAAATTGCCCAAGTGGACTAGGTCTCCACCTTGGGTGACCTAGTCCCTTTTGGCATAAATTTCAAATTTAAAATAAAATTTAACGAGAATCTTGCCTCCTAAACCCTAGTGTCGACCTATCATGTTGCATTTCAGGAAAATTAGGGTTTTACACGTAAAAATAAGGGTTTTCACCTTCATTTTTCTCTCTCCCAAGCTCATTTTTACATCTCTTCACAAGAACTCTTGCACTCAAGTCTTCCAAAGCAAGCAATCAAGCATAAGGGTTTCACAAGAAACCTCCATTGGAGCTACTCTTGCATGTTGCAACCCATCAACAACAAAGGTTTGGTAAGCATTTCTATTAAGTTCATTATTCAATCTTACTTTCTTTATGCTTTATCTCATTTGGGTTTAGTTACCATCAAAGGGGTTTGACTTAGGCAAACCCCTATTTCCTAACACCAACATTCTCTTGGTCTTTGCATACATGTGTTTGCAAGTTTGTATGCAGATTTGGTGAAGTACAAAGTGTTGGAGAAAGTACAAACATTCCCCTCAATTCACATCAAAGCATCAAACCCTAGAATGAGCAAGAAGACAAGTTGTGGGTCACTTTCAGGAGTTTTAGACACAGATTGCTACAAAAGAAGAAAGTACTAGCCGAGACTCATATAATCAAGCCCTAAATCCTCATAAATTATCAAGAGGACTAGGTCGCCCATATTGGCGACCTTGTCCCTATGCTAAGCCCAAAAAAGGGTTTCTATATTTTTGGGTACCCTTTTCCCCAAAACTTGGTCTAGCAAAGTTTCCCGACAAGTGGACTAGGTCGCCCAACTTGGCGTAAGTGTCCTTCTACTCATTTCAAAAAAATTCTAGAATATTCTGGGACCATTCATCTGCAACATCGCAAATTTCTAGGTGCACAAGTTCTCAACTTTCCCGTTTACTTTCTGTATTGCTTTCATTTAGGTCATTTTAGAGTAGTTTGCATTAGTTTAGATTTACTTTGTTTACATTACATGCATTTAGTTAGTATCATTTTGCTTTCAATTTTTAGCCACACAACACACACACATATCACAACCTTCATCAATCAGCCCCTCCCTTTGAATGCAACCGTCGAAAATCCCATAACCACCTAGAGGCAAGAGTGACATTCCTACACACCAAGTGCTCCTAGGGTGAAAAACCCTAAGGGCCTAGTAGAGGGAATCTATTTGCCCTAGGTCATAGCTACATTTTTGGTGGTTCAATTACAAAGGAATCTAGTCTCGAAGGATAGGCTTGATAGAGAAATTATCATGAAGGGACTTAGACTTATTATAATTAATTCAAGCAAAAAAATTCAATACTTAAATTATTTAGACTTTAGATCATTGAATCTTGCAAAGAGACATAGGATAATGGTTTTAGTATAGGCTACTAAAATTTTCCTCAAAGGGTTACATGGTAATACTTCCTTTTATGATTTATCCATAGGGTTTATACAATTATCTCTTAATAAATATTGACTATCTACAAGACATGATTTATAGCTAGGGTATATGCTCAATTTATGACATAAGAAATTTACTTACCAAATTTAGGAATTACATAAATACTACACTTTAGCCTCTAACCATCCATGGCTCCAATTGTCTAGATCATTCACTCTAGTTCAAGTACACTTAAGTAGCTAGGTTCACTCACTAGGACATTATAGAATCATGTCACATGTCTTATACATTAACCCAAATAATAATATAAATTAACACTTAAATAGGAAGGTATCAATCCTTAGAGGTTTCATAATTAGCTTTAGCAAATGACAATAAAACACTATATAATATTCCAATAAAAATGAATTTGTACTCATTAAGCCTTCTAGGAAGCTCATACAAGCCTTAAGTAATTTATATAACACACTAGAATCATAGTATTAAAAACTAACTCTATCTTTGAGGTGATGTGTCAAATTTTACACAATTGGTTTACACAAACTATTATAATATTTAACTATTAACATATTCTGTACAAATCTCTAGACTTTATAACTTAATGCCTTAAGAAAAAATAATAGCAAGCCTCTTGATCCTTAACCAATAATTTGATTATTGTCAACTGCCACCCAACAATCCTTAATGCTTCCGACTACACATCTTTGATGGAGTCCATAAGCAAAGCTACCCCTTTCTCCTATAAACATATTGGGTAAACCAATATCACAAAGTTCATTACAATATAAAAATATAATTGTAGTTAGATTCATGAATTTAAAGATAATATTCATTCATCTTTATTGTAACCAAATTTATTCATTGATTCATATAATGTAGGAACATATGTTACCGATTTATTATTAGAGTGTAGAGTACTTTGCTTGGATGCTAGCCCAAGTATCATGGGCCTACTTTTCCTCCTATACACCATTACAATGATTTGTTCAACTTCATAAGGATGTTACTAGGTGTGTGGCCATTTAGAGGTCTTCAACCCACTTGATTGGTGTAGTGATTCTAAAATATAAGCAATTGTGTATCTAATTTCTAGAACCAATCTAAGAGAACCATGGAATCCACCACTTAGCCAATCTAGGAAATTTATCACATCCACCCATTAGCCAATCTAGAACTCAATATCACTAGATTGACCAATTGACATATGCACAAGCATGCATACATATAGACACAAACATGTCTCTAAACATTTGAGTCACAATTACATTCAACACAATTTGGGGGGCTACAACCACTCCAATGGGCCCTAACACATATTAACAAGGAAATACCTTGATCACAATGTAACACTTTGCTATACCAAATCAACACTATCCAACTTTAAACCAACATAGCAATCATCCTAAGAACACCTTGATAATCAAGGCAACACCTCACTATGGAAAGGCACGCTATTCAACTTGTACTAGAGATATAAAATATGCCCTCTTAGACTAGGATGACCATCATTTGGATTTTTGATTCACCAAAATGACCACTATGTTACTTTATGCATGATTGACCATGGAGCTATTGTCTCTGTAAATTGGTGACTGTACAATTCCATTAAGGCATGAAGGATGATCAAAAATTTAGACCACAAATTCTTCCTTATGGTTAGATCAAATGTATATTGTGCTACAATAGATCAAACTCGTACACGAAGATCCCAACATAGACATGAAACCTATGAATTCACAAACATAGCATTCCATATTCACACAGTGTAAACACATTGAGAACTATAGCTTGAACATATAACGTCACAATTTAATAACATCACTAATCACACACATAATGCACATCCACGATATATTATTTCACTGATTTCAACCTAAACATATACCTCATCTAAACCTTCTTCAACTCTCCTAATCTCATATACTCTTCACTACTCTTTTGCTAATTTGTATGATGAATTGTAATCTCATATACTCTTTTGCTAATTTGTATGATGAATTTGGTATCAAAATTACTCCAAAAGTTGAATATGTAGGTTTTATGAATGTATAGCTACATTTTGTATACACGTCTACCACAACAGTTCCAAAGCTCCCATTTGGTACAAGTTGGGAGGATGCTGGCAAAGGTTGTAGAGTTTGGCTTTACACCAGCCAATTGCATTTGGTTGAAAGTTTCTAAAGCCTTTACAGCAAGTACTTTTTGTTGACATCCGGCTACCAGGGCATTCCATGAGAACACATTTCTTTGAGGCATTCTGTCAAACAGTTCTCGTGCCTTGTCTATGCTTCCAAATTTTTTGCATACATGTCTACCAGGGCAGTTGCAACTACAACATCTGACAAAATTCCTCTATCCATTATCCTGCGATGGATGTCCATGCCTTGTTCCAAAGCTCCCATTTTCGCAGAGGTGCAAGGAATGTTGGCATAGGTTGCGGAGTCTGGCGTTGCAGCTGCCAATTGCATTTAGTTGAAAGTTTCTGAATCCTTTTCAAACAAACGCATTTTGTGCATACCCTGCAATCATAACATTCCATGAGACCGCATTTCTTTGAGGCGTCTGGTCAAACAGTTCACGTGCCTTGTCTATGCTTGAAGTGATTTTAACCACTTTGGCACAGGTCGGGAGTACACTCGCAAAAAATGTCTGAAGTGATTTTAACCACTACGAAATGAAAGAGGATGCTAAAATCCTCAAATTTGCCAACATGGGCTGCAGCTCTAGTGCTCTAGTGTCTGAGCAAGTCGCTGGCTGTCTAACAACACTCTCAATAGCTTTTATGGAAAGAACATTGTTGCGCTGCTGTAATATTGTTGAGCAGGGCAGGGGATCAAAACTATTCAAAGCTGTAGCTTCTTCAAACGTTGCGGATGCACCAAGCTGTAGATAATAAGTTGTACTGCAAAGCATTCCGACAAACACTTACGGGCATCCACCAAACTTCTGCGCGGGAAAAGAGTTTGAATTTTGGATGTTAACGGCGACGGTTGTTTGAACGGAACGGATGCTGTCGAAAGGAATGGGCCCACATCACACCTAAGCAGTCAAAGCTTAGTGTGTGATGTTTAAGCCCAGCCCTGCCGTCCGTAGTCTTGTTGATTTCCACATCACCAATGAAGTCACCAACCTCCCCAGGCGGCTGCATTCCAAGCAAGAAGTCCGAAATGTCGTATTCCCCCTGGCGGCTCCGAGCGCAACAAGCCTTGGACTGTCCCAAAGCAGCATCAATATTTGCTTGCACGGGGCTAAGCCGAGCTTCCTTATCAAATATCTCCGAAGCATCTTGTTGTGCGTGGAGCTCAGAAATGGCGTCTGCGATATCCTGCAAGTTTTCCATGGTTGGATGTTGAAGCTATACAACTTACCCAGGCACTGCTCCTACCTATGTCGCTATTCCCTTGTTTTAATTAGGAATTTTAAATAACTTTTGTACTTGCGTTTCCAGCACTCTCACATTGGCCAGTTATATGAGCCAATCGTCGCAACTTTTTTCCAAACAATAATCTTGGAACGTCGGCCACGATGGTATCGATTGAGTTTTTTTTAATGTTAAACTCATTCTTGTAACTTCAATTTTGCTACTCGATGTTGTTGAAATTCAACAATTATTCAACACGCAGTCAAGAGAAGTGGTAAACACGATATGGAAGATAGTAGGGAGCAACGGATTTAGTGAGGGACACATCCATGACAGAAACTTGATCGCACACTTCTTATAGAACATAACCTCATACTCAACGAGAAGAGTTGGGGTAAGTTGGTGGTGCAAAACTTTGCATGAGACACCTCGAAAGATCATGCAATCAGCACAATCAAAGGATTCGATAAAAAATTGCGTGATGAAAGATTAGCTGACATCATGGAGGTGGCCGCTATTTAGTAGAACGAGGACCTCAAGCAGATGACGACATTGCTCAAGGAGGGCATCATCAGAAATAATATGGAGGTTTTTAGTTCCTTCATGGGTCATCACTTTAACATTTTGTCCCCAGCACAACTCAAAAGAGTAGTCGAAGTGGCCAAAGGACTACGAGCCCCATCCACCACAGGCCTAACTGATAAAATGTAATGATCCAAGAGGATCACCTTTTTTAATCCTTTTCCAGTTTCAATATATGGGCACTATCCCTTTGGTAGCATCGTTTTATAATTTTTTTTGCAAAATTGTCTAAAGCTGCACAAATTTCTTATAAAATTATTGTACCATTTAAGCTATATGAAACATACTCCAAGCTATTTGGTTGAATCCATAATTTACATGTTTTGAAATTTGCACAACTTTAATTAACACTTTCAAGATATTTGGATTGATTTTGCATCTTATATTTTGGAAATATACACAACTTTAGTTAACACTTCCAAGTTATTTGGATTGAATATATATTTTATGTTTTGGAAACATGCATAACTTTAGTTAATATCTCCAAGTTGTAGGTTAAGTATTCATTTGTTTGTTTAATGAGTATTCTACTAGTCCTGTCTAGGTATTATTTGCTCTTTATTGTTCCTTCCCGTTGCTAGCTTCATGCAACAAGATTACATACTAGCAAAAAGAAATAGCGTTTGCTAAAAGTTACTTTCACAAGTTTATTGTTTTTCAAATTTCTTATGGTATCTTTCAAACTCAAAAAATTCTATTGTAAATTACACTTCTCTATTACAAATCAACTTTCAAAGGGATATTAAATTTATTTAAAAAATACAAAGTAGTTTGTGTAATATCCACCCCCAATTTTTTTAAATTTTTGCAACTTGTTAGCATTAGAAATATAATCAAGATAATCAATTGAAATCAAATACCTTCCTCTTTTTGATCACCCAGATCCTTGATGTAGGCAAGTTGAGAGCATACAATGGCAAGGTTTACATTACAATGCTAGAAAGTAACCACTTGTTCAATGGGGTGAGTAATAAACTTCGACTTATGCAGTGGTACAAACTGAAAGTAGAACAACTCACAACTCTTCTGCTTTTCAACGGTGAGTACAAAGTAGGAACCACTCATATAGTGGGGTCAATACATGAAAACCACTTATTCAATGGGGTGAGAAATAAACCACTTATTCACTAGGGTAAGTAGCAAATAAACATAAAGATCTAATTCATTGATGATACTACCAAACGATGTTACAATGAGAGCTTGTTTATAATTAGTCTTATAAACAACATAGACTATTGCTACAATAAAATGATGATAACACTTGATTCAACACCCCAAATGATACGCAACACCAAAATAAGTTAGCCCATGATAAAAATGAACTATTATACCTCAACAATGACTCTGTGAAGTCTACAATAGATTGAACAACAAGTATATGTCTAATATGCAACAACAGGTCTAAAACCCCTCAAATTAGCAAGCTCCAATATGGCATGTCACCCAAGAATGTCATCCAATCACCAAAGAACACCCAAACTATTTGCAATGCTAAGGAAGGATCTAAGCGCCACCAAAAGGTTTCAAACAAGTTGCAAAAGGGAGGGAATTCCTTCCCAAAGCCTCACGTCCCCCTTGCCCAAGGTTGTACAGCCAACTAGAGTGGCGATCACCTCCTTAAATTTAAAATCTTCACTAAATAATCCATAAACTTGCAAACTAGGTCACTCAATGCCAAGGAAGAGGATAAACCAATACCCAGAAGGAGGTCTCCAATGCTTCACTCTGCAACAACAACAATGCGATACAAGCTAGGAAAGGAATAATATGACCTAACAAGCATAACCAAGGTGAACTCACTACCAAAAAACTCTACAAAGTTAGCAATCACACCAAAATATATAGAAACTAGAAAAAATCAAAGTCATCCATCATAAAAAAAAATTGACATCTTTACCAAAGCTCCAATGGTGACTCTTGCAGTGAAGCCACAACAATTTGTCTAGCTAGGGAGTATCTCTTAACTCTGAAACTAGAGCAACCTTTATGGTTTTCATCCTCAAAGCCTTGAAAGATTCAATCAAAAATCTAGCAACACTTTGTTATCTCAAATCAATATGAAAAAATGAGCTACCCTTGGCCTCCTTATATAACTTTTTGGAGGGAGAGGTTACAAATTTGAAAGTAATAAAATAATCCTTTTTTGAATTTTCCTTTATAAGATAAAAATAACCCTCTCATATGTCAACATCCCCATTTCCTCAAGACTAGGCATCCAACTTGAGGTGTTTTCTCACCTTTGTAAAACATTATAATCACTTAAGTGAAAATAAATAAAAATTAGACATTACACTTAAGTGAAATATTAAATTATTTTATCACTTATGACGAAAAATCTTGAATCAACTCATAACCCAATTCTAACTACATTGAAGGGATGTGGAGGCATTAGATGAAAGAATGAGGCTATTTTGGAGACTTTCTAAAAATAGATGTGCTCTCCAATAAGTTTGGAGAACACTCAAATCAATCGATAACACTGCAGGGAGTGTCATTCAACTCAGAAACATCCCTTGAGCTCAAAGACAACATCAAAAACCAAGAATTGTTACCATTGCATCCTCCAAGGATCTTGGATTCCCCTTAACCCATCCATTTACCCTACAGGAAATTTGAAAATAGGCTAATGGCCACTGAAAACCTTAGGATTGAGAAGGGGACATTACAGTCCTCCCTCCCCAAGATTGCTTGTCCATAAGAAATTGCAAGTTTGGATGTTGCAATATACGTTTATCCTCCCAAGTTGCATCCTCGACTGATAAATTCTTCCATTTGACTAGATACTCTTTGATGGTTCTTCTCCTCAATGTACGCTCTTTGAAATCAAATATGATTTAGGAACTAATACAAGCTTCCCTTCCTCATCGAACAGAGGTAACTCAGTAGAAGCAAGAACATTGCACACAAGAACCCTTTTGAGGTGTGACACATGGAAGATATTGTGCACTTTACTACTCTTTGGTAGCTCTAGCTCATAAACCACTTCTCCAACCCTTTTGGAGATCCTAAATGGCCCATAGAAACATGGCTTAAGCTTCACCACTCCACTCTTCTTGAGAGTAGACTATCAATATGGTTGAAGTCTCAAATTAACCATGTCTCCAACCTCAAACACATGCTCAATACGGTGTTGATTAACATACAACTTTTGGTGATTTTAGGCATTTTGGAGGTTGTAATTCAAGGATTTTAGAATGTCTTGACTTTGTTGCAACAAATCCTTGGCTTGGGGAGTTCTACTGTCACCAAAAAGAAATTCAATGAAACTGGGGGCTTCATATCCATACAAATCCATGAATGGAGACATCTTGATGGACATGTGATATGCAGAACTATAGCAATATTCACCCAAATGGAGCCATCTTACCCAAGCTTTCTACTGTCTAGAAACATAATTCCTTAGATACCCTTCTAGCCACTTTTTAACAATCTTGATTTTCACATCAGTTTGTGGTTGATAATTGGTGCTTGGGGTTAGCACTATACCACTCAATTTAAAAATCTCGTGCCAAAACATGGTTAGGAAATTGTTATCCCTATCACTCACAATATTCTTGGGCAACCCATGCAACTTGAACACCTCCCTGAAAAAAAAAAAGCAACAACCTAAGCTGATGTGAATGTTGTAGAAATGGAAAAGAAGTGGGAAAACTTTATCAATCTATCAACAATAACCAAAATACAGTCCCTTCCTTGTGCCTTAGGCAAACCCATAATGAAATCCATGGAGATACTTTCCCATTTTTGGTTGGGAATGGACAGGGGTTGCAACAAGATTGGAGGAAAAGTATGATCATTCTTGTTATGTTGACAAATTTGACATTATTTAACATAACGAAAGACCTTATCCTCAAGCCCCTTTCATGAGAACCTCCCCCAAATATGTATGTAAGTCTTGAAGTAACCTTGTTTATTAGCCAAGGGAACATCATGGAATTTCTAAAGAACCTTCATCTTGAGCTTTGATTTGGGCACCAAAAATATTCTTTCCTTATACAAGATCAAATCATTCACCAACTTGTACCTCTCATCCTATAAGGTACCTTCAACTATGTTGGTGGCAAAGGATTTTTTGGCATACTCTGCAAGGATTTTCTCTATGCAATCAGTAATAATCTCTATTAAAGATCTCAAATGTGGTGTTCTTGACAAGGCATTAGCCACTGTGTTATTCTTTGATTTGACATACTCATGTCAAAATCGTAAGCTTGGAGCTTGCTGACCCACTTATGTTTCCTATTATTGAGGTCTTTCTGATGCAAGAAGTGCTTGAGACTATTATAGTCAGTCTTCAAAATAAACTTACCACCAACCAAATTATACTGCCTGAACTTGCCTAAAGCATGCATGATTGCAATCATATCCTTGTCATATATGGAATATGTCCTTTCCCCAACCCTCAACTTTCAGCTTTCAAAAAAATTTGGGTGTTTGTCCTATGTTATAAAAACACCCATGTATTCTCTTGAAGCATCACATTGAAGTTTGAATGGCTTGAAGAAGTCTAGTATAGCCAAAATGGGACATGAACTCATGATGTGCTTAAACTGGTCAAAAGTCTTTTGTGTTTCCTCTAACCATACAAATGCCCCCTTTTTGGTAAGATCCATGAGAGGAGGAGCTAACTGTGAATATCCCTTCAAGAACCTTCTATAAAATCCATAAAGACCAAAATCCCCTTCAATTAAGTGAGGTTTTCTGGTGGTGGCCAATCCAAAATGGCCTCAATCTTCTCTTGGTCCACACTAACCCCCTTTGAATTGATCACATGAACAAGATACAATCTAGTTCAATCATACCAAACTCAAATTTGGATTCTTTGGAAAATAGAGATTCAACCTCTAGAATTCCTAGAACCTCCTCCAAATGCTTCAGATGCTCTTCCCATGACTTACTCTAAATCAAGATAGCATCAAAGAAGATTAAAAGAAACTTCCATAACTACTTATTAAATACCCAATTTTCATACAAGACTGAAAGGTTGTAGGTGCATTAGTTAAGCCAAAAGGCATAACTAGAAACTCATAATACCCAAAATGACATCTGAAAGAAGCTTTTTCAATGTCCTCTCGCATTCTAATCTAATGATAACCAAATTTGAGTTTTATCTTGGAAAATTAAACTACTCCATGTAGCTCATCAATGACATCATCAATCCTCAAAATTGGATATCGATTCTTGATAGTCTTCTTGTTGAGAGCTTGATAATCTATGCACATGCGCATAGTTCCATCCTTCTTCACCAAAACCACTGATGAAGCAAAATGACTCTTTCTTGGGTAGGGGTGTCCCATATCCAAGAGTTCTTTGATGGATTTCTCAATCTCATCCTCAAGTGTCATTTTGGATGTTGATATGGGGTAATATGACTATCTTGGCACCCTCTTCAAGTTCAATCACATGCTCAATCCCCATTTCAGGAGGTGTCCCTAGTGGAATATCATTGAACACCTTGCTTCACTTTGAGAGAAAAGCTTGCACATTTAGATGATAAATCATTCTCTTATGGAGAATTAGTAGGAATGAATACACATTTTTCTACCCACTCCACTAAATCATGTTGAATCAACCATTCCATCCTCTTCAATGAAACTATGCGAGGGCCTCCATTTGACATCCCTCTCAAAACCACCTTCTTCCCATTGAATGTGAACTTTAGATCTATGGTTTGAAGGTTTAGAGTGATTTCTCCTAGAGATTGTAGCCACTGGATGCCTAGAACTATATTGGTGTCACTAATTCTTACAATGTATAATTCATCATTGACTTCATAGTTGTCCAACTGAATAAACATATTTGATATCTTTCTAGTGCAAGTGATTGTAAATTCATGATCAACCACCATGATTTTAAAGCCTTCAAAATATTCAATCTTGAGTCCTCTCTTGGCCACAATCCCTTTGTCGATCAAGTTATGAGTCGCGCTCTAGTATCAATGAGAGCAGCAATTTGTTTCCCACATAGGACTTAGAAAGACTCATTCTTTTGAAAGATGGAAAGTTGGGCAAAGGCGGCCCCACTTTTTTGAACCCCTTCTTCTTTTTCCTCCAAATCTGATTGTTGTTCTGATATATCAGATATTGATTCATCATTAGAATACACCTCCAAATGATGCACTTTGACTCTTCCAAAGCACTTGTGTCTTGGGGCCCACGACTCTTTGCAAGTAAAACACAACTTCTTCCTTATGATCTCATTTTTGAGGTCATCATCTATCTGAGATGGAAATTTCTTGGACTAATTAGTATCTTTGTGCAAGGGCCTTTTCTCCTTCTTGTTTGAAAAAGTATTGGACTAAAATTTATGCCTTGGGGCTGCCAAATCCATGCTTCTTGCTTTTCTCATAGCCTCCTATAGATTTGGTGGGCCAAATGCCTTCACCCATCCCTTCAACTGTTCCTTCAACCCTTCAATGAAAAGGACCACTAGCCTCCTTTTTGTGATGTTGGGCACCATTACAGAAAATCTATAGAACTCAAAAATGAAAGCATCAAGAGAGTTGTGTTTACTTAACTGGGAAAGATCTTGAAACTGCATCTCAAGATCCTTACGATCAAGCCTCTCAATGATTTTTTCAGTGAACTCATCATAGGTATCAATTAGGTTATGGCCAAGTGGGACCAAATTGTGATACTGTCATTCATGGGTAGCTTCATCCAAGTGAAAAGTGGTAAATTTGATTGTGTCCAAGTCTCGCATCGACCTCAATGATAGGTAATTGTCCAACTTTTGGACCTAGACTCTAGCAGTGTACGTGTCACTTCCATCGAAGTGGGCTAGTCACCTTACCCAATGCTTGTTGATAGTCCCTTGGTGCCATAGGACTTCAATTTTCAAACCTTCCTCCACCTCTCTTTCTTTGGTTCATGAATTGCTCCAAAGACACGATTTCTTGTATCTCCACAAGAAGGGTCGCATACTCAATGTAACTAGTCCTCACCTCCTCCACTACAACAATTTGGGCTTCTTTCTCTATTGGAGGTACCTCCCTTCTTATGAAGGTGGGCTATAGAGGTCTAGTAACAAACTCAACGAGCATGCCAATATTTTTTTCATTCTTCCTTCTTTGATTGTTGACATTTGAAGCACTAGCTTCACCATTTTGACATTGAGGTGTGGGAGTCACATTCTGATTCATCTTAGCCAAAAGTCATGACATCATGTCCAACATGATATCAAAATTCATTTATATTCTAGAATTTGGACTATTTAGATGGGTTGTTCCATTATCCCTCTCTAACATGGCCCATGTTGAACTAACATTGTCACCTTTTGAATTTTGGCAGGCTCTAAGGGATTATGAAAAAGTTTCCTCAACTAGAACTTGAGGAATCTAAAACAACTACCTTCTCTACTCTCTATTGTAGTATATGGTTTTCCTATCACTCATATATAGGTTTTAGCATTTGCAAACAAGTGTCAAGGCATAGGTTGGCAGGATGACCAACTCTAATATCACTGTAATATCCACCCCCAATTTTTTTATTTTTGCAACTTGCTAGCATTAGAAATATAATCAAGATAGACTAAAATCAACTACCTTCCACTTTTTGATCACCCAATTCTCAATGTGGGCAAGGTGAGAGCATACAGTGGCAAGGTTTACATTGCAATGCTATAAATTAACCACTTACTTAGTGATGTGAGTAATAAAATTCCACTTATATAGTGGTACAAACTAAAAGTAAAACAACTCACAACTCTTTCAGTTTTTAATGGTGAGTGCAAATCGGGAACCAGTTATGCAGTGGGGTCAGTACAATAAATCCACTTATTCAATGGATAATGAAGTATGTCACTTATTTAGTGAGGTGATAAAAAAACCAATTATTTATTAGTGTAAGTAGCAAATAAACATAATGAGCTAATTCATTGATGGTATTGCCAAACGGTGATACAATGAGAGCTCATTTACAATAAATCTTATAAACAACATAGACTAATGCTACAATAAAATAATGATAGCACTTAATTCAATATCCCAAATGCTAACCAACACCAAAATAAGTTATCCATTATAAAAATGAGCTATTATACCTCAACAATGACCCTCTGAAGTCTGAAAATGGATTGAATAGCAACAAGTACAAGTCTAATATGCAACAATGGGTTTAAAACCCCTCAAATTAGCAAGATCTAATATGGCACACCACCCAAGAATTTCATTCAATCACCAAAGAACACTACCAAACCATTTGCAATGCCAAGGAAGGGTCTAGGCACCACCAAAAGGTTCCCAAAAAGCTGCAAAAGGGAGGTTCAATTCCTTCCCAAAACCTCATGTCCCCCTTGCCCAAGGTTGTACGAACAACTAGAGGTGTGATTAGCTCCTAAAATTCAAAATATTCACCAATTTTTTTATAAACTTGCAAACTAGGTCACTCAGTGCCAAAGAAGAGGATAAACAAGTACCAAGAATGAGGTCTCCAATGCTTCACTCTACAAAACCAACAATGTGGTATAGCCTAGGCAAGGAATAGTATGGCCCAACAAGAATAACAAAGGTGAAATCACTCCCAAAAAACTCTACAAAGTTGAAAATCACACCAAAATATATAGTAACTAGAAAACATCAAAGCAATCCATCATGAAAAAAAATTGAAATCTTCACCAAGCCTCTAATGGTGACTCCTACAATGAAGCCACACCAATGTCCAACTAAGGAGTTATTAGTCTATCGTTTTGCCTTCGGATGGAGTCTCTGGCCTATATTATAAGTCTTTATGGCACATGTTTCATTAGAAAGCTTTTAGCTATTGTTAATAATTTTTATTAAAATGCCTTGACTTTGTCAAAAATCCCTGTTAAGTGTCAGAAATATTTAATCTTTTCATGGCTACATGCATGTTTTAGAGAGAATCCATGTTTTAAAAAACAGTTTGAGTCATAGTAAAAATAGATTGTGCTTCTAGGGCTTCTATCATTTTAGCTTTCTTTACATGAGTTTGCAGGATTTCAATCGTTACCAGGATTTGCTTTAAGCAACAAGGGAGAGTTGCCATGAACATTATTTTTTGGTCTAATGGAGCCTTGGAATGTAGTTTCAGTGCTGGGATACATGCAAAGTTGGTATTCATTTCTTTCTAACTTTCAACGCCATGAACATCCTATTACAAAGTAGATGGGATGTGTAAATGTATCTATTTTTAAATAAATGGAGCTTGAAATGGTTGTAGGGTCTCTCAATACTATCACACTCCTTCCATGCAAGAGCATGCACACAAATTTCAATAAAGGAGTTATTTTTGTTCTCTCTTGAAGTTCCATGTTGTTGTCATAAGGTAATGTCTACAACCATTAGCTTAGAATACCTTGCAAATAGGTTTCTTTTTCCTGTGTTTGTTGAAGAAGCTCAATGAGTGATTCATGAGTTTGTATGGAAGACAAGGAGGTTAATAACCTTAGATTCAAAGAAGATGAAAGAAGCAAACAAGGTGAAGGGTTCAATGCAAGGCACAAAGTTGAAAGACTTCACAGAGTTCATTAAGTCAGATAAATTTAAATAATGAAGTGATATATATGATCTTAAGAGGTAAGTTGAATCATTTGCTAGCTAACTTCCATGCCTGGTGTTGACACTAAAAACCTTAACTAGGGGTTATTAATTATTTATAGTCTAACATATTCTATTTAGTGAGGAAAATTTTAGTATTGTGGCAACAAGCAAGTCTGAGCACACATCCTTATCTCTCAAATCAAAGAAACAATTTTGTCATACCACCCTATAGAATAGTTCCATATTATGATGAAGAAGATAAGGTGTAGAATGGCTCATTTCCTTCCCAAGTTGATGGATAATAAGAGGGGTGAAACGTTTCAAAATTTGGGCCAGACAAGTTTGACAATGAAGATCCCAAGGAGCAGATAAAAATGATTTATTTCTTCAGCAGATTCTATTTCTGCAATAGCATGGACTCTTGGAGGCAATAACGGGTGTTGGTATCTATGTTATTTACTCCAAATTCTATAACTAATAATGCTAATTTGCATTAAATTTTCGTTGTTATTGAGAGTGAAAGGAGGATTGTTACAATAAAGCAAGTGACAGATTTATTTATGAAAATGTGATTGTTGTTGAAGAAGACAATTATCAAGTGAAATCTTGTGATTCCATAGATGATGGTTTATAAACTGAGCAACATGACAGTTTATAGATCTTGAGTAACATGGCACCATACTTCCCTAAACCCAAAGGTCTATGTATGGAAAAGGGTACCTTGTCTTTATTTGTTTCCTTTCTGAACAAAAGGGCAAGGTTTTTGCTAATGATACATAGTAAAAAGGCCAAAATAACCTCAAAAAATAGTGATAAAATCTTAAATTTCATGATAGAGAGTATATGTCATTGTTGGTGGACAGTATGGAATAATTGTTTACATTGGCATGGAAGGAGGACTTCTAATATTGAGTATCATGTGCTCTATTTCTAACAATGAGAGGTTCAAAGATGGTCAATTACTAACATGCACCCCATATTTAAGATATCATAGTGTTTTCCTTAAAGGTATTGTTGATGGGAAAGTGTGAGGATAGAAGCCTAATGGAAAGGAATAATTAGACTTATGCATAAGAATAATTGATGACAGTGAGTAGATGTGAAAAGAGTGGCTCTAAAATTGAGCAATCTAGTCAAGAGAAGGATGAAAGCATGTTAGTTCTATGAGTGCAAGCAGAGACACATCACCAGGAAGTGTTGAAAATTCAATGTCATCATCTAATATTAACAGTCCATCACCTAGCACAACATCTTTGTTCATTTCAATAACCAAACTAGATCAATCTATTATCACAAGAGATGATATGACTGTCATAGAAAATGAACTAGTACAGTCCTAAGATTGTCATAATAAAGAAGATAGTTAAGTTGGAAGGTGAGAGTCCTAAGAACAATTATAATATGGAACGATATGATAGTACTTCAAGAGGCATATTATACAATGATATTCACAAAGGAAGCATGAGAATAGGGCGGTGTTATGAGAATTATCATGAAAGACTTGTTCAGGACAACTTACACAACAAAACAATGGGATAATCTAGAGGAGAATGTTTGGGGTATTGCAAGTCTTTCCATTGGATTAAGTATCTCAGTTTCTACAATCCAAAAGCATGACATTCCAACTATGGTAATTGATATTTCACATATTCTTATGTTTTGGATTTCCTATTTACACTCAAGGCAGCAACAATTTTTTTTGTCATAATCTTTCACATATAATGATGTGTTTGATGCATCCTTGGTTAAATGGGTTCATGTTTAGCTTTATCTACTATTTTAAGTGATGGTAACAATATTTAGACAAATTCACGATAAAAGAGTACAATGTATTTATGTGTAAAAATGGTGCTAATTTTTAGGTAAAAATGGTGTTAATTTGTAGGTAAAAATGGTGTTAATTTTTAGGTAACAGCAAGCTTCAAATTCCTTGTGCAAGCAAGGGAATCTCACCAAAGCATAAATGAGGTTTTGGAGGACATGGAATACATGGGATGTAAGCCTACATATGTATTTTATACTATTGTAATTCATAACCATTGCAATAAATATAAGGTGTAAGATGGTCTTAAGTTGATTTTTGTGAGAGAGCAAAAGTTTCCCATAAATTCTACCCCTATCACATGGCACCATTGATAGAAGATAGTTAGATGATAAGTTTCACCACTATGATGAGGTTTTAAACATGTATTGAAATGTCATAAAAGGAAGTGATGTAGGAGTTTTTAAAATTTTCTTTTCTTTTATTTATTGTTTTGTGAGCATGAAATTTTGGCTTGGTTTGTGTGGGGGCAGCATTGTTTTTGAAAAGATAAGCAACATTTATGAGGTGTCATACCCTTCACAAAGAGCCACCAGGCCAAAAGGAAACAAGTCAAAAAATGCTAACAGTAAGTCAAAAAAAGAACAAAGACAACACTTTAATAGCATAAAGACCACGGGTAGGCAGCCAAAACACAGAACACCAACGCAGGCAGCAGCTAACTGGAATTATCCCAGTTTTTGAACAAGAGGTCCACAACGTCATCACCGACCCAGTCTTGGTTCTCTTGGGTATTATTGCCCTCCAACTCCTCCTTGATAACAGTGGACAGGGTGCTAGTAACGAAGTGACCCAACTTCATTGTGAAGCGAGTCAAACCTCTAAATCTTTTATTGAGCATTTCCATCATCTTCTCCAAAGCACAGAGCTCCTCCCCGAAATCCATGGTTCTTGGGACCTCATCAGGCTCAGCAACCAGGGGTGCAAAGAGTGAGAGGTCGAAAAGTGTGTGGGGGCAGCATTGTTGTGAAGACCATTTGTATATGCTTTGGTAACTAACACCTCAACCTAGAGATTAATGATGGATAGTTATGTTTCAGTTCTATACCCATGTGAGCATGTGAAATATGCAAAAAAATTTAAAAGGAAATGAAACTTACATGTGGGGATTCATGGGAAAAAGGCAAGAATCCGTTACAAATTTAGTTATCAAAAGCATCGATAGCCAAGAAACAGTTAGAGAGAGCGGGAAGTTAACAAAGGCCAAGTGGATATTTTTTTTTGGAGTGGCCTTCAAGGGAAGTTGGTGCTGAATGTGCCAAGGAGAGGTGACTAGTTGTTTAGTGTGGTGAAGCAAAGAAAGTAGTGAGCACAACCAACTAGGATAGAGGCCAAAGAATTTGCCAGTGGAAAAGGTCGAAGCCTACCTCTATTTAAGGCTATTGTCTTCAATATTTTTTTTGTTTAGTATCAATGATTTAGTGGTAAAGAAGCTGATGATTCCTTAGAAACTTTTCAATTACCTTGGCATATTAAAAATAGTTGGCTACAAGTTTTCCTTGGTTTTATTTCCTGTTAAAAAGATAGAGTGGAATAGTCCATTTTTTAATTTCTTGTTGTCTTTTATTTTCAATTATCTAAATCCCTCTCTACTTCCATTTATGGGTGTGTTTGATCTAGAAAAATAGTAATAAAAGATTGAATCAAAAAATTGGTAGCTTCTACCAGTAGTTATAATAGAAAGACAAATTGTAATTTTTGTGTGTCTACAACCATCAATCTCATAGGTTGGAATTTAAATTGTAACCATGTCATCAGTTTTTGGTATCAGAGCCATAAGTGACTAGGCAAGTGAAGTGGGACAAGATGTTGCCAAGAAGAATGCCAAGAGGAGGTTCTAGAGGAGGTGTCAGGAGAGGCATGGAGGAAGGAATTCTTTAAATGTTGTAGAATCTCATGGCAAGAATGGAGGCCATGGAGTAGGCACAGAGAAGAGGGTTACTTGCAGGAGATATAAGCGATAATGAATAAGAGGAGCAACCAAACAGAGAAGAGGTGGTTCATGGAGAAGGAGAAGACCCTGATGGAGTTGAAGTGAGAATATTGAGAGAAATCATGGGGGTTTGAGCAAATCCCAAAATAGAGGTTCCCATCTACTCAGGAAGCCTCAATGGAGAATTTATTGATTAGATCAATGATCTTGATAATTATTTTGAATATGATGAAGTGGCAGAGGATAAACGAGTCAAGTTCACATGCACAAGACTCAAAGGCCATGCTGCTATGTGGTGGGATTATGTTCAATTGGAAAGGTGAAAAAAGAATAAAGAAAAGTTAACTTCTTGGGATAGAATGGTCACCAAGCTGAAAGCGAAGTTCCTTCCTAGAGATTACCAAACTAATTTGTTTAAAAGATTATAAAATCTCAAGTAGAAGGAGATGAGTGTGAAAGAATATACCGAGGATTTCTACAAGCTCGTGATTCAATCAGGGCATAGTGAAGAAGATATGGAGAAGGTATCTAGGTACCTCAATGGATTTTGATACAATTTACAAGATGAATTGAGTCTTTTGTCACCTAGGACTCTTGAGGAAGCCTATCAATTTGCAATCAAAGCAGAGGAAAATCTTATGAGAAATAAAGTTCAGCAAGGAAGAGGTAGAGGAAGAGGAGAAAGAGGAAGAGGGAAGCACTCTAATAGAGAACAACAATGTCATCAAGGTGAAGAAGTAGGCACTTCTAGTGGACAAGCTAATATGAAGAGAGGAGGTTTACAAAATAGAGGAGGGAGACTGTTTGGTAGAGGAGGTTACCAAGGAAGAGGAAAATGTTTTCTAGGAAAGTGCTTCAAGTGTAACAAGTTTGGTCACAAGAGTTGGGAGTGTTATGAGTTTACACAAGAAGGCCACATAAGACCTAAGAGGATTAATCAGATTGTGCAATAAAACAAAGAGATTATGGGGTCACCTTCTCATAACTTAGAAGAACCTAATATAGGAGAGTCTTTGTTGTTCAAAAGAGTACTGTTAAAGCCACCAAAGGAGAGTCCAGAACCTATGCAAAGGAGAGCTTTATTCAAGACCAATTACAAGGCTAAAGGTAAGTGTTGCAAACTTATTATTGATAGCGGTAGTACATATAATCTTGTGTCAAATGAAATGGTGAGCAAGTTAGGTCTCACTAAGAGTTAAATATCTAAATCCCTATCAATTTTCTTGGCCACAAAAATGCCATTAGTTATTGGTAGATGAGCAGGATTCAATAGAGTTTCAAGTTGGTAGTTATAAGGACACTGTTATGTGTGACATCATGCCCATGAATTTTTTCCATGTGCTTATTGGTAAGCCTTGGAAGTTTGAAAGGAGATCCATACATGATGGAAGAAATAATACCTACACTTTTCAAAAGAATGGTCATAAACATACACTATTACCCTTGAGAGGAGAAGAAGGGGATAATAAGAGCAACAGTAGCAGCAAGGTTATGTTGGTGATAGGCAAAGAATTTTTGTGTGATATGAAGAAGGTAGAAGTGGTATATGCATTAGTACTTAAGCCTAAGGATGCACCTACCTCTACTAAGCTGGATAATTTGTCAAAAGAGTTTCAAGACATATTGAAAGAGCATATGGATATTGTGGTATTTGATTTGTTGAATGAGTTGCCTCCAATGAGGAGAATTAGTCACCATATGGATTTGGTTATAGGGGCTAGCCTACCAAACAAGGCTACATATAGATTGACTCCTAAGCAGAATGAGGAGATTAGAAAGTAGGTTGAAGAATTGTTGGAGAAATTTTTGATAAAGGAGAGTCTTAGCTCCTGTGCAGTACCAATAGTTCTAGTACCCAAGAAGGAAGGTGCTTGTAGAATGTGTAAGGACTCCATAGAAATCAATAATATTACCATCAGATACAGATTTTGTATTCTGAGGATGGATGAATTAATGGATTGTTTGAGTGGTTCTATATATTTTTAAAGATAGACTTGAAGAGTGGTTACCATTAGATCATGATTAGACCTAGGGATGATTGGAAGACAATGTTTAAGACTAATGATGGTCTTTATAAGTGGTTGGTTATGTCTTTTGGGCTTACAAATGCACCTAGTACTTTTATGAAGCTTATGAGTGAATTATTGAAACCATTCTTGGGGAAGTTTGTGATAGTCTATTTGGATGCTATACTAGTTTTTAGTAGGTCTAAGGAGGAACATCTAGAGCACTTAAGGCTGGTTATGACACATTTGCATGAGGAGAAGTTGTTGATCAACCTCAAGATGTGCACCTTTATGAAGACTGAGTTGGTTTACTTGGTTTTTGTGGTATCAAGAGAGGAATTGAAGATGGACCAAGAGAAGGTTAAGGCCATTGTTGATTGGTCAACACCGAGGAGTGCTTATGAGGTAAGGAGTTTTCATGGACTTGCTACTTTTTATAATAAGTTTTTCAAGAATTTCAGTAGCATATTTGCTCCTATACTTGACACTATAAAATGACATAAAAAGTAGTTTGAATAGACTCAAGAGGTGGAAAAATGTTTTAGATTGTTGAAAAAGAAAGTAACTGAACAACCTATACTTGTGTTACTTGATTTTAACAAAGTCTTTCAAGTAGAGTGTGATGCTAGTGGCTTAGCAATAGGGGTTGTCCTAAGTCACGAAGGGAAACTAGTTGCTTATTTCAGTGAAAAGTTAAATGATGCTAAGGAGAAGCATTCAACTTATGATCTTGAATTTTATGCATTGGTTCAATCTTTGAAGAAGTGGAGGCATTACTTGCTTCCCAAGGATTTTTTTGTTTACACAGATAACCTTGTACTTCAGTTTATAAATAGCCAACACAAGTTGAATCAAAGGCATACAAAGTGGGTGGAGTACCTTCAGAGTTTTAACTTTGTGTTGAAACATAAGAGTGGGCAAGAAAATAAATTTGTCAATGAATTGAGTAGAAGTCTATTGCTACAGGAAATCCAAGCAAACAATGTTGGTTTTGAGAGCTTGAAGGAGTTGTATGAGAATGATGCAGATTTTAGACATGCATATAAAGCTTGCAGTAGTCCTATCAACAAAGATAGAGGACCATGGGCTGATTTTATGTTGCAAGATGGTTTTTTGTTCAAAGGTAATCAGTTGTGCATTCCCAAAGGGTGAATGAGGGATAGTCTCTTGAAAAAGAAGCATTGTGGTAGCCTAGTAGGACATTTTGAGCAAGACAAATCTTACGTACAATTGAGTACACACTATTATTGGCCACAAATGTAGGCAGGTGTGAAGAGGTATGTAGAGAGATGCAGAGTATGCCAACATGCAAATGGTAGCAGTCAAAACATTTTTTTGTACCAACCGCTACCTATTCCTAATAGACAATGGGATTCAATGAGTATGGATTTTGTAGGATTTCCTAGAACTCAGAGAGGCAATGATTCTATTTTTGTATTTGTGGATAGGTTTTAAAAAATGGTCCATTTCATTCCTTGCAAAAATACTAGTGATGCAACAAATATATCTAACTTGTTTTTCAAAGTAGTGAGGTTGCATGGTATACCCAAGAGTATAGTATCTAATAGAGACACAAAGTTTGTGGGGCACTTTTGAAGAGCAGTTCAAAAGAATTTGGGCACCCATCTCAGTTTTAGATCAACTTACCATCCCAAAATGGATGGTCAAACATAAGTGGTTAACAAAAGCTTGGGTAATATGTTGAGGTGTCTTGTTGGAAACATGCCTAGTAATTGGGATATGGATTTAGCATAGGCTGAGTTCACATATAATGATTCTCCAAACAGGAGTACTGGTTTGAGCCCATTTTGCATTGTTTATGGTATGCATCCAAGGGGTGTATTTGATCTCACATATCTTGGTAATTTTAAGAGAAGAAGTGCAAATGGTGAGGATTTTTTCAAATGTATTCATGACCTTCACGAAGAGGTCAAATTTTAGATTGAGGGGAGAAACCAACAATATAATTAGTATGTTGATAAGAAGTGCAGAGAAGTACATTTTTAGGTTGGTGATCTCGTTTTGGCTCATATCAAGAAGGAGATATTTCCAAAAGGTGAATATAACAAACTAAAAATGAAGAAGATAGGTCCTTGCAAGATTCTCAGAAAGTTTTTCGCCAATGCTTATGAGATAGCTCTTCCTTCTAATATGGGTATCGTGCCCATCTTCAATGTCGTTGATCTCTATCCCTACAAAGGTGAGGAAACTGATGGAAAATTAGACACAAAGTTGATTCCAAGATGGGAATAGCAAGTGACCAAATCAAATCCAATCAACATTGAGTGCATCTTGGAGAAGCAATTGTTGAAGAAGACCGAGGTAAGGAATATTTCCAGTACTTGGTTAAATGGAAAGATCATCCTTTGGAGGGCTCCACTTGGTTAATATTTGTAGAGATTTCCAAATATGGTCATAGTGTTGATGACCTCATGAGTAAGAGATCGTGATCTTTTTGTCTCTGGGGAAGCCTGATGCAGAAGCTTTTAAAATTTTCTTTGTTTTTATATGTTATTTTGTGAGCATAAAGTGTTGGCTTGGTTCGTGTGGGGACAACATTGTTGTCAAGATAATTTGTATATGCCTTGACAACTAACACCTCAACCTAGCAATTAAAAATGGACAATTATGTTTTAGTTATATACCCATGTGAGCATATGAAATATGCAAAAAAATGAAAGGAAATGAAACTTATACCTAGGGCCACATGGGACAAAGGAAAGAATTCATTGCAAATTTAGTTATCAAAAGCATCGATAGGCAAGAAACAATTAGAGAGAGTAGGCAGTTAATAAAGGCTAAGAGAATATGTTTTTTTTGGAGTGACCTGTAAGGGAAGTTGGTGTTGAACGTGGCAAAGAGAGGTGAATGGTTGTTTAGCATGGTGAAGCAAAGAAAGGAGTGGGCACAACCAACTAGGATAGGGTGGGAGAATTTTCTAGTGGAAAAGGTTGAAGACTACCTCTATTCAAGGCTATTTTCTTCAATGTTTTTATTGTGTAGCATCATAGATTTAGTGGTAAAGAAGCCGATGATGGCTTAAGAAAATTTTCAATTACCTTTGCATATTAAAAATAGTTGGTTGTATGTTTTCCTTGGTTTTATTTCTTATTAAAAATATAGAGTGAAATAGTCCTTTTTTAAATTTATTATTGGCTTTTATTTGCAATTAGCTAAATCTCTCTCTACTTCCAGTTATGGGTGTGTTTGATCTAGAAAAATAGTAATAAAAGATTGAATCGGAAGATAGTAGCTTCTACCACTAGTTATAATAGAAAGAAAAATTGTAATTATTGTGTGTCTATGCCCATCAATATCATAGGTTGGAATTTAAATTGTAATTGTGTCATCAGACAGCTTACAGGGTCATTGTTGTCCTATTAAGACATGGTGGATCAAAAGGGAAATCTATAGTGAGATATGAAGACTTTCCACATTTTATGGTGACAAATGAAAATGGTAATATACTGTCTTTTTAGTGTGCTCTATTACCAATAGAATAAATATAGTGGTAGCCATAAGATATGAAGAGACGGTAGGTTTCCATAGGTAGCATAATGAACATGCGATAGGGTGTACTCATCTCATGAAGGGTAGAGGATAAAGGAATACTCGTGGGGACTATTAGAATTGTAGGTCAATATCAAATAAGATCATGGAAAGACAATTCCCTCGTCCTAATGATAATACCATTAGGACATATCATGAAAGAAAGAGGTCACAAGTGCATGATATGTCTTGAGAAATGGAGGCATGACATGATAGTTAAAGGTAAATTTAAATGTAGAATAATACAATGATTTCAAGGGATATGGAGCATGGGAAAGAGCTAAGTTGGTGATAGTCCTTCAAAATAACTTCTACAACTTATTAGACTTTGAAATTGTAGTATTTTGGTCATAAAAAAAGATAGTGATCTACAAGTGTGGTAGGAAATGTATGAAAACAAGTAACAATTCTATAAATACCTTAGATGATATCCTTTAATATCATGAAAAGAAGTTACAATCATAAATAATATGAAGAAATTCAAGAGGCAGCAATAGAGTGACAATCATGACTAAGGAACAACTTGGTATGCATGATTGCAACAGTCATAGCATGACATCACAAATGAGAAAATGGCCTATTCAATCCATGTAAAACACAAAGGTAATAGATAGTGTAACAAAGGCAACAATTTATCTCATTATGATGCATGGATAGACATGACTGTCAAGAAACAGATTAAAATAAAATTTGTATGCATAATGGACAGT
Source organism: Sequoiadendron giganteum (assembly GCA_007115665.2). NCBI lineage: Eukaryota > Viridiplantae > Streptophyta > Pinopsida > Cupressales > Cupressaceae > Sequoiadendron > Sequoiadendron giganteum. Next base: position 110,080,609 of record CM021104.1, on the reverse strand, counting down.
AGGCATAGAGGGGTATATCAAAACATAAAGGAGGAGTGACAAATATTAGCATAAAGGAGTTTTAAGACATAAAAAAATGTGTCATTCCTTAGTCCTATAATCATTCCCAAGGCCTTTTCCACATGTCCTATGAATCTAGAGATAAATTCAAGGTATTTTGAGGGAAGTAATGAGTATTTATGGATAGTTACAAGCATCTAGGGTAGTTTGGTGGATTGTGAAAAAATAATGGAGGGAATATAGGGTAGTTTGACTCAATTTTTAACCTTTTAAGGGCATTTAGGAGTTGTTCAAGGGACTTGGTTGATAGACAAGGTCAAGGTATGAATTTTCTTCATTCAAACACCTTTTTGGAGCACTTTTAGGGGCTACAAAGTAGGGATAACTGTTACATTTCAAAGGTATCTCTTCAATTTTTTGTTGTTAACTAAAACTTAACTATCATTGTTTACATGAGTTTACATGAAACAATAAAGATGAGAAACAATTATCAAAAAATGAAGTCTAAAGCAATTTATAAGACACCCCAGTCAGTTAATCTTCGTAAGGTACACGTGATCACTTGGATCTAGCAAGGTCCTTTCTCCATGATAGCATATCCAGTGCCCATAACTTCACAATCTCTGATGTCATGCATATTAGATTTTTCTATGTCACTTGTGCAATAAACAAATTTAATCTAGAAAGATGTTCCACATATCGTTCATTGGTGTATGTATCAGTATTGGTTATTATATCCTTCATAATGTATTCCATAGAAAGAATCCTTCAAGTTGTGCATGGGTATTGTCCACCACTGTAAATTCATCATTTATCAAGCTAAAAGCCTACAGTAGTAGTTGGGCCAACTCATCCTTCCATTCATTTTTCTCTTTGAGATTACCTGTATCATTGAAGAAAGAAGGAAACGAGATATCTAACGACTGATCAAAATCATCAAGCTCTTATGTAAATGTAATAATTATTAAATAATTGATCATCCACATTTCCCTTGGCCATCAATTCCTCTTTCTTTTCCATCATCTTGTGTTGTAATATTTTATGTTTCTTAAAAAGCATCATATGTCTTGGTGTGAATTGTCCATAATTGATTAGCCTATCCTAGTACCTTCTCAAATATCTTCCTTATTAACTCTAAGGCAATCTCAAACTTGATAGTTTTGATCTTTCTTTCCAATTCATCACATTTACTTTGAGTCTTTTTAGTTTTATGATTCTAGTGCACACTTTCCAACATAGCTTCCAGTACCCTATTCTCACAATCCACCAATGGAGAATAAGTGTTTGAGAAAGAAGGTAACTTATCTTTGTATTTGGCTACTTCATGTCATAACCTCTCATTCTCATAAACATATTTCTTATTATCTTTCACCAGTATTTCAATCTATGCCTTAGTAAATTTAGCAACATTGACATTTAGGTCAACAGTTTCCATGGGGCCAGTGTCTCCCACTCTTTGCACAAGAAGATGGCCAAAGACTTGGCTTAGGTCATTAATAATGGTGGGCATTTTCTCTGGTGGGTATAGGGCTCAAATTTGAAGAGTGGTGGTATATGGATTGTACCTTGAGCCAGTATAAATATTATCACTTTTTTAGTAGTCAATTGCAAAGATTTGTTTTGTCTTTTCCTCAACTGTCAAATACAATAGCAAAGTTGTTATCCCATCTTGGAAGTAGCATAACTCTAGCTTCTTGTAACAATTCTCGCCCCTTCTCTGGAGTAATTTTCTCCATCTCTTTGTAGGAGAAACATATATTTTCCTTTCTGAACATTCAAACTGGGTCAATTCCGCCAGAATTTGTGTAGAATCGCTTCTCTACTTTGAATGAGGAGCCGAAATCCAACGATATGGAGGACTTTCACTCATGAATTTCCTCTCATGGAATTTTTGAGGTTTGAAAGACCTCTCTAGAAATTATTCTGTTAGGAATACTTTATAGAAGTATACTGGTATTGAAGTGCTTTGTCTCCAAGAATTTAAAATCTTTGGCTTTTTGCTTGCGTCGACTTGTCATTCTATTTGGCCAACCAATCATTTTTTTTGTACTAATCATGATGTCGGATGTGGTAGAGTCGTCACCCTTTTGTCCCCATGACAGAATGCTCGTGTAGTTGACCATGGGTTTGACCCCACACATCGATTCATCTGGATCCTTCTTAACATTGATAATCACTCCTTTTGGGTTATTCATGTGTACGCTTCTAATGATTTTTTGGAACACTCTCGACTTTGGCATTAGATTATTGATTCATTTTCAGTTACTACTTGGCTTTTGTGTGGGGATTTCAATATGGTTGAGATGGCATATGATAAAGATGGCACTCTACCATTCAGATGGGCAGCTAGTGAACAAGAGGCATGGTTTTACATGCATAATAAATTGGGGCTATTTGATCCCAATATTCTAGCCGCCACCATTTTCATTCCCTTTGGCACACTTGGTGTAATTACCGGGCTAGCTCTAATAGGATATTTAAGCACCTTAATCGTGTCATGATCTCGACTCAATATTTCTTCTCTTTTGATAGCTCTTCACTCCTGGTTAAGCCGTTAGTTGATGTGACTTTTTTAAATCACTTCCTCATTTCTTTTCGCATTGAATGGGAGACAAGACAACCTTGTGCCTACAAGACTCAATTATTTTTTAACACTTCTCTACTCTATCATCAACCCACGTTGGCCCACATCCATAAGATTTGTAATTTGGAGTGTATTCCACCTCATAGTACAGGATAGATTAATTTGTGGAACGATGTTATAACTCGCACGACAATATTTCTCTGCATATATGGGCGTCAGTTGGCCATTTTCTTCCATTGGTTTTATGAGGCTACCATAGCTGACCTGCGCTTAGCCACCAAGGCTCTAGCGGCTAGCCCTTTTCTCCCCATCATTACAAGTCAGGGTGGCAGATCCAAGACACAAAAATAAATTTGCAGATAATTATGCTGCTAGAGGTGCGTAAATCAAAGCCAGATTGCATTGGTTAAAAATTGGCGATTGTGCCTCCAAGGAGTTTTTTTTGGCCTTGCATGCCAAGCACTCTTCTCCTGGCATCAAAAAAATTAAAGGAACCCAGGTGCTTTCTGAGCTACCTGACATTCTCCACACCTTTTTTAGGCATTATGAACAAGTTTCACTGCCTAGGAGTACATGTCAGAGTGATAACAAGCCCTTCAGGGTTATCTTGTTGTTGTGCCAAATAGGTTATCTTCAGCCCAAAAATCTTTTTGTGAGCAATTTCTCACTATTGAAGACTTGAAGGAATTCCTTCATACCATGGCAGATGACAAGGCCCTGGGTTTTAATGGCTTTCTGTGTGAATATTACAAGGCCCTTTGGGACTATGTTGGACAAGACCTTCACAAAGTCTATCTTGAGGCTTTCCATTCCAAGACCGTTGGTAACATAATTAATAAAGGAAATATTAAATTCATACCTAAGCCTGGATATCTCAAGGATATCTACAACTAGCAGCCTATCACACTCCTTAATGTCTCTTACAAGATCATAGCAAAAGATTTGGTTCTGAAGATCCACCATCTTTTGCCTTAGGTTGTGCACCCGGAGCAAACTAGATTTATTAAATCTAGATTTATCCTGGATAACATTATTGTTGTGTGGGAAAGTATGGAGTGGGCCAAGTGATTGGACTAGAAAGCCATTTTTCTCAAAATTGATTTTTCCAAATCCAATGACTGCATTGAGTGGCCTTTCATCTTGGCCATGTTGAAAGCCTCGAGGTTTGGGCATAACTTCATTCAGGTTGTCCAAAAGCTTTTCTCAAATGCCTCTTCTTGCATCACCATCATTGGCCACCAATATTTTTCCTTTGGCTTATTCCGCTCCATCCGGAAAGGATGTATGCTTTCTCCTTCTCTTTATGTACTTGTTGCTGAAGGTTTTGACTATCTTCTTGCCAACACAATTTCTCAATAACATGTTAGAGGCATTGCCTTGCCTAATTCCCAGGATCAGTTTGTCAATGGACATTCTCTTGATGATTCTTTCCTCACCCTTATGGAGGAGGAGAATAATATTAAGGTGGATCTTGAATGTGTTAACATTTTTTGTCTTGCATTTGGTTTCGCCATTCAATGGCATAAAACGTTGTGCTACAAGTAGTCTATTCATCCCACTACTCACTAGTTTCAATAGTACGGTTGGAAATGGATTGGTCCAAGGGAAATCTTTCGGTTTCTAGGCATTCCATTCGCCTTCCAAGCCTCTCCAGTTGAGTTGTGGCAAGTTGTTCTCCCCAAGATTGAGAAAAAATTGGCCTACTTGATTACCAAGCCTCTTTATGTTGCAGGAAAATTCCAAGTGTGCTCTAAGATCTTGGTTGCTACGCATGTCTATTACTCCTCTTGTTTGGCTCCTTCAAAAGTTGCCTATGCCAAGCTTGAAAATTTGTTACGAGACTTTCTTTGGGCCTCTACGGAGACCCATAGAGGGTTTCACCATGTTGCTTGGGATTTTTTCTACCTACTGATGCAGAGCATGTAGGGATACACAATGAACTTGAACAAAACTTTAGAGAAAGGTTCTTGACAAACTTCCAAACACTCTCTCAAAGTTTCATCAAAGGAAAAGGCTTCCAAGGACTCCAAATCACACTAAGGGTTTAAGGACTTTGCATGAATCTTATAAGGAATCTAACTAGATTAAAAAAAATAACCAAACAAAACTTGACCACTCATACTACTAGGAAACACCATTTTGTATCAACTCCACTCCTTAACCACCTACAAGCTAGTAGTCCTTCCATAGAGGATTGTCATTCATACCTAATGACCCCAACCACCAATCAAGACTATCATAACCTTTTTGGATACCCTTTTTCAAGATCTAAAACATATGTTTAAACAACCATGGACTCTTTTGGAAGAAACAACTCAAACTAGCATTGCTTCGATAAGACAACAAGACCATTTAGGCCACTTTTACAAAGGAACAACCCATAAAACTTGTTACATGTCTAATTTTTTGTTGGTAAAAAAAAAACAAGTCTCAAAACTACTGAATCCACCTTTATTTGACAAAGAAACACTTTCTAAAACACCTGATTGCAAAATCCTCAATTTTAGGCCCTTCCAAGGAGGGTTTCTTAAAAATCTATGCTCTTGGCCTCAAATCTCTTGTCCAATGCTTCAAAAAAACTCTAATATACCTGAACACACTTTATTCTAACAAAAAAAGTTGTTGCCCCCAAATTTTACACACTTTGGCATACTAAAACCTCAATTTTTCACTCAAAAACTCACTTTTTCTCATCTTGGGCATCAAGAAATTCCACTTGAATCTACTCCAAAATTCTTGAAACCAAAAGGAAATAATTCATAACCTTAAAAAAGACCTTCATGCAAGTTTTTACCAATTTCTAATGGTTAAAATGAAATATATGCAATTTTTATGGCTTGCTGCCCTATGTAAATCTGAATCTACCCGCCTGGAGTAAAATTGCCATAACTTGAGAAAATCTTAACCAATCGACATGAGACCAATGCCATTTGAAATTAGATTATGATTAGTTTCATCTCCAATCATTCTTAGGCCAATAATAGGCTGTATAGGCTGATACCATGCAAAGAACCATATGGATAAAAATGTTTCTTTGTATTTTAAAGCTATTATTTTCTCTAATGTGCTTTTGCATATTCAAGTTCAAGCCAATAAAGTTGCACTCAAAGTGTCTCACCTTCAGGTGATTTTGTATCATTGGGGAAATGCCCTATGTACTATGGATTGGGTGCCTGCTTCGCCCACTTCCTCCCCCAATTGGTTTCCCTCTCGAGGCCGACAACGAAGTGGCTCTACTCGCCCTCACTCTCAGCCTCCTCTTCGGCATGGTTCTCGCCCTCCTCAACGGTCTTGTTCTCCTCCTCCACAGGTTGGCTAGGGGTGGCCCTCTAGAGGAGAGGTGGGGATCAGTGGTGGTGGCTCTGGGTGGCCCTTTGATAATGCTCTTGGTAGCGGCTCTAGTTGGCCAGACACTAGCAAATATTTCCCGCATCTGGTACTTGCAATCTCACCTCGGTGCAAGGAAATAGAAGGTAAATAAAAATAAGTTGATAATGGTTGGGGTCCTCTTGACATCACGCTAGACCCCGTTGATGTATGGGGGAAGAAAATGGATGATAGAAACCCTCCTAGCTCTGTTGGTACTACTTTGGCCACTTAATGGCCTTTTTTCTTTATGTTTATAATCTTGGACTTCTAGGCTAGGCCCATGTGACCGGTTCTTTTTGGATTTTTGGGCACTGCCCATGTGACTCTCGGGGTGTGCCTTTTTACCACCCACCTTTTTTTGTGGATATGTATTTTCATCTTTATAATTAATATAGATAATTGTCTATTCATAAAAAAAAAAGCATTTGCGACCGAACTAGTCCAAATTTCTTAATGCGGACCTATTCCAAAATGTGAGGAGCTTAACGAGACATCATACAAGAATTTTGGTCCAATAGGATCTATATTGGAGATTCACAATTCATTTCATCTCGTGAAGGATTATCTTTCATGATTTAAGGTTGACTTTCACATTGATCATTCATCCGATTTTTTAAACCCTTGTGACCGACACAGACCTTTGTAGAGCTGGAGAATCATATTTAAGAGCATTTATAATTGTTTGGAGGCAATCCATTTAGTTAGTGGTAGTTGGATAGTTATATTTTCGCATTACCTCATTGAGGGACTGTAATAAGGACTTTGGACAATTGTAATGTTGAATGCCCTAGTGGCAAGCTTGTGAGCCCTGGTTATTCGCTATGAGGCATATGATGCATGTAAGACTGTCAATTGAATAAAGATTCATATTTGCATAATACTTTATTATGTTGTTTTCGTTGTGTGGACTCTATGCTGCACAGTTTGGACTATTCTTCCTAAACCCTCATAACCTAAGAAAAAGGAGAAATCTGTGAAGGAATATACTCAAGAATTCTACAAGATGATCATTAAAATTGGTCATAGTGAAGCAAGCAAGGAAAAGGTGGCAAGATACATCAATGGACTGAGAACAAACATTCAAGAAGAATTAATCTTGGTAAAGATGATGAAGATTGAAGAGGCATATCAATTTGCATTAAAGGTGGAAGAGAAGCTGAACAAGAAGTTTGAACAAAGGCAGAGAAGTTAAGAGGAAGATTCCAGAGGAATGAATCACAAACTGGAGAGAAAATACCTTATGCAAATAAAAACAAGGATTGGAAACCCTATCGAAGTGAAGAGAAGGATTGTAATTAATACCATAGAGGAAGAGAAGATAGAAATTTCTACCACGGTAATAGAGGAGGTCATAATTCCTACCGCAATGACAGATTTTGAAGAGATGAAGGGAGATCTGAGAGAAGATCATTCAAAGGAACTTGTTTCAAATATGGAGGTGAAGGACATTGAGTATTTGAATGCCATCAAGGAAGCACTAAAAATAAACTTGAGCATACTAGAAGAACGACATATGTAGAAGAACATGTTGAATCCCCTAATGCAATTGAGAAACCTAAGAAAGGTGAATCATTGGTAATGAGGAGAGCTTTGATGCATGAATAAGTGATTGAGGAAAAATTTCAAAGGAAGAGTTTGTTAAGAACAAGATGTAAGTTTAGAGGAAAGGTATGTAAAGTAATCATTGATAGTGGTAGCACTGATAATCTAGTTTCAAAGGAGATGGTAACCAAGTTGAATTTGAAGATATTGAAGCACCCAAACCCCTATAGGATAGCATGGATTCAAGATGAGCATATGATATTGATGAATGAGCAATTTTTGGTGAAATTTTATATAGGATTATATAGGGAAGAAGTATTGTGTGATATTATTCCTATGGATGCATGGCATTTACTATTAGGAAGACCATGGCAATATGATAGGAAATAAATTTATGATGGAAGAATAAATACCTATAATGTAACTTCAAATGGTAAAAGAATTAAGTTGATACCTTTAGAGGAAGGGGAGAAGACTGAAGTGTGTGGCACTGCCAGACTATGTTCGATAGATGGAAGGAAATTTATGGAGGGATTGAGGCATGAGAACATGTTTTTTGTATTGATTCCAAAGAAAATCAATGGTTTGAAGATAGATAACCCTATCGTAGAGAATGCAGAGATAACAGTTTTGCTAACAGAATATGAGGATATCATGTTAGAGAATGTACCAAATGGATTGCCACCAGTCCAGAGCATCAATAATCACATAGATCTAATATTGAGAGAAATTTTCATAAACAATGCATCACATAGGATGACACTGAAAGAGAATGAAAAATTGAACCGACATATACAAGGGTTGTTGAAGAAAGGATTAATCAAAGAAAGTTTAAGCCTATGTGTGGTACCTGTTGTACTTGCACCAAAGAAATATGGAGAGTGGATAATGTGTACATACTCAAGATAAATCAATAGGATCACCATCAAGTATAGATTTCCATTGCCAAGGATGGATGACATTATGGACTGTTTGAGTGGAGCAAAGTATTTCACAAAGATTGACCTAAACAGTGGATACCATGAAATTAGAATAAGAGAAGGAGATGAGTGAAAGATTGCATCTAAGACTAATGAAGGGTTGTATTAGTGGTTAGTAATGCATTTTGGATTGACCAATGCACCAATCGCTTTCATGAGATTGATGAATGAGGTACTGAAGAAATTCTTGGGTAAGTTTTTCATTGTTTACTTGGATGATATTTTGATTTTCAGTAAGACTAGAGGGGTGATCCCACAATAGTGGTTTACACTTTTTGGGACATCTTTTTTTTTCTGAAATCACATACTTTTAGAAAATATAATTATTTAAGCCTTGAAAAGTTCCATTTAAAGAATTCCAATTGAAGAGGGTTTGATCAAACCATCTTAGATCAAACCCCGCTAGTTTTAAACCATACCTATAACAAAATCTATTTTACACCTATCAAAATGCTGATAAAAACCACTTTTGATTTACCTTTTGTGGGATCAAATGAATTCATTTAAAATTTATTTTTTATAAGTATGTAGTCTTATTATAAGCTTCCCAAAAAGTATAATTTGATTATTATATTTATTTTTATTTTTTGTGAATGTAGATTTTTCACCAAAAATCAAGCTCTATGTTATGCACATGTGAAAAAATAGTAGATTATCAAAAAAAAAATCTATGCACTTGATATTGATGTTCTCGATCCAATAAAAAAATTGAATTTTGATACATACAAAAAAGTTGTGTTAGCAAGTAAACCTATGTCTAAATTGTAACTAGTTTGACTTCAAAAATTAATTAAGAAAAAAATTCAATAAAACACTATGAAACCAATTGCATGCACTAGATATTATAGTTACGAATATAAATTCGAAAAAAAAATAGAATTTATCCTTCATAGAAAAAAAAACTGTGTTAGCAAGTACACGTCACTCTTTAAAAATGTCGTTAAATGTTAAAAACTAGTTTTCAAAGGAGATATAAAAATAAATGCAATTTGATTTTCATTTTAAAAATATATATATATATAGAAAAAAAATCACAAATCAGTAGTTTGCATCATCTTCAAATTCCTCATGGTTTAGTAGCTATAGGTGCTTGAAAGTGAAGATTTAGTTAAAAAAATTAGTTCAATGTCAAGTTTGGCCAAAAAGTGTAAACCACTATTACGGGATCACTTAGTCTAGAAGAACATTTGTGGTGCATCAAACAAGTAATGCAAAGGTTGAGAGAAGAGAATTTGTTGATTAATGTCAAAAAGTTTAGTTTTATGAAGACAAAGTTGGTATATATGGGTTTTGTTATTTATGTTGAAGGATTGAAGATGGACCCTGAAAAGGTTAGAGAAATTGTTGAGTGGCCTACACTGGTAAACATTAGAGAAGTAAGATCATTCCATGGATTATCTATTTTCTAATGGAATTTTATTAGAAGCTTTAGTAGTATTTATACACCAATGATAGATACAATGAGGGGAGATAAGAAGGACTTTAAGTGGAAATCTAAACCATAAAGAAGTTTTGAATTGTTGAAGTAAACAGTGATAAAGCATCCAGTGTTAGCATTACCTGATTTTGACAAAGTATTTTAAGTTGATTGTGATGAATGTGGAAATGCAAAAGGAGCAGTGTTGAGTCAAGAAGGAAGACCTATAGCTTATTTTAGTGAAAATTTGAATGATGCTAGAAGAAGATATTCAATTTATGTTCAAGAATTCTATGCCATAATTCAAGCCCTAAAGAAGTGGAGACATTATTTGTTGCCTAAGGAGTTTGTGTTGTACATTGATCATCAATCTTTATAGTATTTGAACAGTCTAGGGAAGTTGAATTAGATACATATGAGATGGGTTGAGTTCTTGCAAAGTTATATATTTGTGTTGAAGCATAGGAGTGGCAAGTCAAACAAAGTTAAGGATGCATTGAACATGAGAAGGAATTTGCTGATAGAAATGAGGATAGAAGCACTCGATTTTGAAGAACTGAAGCACATGTATGGGGGTGATTCAGATCATGATGAAGCTTGGAAAGCATGTAAGGAACTAGTAGTGATAGACTAGAGCCAATGGTTGGATTATTTCATTCAAGAAGGCATGTTGTTCCAAGGAAATCAGTTGTGTTTTTTGAGGAGTTCAATGAGGAAGAATTTGATTAAAGAGAAAGATAGTGGAGGACTAGCAGGACATTTTGGAGTGGACAAGACAATAGCTTTGGTGAGTGAAAACTATTTTTGCCGCAGATATATAAGGATGTCAAGAAGTATGTTAAGAGTTACAAAATTTATCAAGTAGCGAAAGGGAGAGAAGTCAGAATACTAGATTTTACAAACCTTTGATAGTATCGAAGAGACCTTGGGAAGTTATAAGCATGGATTTCATATTGGGATTACCAAGAACAGAAAGAGGTTATGATTCTATAATGGTAGTAGTGGATAGATTTTCTAAAATGGCACATTGCATTCCTTGCAAGAAGACTAATGATGTTGTGCATGTTGTTGATCTATTTTTTAAGGAGATTGTGAGATTGCATTGATTACCTAAGAGCATAGTTTCAGACAAAGACACCAAGTTCATTGGATACTTTTGGAGAACATTGCGGAAGAAGATAAAGATAAACCTGAAGTTTAGTTCAGCATATCACCTACAAATAGATGGACAAATTGAAGTGGTGAATAGAAGTTTGGGAAACTTACTAAGATGTTTGGTTGGTGAGAAGGAAGGAAATTTGGACATAGTTCTACCACAAGTAGAATTTGCATACAAGAATTTAGTGAACTAGAGTACAGGGAAGACAATATTTCAGATTGTGACAAGAGTACATCCCAAAGGAGTTACAGAACTAAGAGACATCAGTACGGAGGAAAAGAGGAGTGTGGAGGTAGAATATTTTGTAGACTTCATGGATACATTGCATAATCAAGTCTGGAAGCATTTGGAGGACATGAAAAGTAAGTATAAGGAGAAGGAAGATGAGAAAAGGAGACAAGGAATTTATTGTTGGAGATGAAGTGATAGTATATATTAGGAAGAAAATATTTCCACTTGGAACATACAATAAGTTGAAGATGAGAAAGTTTGGACTGTGTAAGATTCTAAGGATTTTTTATTCCAAAAATGCATATGAAGTGGAGTTACCAGAGATATTGGGTATATCACCTATATTCAAATTCTCTGACATACATGAGTATCATGAAGGACAGTCAAGTAATAGTAGCAATGAAGTTGATTTGAAGGAATAGTTACCACATCAACCACCGGAGGAGATTGAGCAGATTTTGGATACCAGAAGTGAAAGGAGCACTAGGAACAAGCAATACAAGAAATATCTAGTGAAATGGAAAGACAGACCAATGGAAGATTCATCATGGATTTCTCAAGATGAGGTGGATCATTTTGGTTTTCCTCTAGCCCCCAGAAAGTGAGGGACTCACTTTTCTTCTAACCTTGGGTGTTTAATGTAGGAGCATCTCTGGTTGTAAAGAAATCCAATATCAACCAAAAATAGTTCTTTTATTGTATTTGATTCAATAAAAAATTCAACATTTCATTTTGTATCTCATCGTATTATCGTTTCACATCCCACAAAGAAGGATACAGAATCTACAAAAGGTCATCTACAACATATCCAAATTTTAGATCATTTGCATTTGTTTTTCAAAAAGCTATCTCTTAGAATTTCATTGTATCTCATAGTTAGAGCATTTGTGGTCTACCTGAGCCATATTTCTCAATGTGGACCTATTCTAGAATGTGCAGAGTTTAATGGGACATCATACAAGAATTTTTGGTCCAATGGGATCTATCTTGAAGATTCACAACTCGTTTAATTTCGCAAAGAATTGTCTTCCTTGATTTAAGGTTGACCTTCACATTGATCATTCATCGGGTTTTGTAAACCCTTGTGGCCAACACAAACCTTTGTAGGAGCTGGAGAATAATATTTAAGAGCATTTTTAATCATTTGGAGACAACCCATTCAGTTATTGATAGTTGGATAGTTATATTTTGCATTACCCCATTGAGGGACTATAATAAGGCCTTTGGCCAGTTGTAATGTTGATTCCCTAGTGGCAAGTTTGTGAGCCCTAGTTATTCGCCCATGAGGTATATAATGCATGCAAGATTGCCAATTCAATAAAGATTCATATTCTCATAATAATTTCTTGTGTTGTTTCCATTGTGTGGACTCTATGCACAATTTGGACCAGGTTCTTCCTAAACCCTCCATCTGTGACTACACTGGGAGTCAGGGAATCAAGGGTCGTAAGGAAAGCATGCCAAAAATAAGAAAATTAAAGGTCCAACAAGGGAAAGGGATGAGTGCAAGGAATAGGAAGGTGGTATGTGGGATGGATAATTTTGATAACTAGACAAAGACTAAGGAAAATTTTGGTTGAACAACATGCCTTGAAGAGGAATGTCAAAAAATTGAAAACCTGCAAATATTTTAGAAATTTTAGTTTAGTACCTCTATAGTTAGAAATTTTTTGGGACCTTTACAACATACAACAATATAACAAGCATTTGGGGATGGTAGATAATAACACTTATGTGAACCTTGAACAACATAGATCCATTTGGAACTATCTCAAATCAATATCTATGATGGGATAAACAAGGCCAAAATACATAAGGGGACATAACTCAAGAAAATAGGACACAATCAAAATGGGGTGCTAATAGGTACCTTTTCAATATTGCTTAATGATTATAATTTATTAATATGGATTCATTCATTTTCACAACCTTACTTGCTACTAAACCATATTGATATTGCTCACAATCATGTTCTACCATTGAAATTTGATATTCCTTTTAAGGATTTGTTGTAGCTTTTCAATCATTTGATTTTTACAAGAAAAGCTTATGGGCCTTTAGCAACTATGGAATAAGTGTTGTATATTTTCCATTTTTAATATTGTAGACACCTGAAAATGTCTTGAGTATATCACACATCCTAATTTTGCTTATTAACACCATTTCTAGCGTAATTCACCTAGCTCATTTATTTGATTAAATAATATCCAATTATCTAGTTAAATTCACCTTATTCTCCTATTAATTGAATAACTAATGTTATTTGATTAATTCATCATAATTCGTCATTTTCTCCCCTTTTGATTAAATAATGTCAATGCTAATTAATTAAATGTCATTAATCCCCACTTGATTAAATAATTCACAATTATTTAATCAAAGTTCCAAATTCTTCCAACTTGCACAATTAAATGATTTTCATGAATTGTTTAATTGACTAATTTTCCTCTAACCCTCCAACTTGAATAAAGAATATTTTAAATAGAATATTCCTTTTTCAAATTTAAATTCTTCCCTCCAACTCAAAATATCTCCAACATGATTACTAAAATCAAAGGATACTATTGAATCTCTCAAGGATTATAAACCCTTAATCTAATCCTTGATCCATGCCTCATGGATTACCAACCTTTGATCCATGTCTTCATCTCTCATTCAACTTCATCCATTGATTAGCATTTCAAATCATGACCATTGATTATCCTTATAAGATGTGGCCTCCAATTATTGTCGAGCTGAGCAGTCTCTTATCCCAACTAAACATCTAGTTGTTTCCTATGGGTAACCTCAGCATCCAACTGAGCACGAAGTTGGTCTCACTTATGTCTATACCCATCCCACTCATGTGTCCTCTAATCTAACTACCCCTAGAGTTGATCCCACTCTTAGTGGGCCTGATCCTGCTCTACAATCCTCTTCTCTTGCTCTTCGATAACTACCTGTACTATCTGATCAGGAGCCATGGCGACTACAAATTCCTGATGTTGTTGTGGCACATGAGATGGTGGCCCTAGTGGTGGACCCATACGTGGCCCCTATGGTACATGTGCTAGAATTTGTTAGTACCCTTCGCCACCTCTGTCTCGCTCTCTTTAAACCCTTGCATCTCCACCTATTAGATCAGTAAGTCCGATAGGTCTATGCTCTATGAACCATGTGTCACATCTTGGGGTAGTCCCAGGATCATCTAAACCAACTGTGTAAATGCATTGAAGTGGCACCAACTAACAAATATCATCAATAGTTGTTTGAGGAACCATTTATGGTCCCCACTCTGCAATCTCATGGAATGTACGTGCATACATGGCCCTGTAGTCATCGGTCAGAGCATCCTATTTCTCCCCAAACTATCAAGTGACTCAATCTAGTAAGTATCTCTCAATAATATGTAAGGTTCAACCCATGAGCCATCGGGTCTGTTTACAGTATACCAAGTGTGAAAAATCATCCTCCCAAGTTTGATCTTATCACCATAGCCTCCACGTGAACTCGGTCATATCATCGATGACTTGTCGGTAATATGTTATATCACTTGTATGGTGGAGAGTGGTTGTACCATCATATCGATACACTATCAAGTCCTCCTCATCCAATAACTAGTCTAAGCACTGTATTGTACTCCCATGCCCATATGTGAAGCAAAGTAACCACTGCAAATATGTTGGGTTCTCCCCGGTACACCACCTGGTGCATGTCATGGTAAAAATGGTCCAATATGCAAGGGCCCCAGATGTAAACACATACATCCTCCATGATCCTCTCTAGGATAACACCCCATCCTAGGTTGAACAACTAAGATCTCCTGCCAGGAACAAGGAATCCCATGAAGAGTCCCACAATCACCAAGGTGAGGTCTCTAATAACATCAATGAAACATCACAAGTCAATTTTTCGACCCTCTAGATCCAAATCCTCCACTCCCTGTACATGGAACATGGACTCAAGGCTAAGATATCCATCATAGATAACCTGCTCTCCATGAATAGGTACGAACAAGATCCTCCAAATATCCTTGAGGGTCACTGTGGCCTCGCCTGTCAAAATATGGAAAGAGGAAGTCTCCAAGTGCCAGTGCTCCACCAAAGTAGTCATCAGAGATAAGCATATCTTTATCTCTAGCATGTAATAAATGTGGTATAATCTGACTGCTCCTAAGAATAGAACCTCAAGCTCTCCCAATCTAGTAATCTGCTCTAGTATCTGCGACCTCCTCTCTCAAGAAAGAAGAGGATGGAAGGGAACCTACACGCATAAGGTGCAAAATGTCAATTTTCTAAAAAAATTAAAAAAAGTAAGTCAAACTCCTTAGAAAGCAAAAGAGAGTATTTTTATAAAGGCATCACACTATCATTCATGTAAATGCATCACTATTTTACAATAGCATCGCTATCATAAAAAAATGTTTCCCTATTACAAGTGCATCATATGTGCAAAAGCGAGCCTCTGAAACACATCACTATCATACAAAAGCATCACCATACTTTCTTGCAATCACATCGCTAAATAGAAAAGGCATCATAGAATTCCAAAATCCATATGCATATACAGAATTGTAGTGCCCATTGCAAAGGCACTATGATGTGTTACATGTTAGAGTAATTGGGTATTTATTTTATTAATTAAACAATATTTGTTTAATTACATAAAGTTTCTTTTTATCTCTTTTCACTTAAGCTAACATTAGGTACATAATAATTAATTACTTTATTAATTATTATTGTGCAAGCCTAGGGTTTTCCTTTTTAAGGTTTTCATCTATATGTAGTTGAAAACTATCTTTTGTATCATTAATTCATTTTACATCTTAAGTGAATACATTGCTCCACCTTCTTGAGCATTTCCTTTATTGCTTCTCTTTGTTTCTCCTTGTAACAGGTTATTTGCTTGCAAAGATCTTTTGAGCTTTTGTGTGTTGTATTTTCTAAACTCCTACATGGTATCAAAGCTTCAAATTTGTAGCTGCTTGTTCTTGTTTTGAAGATTTTTGGAGCTACAAGGGTTTGTTGCAAGCCGTTTTTAATTGGAGCCGTCATCATTTTTGCTTCAAAAATTCAGTTTTTACTCATTTGCAGGAAAAAGAATTTCTGGGTTTTGTAGCCAGCGTCGAAATCTGAACTGGGTATCTTTTAGATTTTGCATATCTTGCACAGATCTGGAGAAAATCATTATTGAAAAAATGGCGCACGTCATTTTTCTCTTGGCTGAAAGTAAAAAAAAAAAATCATTTTCTCATATTTTGCTTGTTGGATCAAAAAACGATTTCTAGGTTTTGTTTCTAGCATCAAAATATTTCTAGGTTTTTATTTTTGTCTACAAAGAGTGAGTAGATTTTCCAAAAATCAAGTTAGAAATAAACGTTTTTTGCTAGAAAATTCTTTTCCTGCAAGCTAAATTCAGTTTTTGAAAAATTCATAACTTTTGGCCACGATGTCCATTTTGCACAAACGAATAGGCGTTGGAAAGGTGTTATAGTGCTCTTTCCAGATCTACAGTCTATTTTATCAGAATATTTACCAGGTATTTTTATTCAGCTTTTATGTTTTTACACTTTGCTCAATTACTTGGTCATTCTGGCTTCTTCATGGGTTTTGTTTGCATGGAATGGGTTATATTAATTTGATCTAAATGTTGTAAGGTCAGATTTCTCAATTTTTTTTTATTTGAAGATTTATCATGGGTTTTTCTACTCACCCTTCAGTTGTAATTCTGGAACGGGGTAATTATGAGTCATGGGCAAAGGGTATACTTACACATTGTAGGTGGCTTAATATTTTGCCTTATTTGTATGATCTCATACCTGAACCAGCAATTTTAGAGGGAAAATTAGCATGGGATATCATTAGAAATCACATAGTAGGAGTTATATTGTCTAGTGTTGATCATGACACTGTGTTGGCTATATCGTACATTGATTGTCCTCACCCACTTTGGACATGTCTTTGGGAGATCTATGGAGACCCAATTCTCTCTCCATTCCCAGAGGATCCTGCTTCAGATTGTCTCTTACCCATTGCTTGGAGAGAAAATACACCCTTTGATCATGATACTTTAGAGGAGCTTGAGTATTTAGACACCCTTACTTATTCCGATGGATCAGAGGTTTGTCTCACAGTTCCTACTCTTCAAACTGAGACTTCATCAGCATCTCTTGTTGTTCTTGATTCAGTGCAGCAAGGAATCATACATCTTCCAGACATAGCTACTTTGGACTCTTATGTTGCAGACATATCTTTCTTGTTTGTTGAGTCCTATATTACAAATTTGGAGGATTATTTTGAAGACATTCATCTCCTCTACCTTGACAGTCAGGTTATCACTGTTCGCCCACCATTATCCGTGCATTCAGAGGTTGCATTTTAGTATTCTCCACATCAGTTTGGATTTGGCATTATTTGTTTCCATTCAGACAGTGAGACTCTTCAGCATCCTATCATGGCACACATCTCGAGATAGATTGGTTCATCATTCTTCACAGGGTTTCTTCGATATAGGTCCATGGATCCGTTTCTTCCCAAGGGGAGGAATATCATTTGCCACTTCAGGATCTCCTTTTGGATTCTACATCAGGCATCTACCATTGTGACAGGAGTTTCTTCATTGTGGGGGGCCTTCTTCTCTCTTTCTATCTCTCCTATGGAGATCATTGTACATGTATTTATATGATAGAAGTTGTCTATGGGGGGTATCATATTATCCACCTCCTATCATTCTTTCATTAGTGCATTGCATTCCTTCCTTGCATTCTATTTTGGGGAGGAGTTTTGTTCCCACTAGGTTTTCTCCTTCACCCCATTTCATTTAGTTTGCATTGATTTTGTACATGGGTACCTGATCTGGCCTTGTTGTCGGGACCCATTGCTTTTGCTTTCAGTAGCTTTTTTTAGGTTTTAGCTTCTCCCTATGTCTATCTTAAGGGGGGGTGTTAGTGTAATTGGGTATTTACTTTATTAATTAAACAATATTTGTTTAATTACGTAAAGTTTCATTTTACCTCTTTTCACTTAAGCTAACATTAGGTACATAAGAATTAATTACTTTATTAATTATTATTGTGCAAGCCTAGGGTTTTCCTTTTTAGGGTTTTCATCTATATGTAGTTGAAAACTATCTTTTGTATTATTAATTCATTTTATATTTTAAGTGAATACATTGATCCACATTCTTGAGCATTTCCTTTATTGCTTCTCTTTGTTTCTCCTTGTAACAGGTTATTTGCTTGCAAAGATCTTTTGGGCTTTTGCGGTGTTGTATTTTCTCAACTCCTACATTACAAAGGTGTCACATTGAGTTACAACAGTGTCACAATAAACTTTGATGCCTTTGTTTCCCCTAGTTTTAACCTACATTTGGCTATCTATAAATACATGAAAAGCAAGTTTATCAAGGTATGTACTGGGGGTCCTATGTTGACTGATCGTTGGAACTTGCAAACCTGATCTATGTGATGTACAAGAAGTGATCTATGTGCTATTTTGTTAGGTGCTCTGGAGGAAATCTAAGCAGGAATCTCACAAGATCTCTCAGACTCTCAAAATTAAAGTGTACAAATGAGCTTGGAGTTCACTCAAATTCACATATATACCCTTCTAAAACTAGGGTTTTGACCATCAAACTCATTTTTCTAGCATTTTTATGCATCCAACTCAATATTTGAACCTCTTAAGACTTCTTTTTCATCCTTTACACAACCGAACCACTCCCATCATTGTGATCTTGATCGAAAAATCAGTTTTTCTACTTGATCTCTCGAGGGGCCAACATACCAGCATTCTTTTGTCCACCGGGGCATAAGATAAATAAAAAAAAAATTAAATTTAGTTTTTGAGCAATATCAGTTCTTTCAAGCAATGCAACATGTACCTCACTTCAAAGAAGGGAAAAATGTAGACACCTAAAAATGTACTAAGTATATCACACATCTTGATTTCGTGTATTAACACCATTTCTAGCATGATTCACCTAATTCCTCTATTTGATTGAATAATGTCCAATTATTTAGTTAAATTCACCTTATTCTCCTATTATTTGAATTATTATGGTTATTTGATTAATTCATCATTTTCTCCCCTTTTGATTAAATAATGTCAATGTTATTTAATTAAATGTTATTAATCCCCACTTGATTAAATAATTCATAATTATTTAATTAAAGTTTCCAATTCTTCTAACTTGCAAATTAAATGATTTTCATGAATTGTTTAATTGACTAATTTTCCTCTAACCCTCCAACTTGCATAGAGAATATTCCACATGGAATATTCCTTTTCAAATTTAAATTCTTCCCTCCAACTCAAAATATCTCCAACATGATTCCTAAAATCAAAGGATATTGTTGAATCTCTCAAGGATTATGAACCCTTGATCTAATCCTTGATCCATGTCTCATGGATTACCAACCTTTGATCCATGTCTTCATCTCTCATTCAATTTCAATCATTGATTAGCATTTAAAATCATGACCATTGATCGATATCTTATAAATCTAGAAATACCAAGGTATCTCATATCAAATGGGGGACACATCTTATACAAAGTTACTCTCTCAAATTGATCACTCATTCTTGAGAAATTTGAGAGCCTTTGTGTGAATCAACCTCATCAATCATCATCAAGCTTTTGAAAATCAACATGGATTAGGCTAATTTGAGCAATCCACATCCATACCATCACTCAAATGGCACTAAATCCATAATGGGATTGGAGGTTTTTTGGTTACTTGTTTCAGTTGTTTAGAATTTAGGCTTCTTTCATGTTCATTGAATCATTTTAACCATGTTTACTAAATTTCATTGAAGAATTGCTTTTAATTAATCATTTGCTTGTTTAATTGCTTCATTTTAGTATTATTTGATCAATAGAATTCATATGCTTACAAATAGTTGAGATAAATATTGTATATTTGTTTTGATTATACAAAAAAAACATGTTTTGAAGGGACCCGAAACCCTTTACAACTTAAGATACAAAATGTTGCTTAGAAGATAGAATAAAAAGATACTAGCAACAGACCATAACCAAAAAAAACAAAACAAATAGATTGTTGTATGAGAGATAAAACAGTAAACCATCAACAACACCCAACAACATCAAAACAAAAAAACATTAGAAAGAAAACCGAGACCCAACTGAAAGTAAACAATAGACAAAGAGAGTTGAGCACTATTTCATACTGCTTAAGGTGTTGGCCACCTCAAGTTCCTGGCTCCTGTGCAGATCAATCATGTCCAGTAGCTCCCTCTTTTCAGCTTCAAAGGACTTTTTCCAATCAGTAGACCCTTTAGTAGCAGGGCCTTTACTGTCATCTTTCACACCTTTTTTTTCTTTGCCCTTAGCCGAATGCTCTTTCTCCATTAATTCAGAAAAATACAATTGGTCCTCCTTGAGTTCACTAATCTTTCAGAACAGGACTTCCAAGGAGTCTGCACTATTCTTAACAAAAATATGGCACGCATGTAAAATATTCTTAATGTTCACATTAGTGCTCACAACCTTGGCTTCTAACCCAGCCAAATGTTCTTCACATAGAGATTTGAAATCATGGAATGAACCCTCAAGGTCCACAATTTTGTCAATCAGAATGTCTGACACTGAGCTTTTCAAAACATTCTTCAAGTTCTCCTTCAAACCCCTTAATTTAATGTTAACTTTATTAAACTCCTAAAGATTCCACTTATACAATTTAAAAGTTTCAGTGGCTCCAACCCTAGCCATGTCCAACAGCTCAAACATTGAGGTAGACTCATCATTTAGATAAGAAAAGTCCTCAAAAAGGGGATTACCTTTAGAGGCTCCAACTTAGCACTCTTCTTCTCAACATCTTCCTCATCTTGACCCTTAATTTCTTCTTGCAGGTCTTCATTGGCCATGTTATGAGCTAGAGTGTCATCAATTTCCATCTCCTTTTTGCCAAAAGCCTTTTCCTCACAAATCACCTTGGCATCCTTTGCTAAAAAATTTGAGGCCTAGTTCTTTAGTTTGGAAATGCATTTGGATGCCCTCCTCAACTTATCCTTGGTCTCTATAGCCAACACATTCTCTTGCAAACCCTCCTCATTACCTCCACCTTCAACTTCTACCTAGCCAATAGCCAAATCCACCTTCCTAGGAGAGAACTCATCTGAGTCCACCTTTGTATCCTCACTATCATAAATAACAAGGCGCTTAGTAGCTAGATTGCTTTTAAGGCTACCCTTCTTCCTCTTTTTTGAGGAGGTAGCCTCAGGGGACAAAAAGGCATTATCATCCACTTCTTCCCACTCCTCTTCTTCGACAATGTTGGTATCCAAAGCAGACGAACCAGAACCTTCACTCGGAATCTTCTCCTTACCCTTAATAGTAGGGGCAGGGAGAAGAGACCTAGCATGCTCCATGATTAAAATAACTAGACCCTCATGGAGGACCAAAGCCCTCCTATTTTTTAAATATGCATAAACAGAAATCTCCATGGAGTTTGGGTATTTTTAGTTTTTTCCCATATTTTAAATTGCTTATGTTTATATTTTTGCATGATTCATGCAATGTGTAATTTAATTTTGGTGTGCCTATTAATATTTTTCACATTCAAAAGGGTTGAGTAAGAGATTCATTATTGTATTTATGAATGGTTGAGTTTTATGCAATACTAAAGAAGTTTAATGTGCTAGATTTTTACCTAAAAGACTTTTCCTATGTGAAAATACTGCATATTGTAGTTTACTTTCTATATTATTATGTTTTTATTTTAGATTATTTTTGTATGAATTTAATTTTACATGTTTATCAATATTTTCTTCTCTATGTTTGATATTAGATTGTGGTTTGATTTATTTTTTAGGGTTTACATTAATCTATAAAGTATTTTGAGTTATAGAAATTGAAGATGGAAGATCAACTAATTGACATAGATCAATGGGTTGTTGCAGTACCTAGAACAAACCCATCAGGTATGAAGGATAAAGATTAGAAAATTATTGATAGAAATTAAGGTAAGAATTTTGATCAAAATACAGATCTTATTTTTTATTTATCAAAAAAGCTATGAGAAAGGATCAATGAAAGAATTTGGGGAATTTGTATCAAGGAAGGTCTATAAAAATGAAATTTTCCAAAGGAAAATTTTGTATTCATTGTGAATAAATGATAGTGAATTTATGGTTCAACATATGGATTCCCTATTCAAACATACAATGCCAATATTCAGCTCTTCTCTGCTCTCTGGTTCCCGCTCTGGCTGTTTTTTATAATTTTTGAGCTTTGTTTGTAATTTGACCGTCTGATGGGTTGGTCGGGAGGGGGGGCCGAAAAGGCTCCACATTCCAAGGATGTTGTCCCTTTTGTTGATGTTGTGCCTGCAATGGCAGCGACCAATTTGGTGGTTCCTAGTTTGACATCCCCTCCTCGTACTTCAGTCCTTTCCCCTTGGGAAAAGATAGAGGGAATCTCTAGGAAGTTACCCTTTTCTCCATCCTTGGGGCTTGACTCTTTTTTCTTTGAGGAAGCTCTTGCTTCCTACATGGAAAAATTGATGGGGTCTGTCTCACCAACTTTGAGTAAAAGGCCTTTGGATTCCGCGTCTTGCTCGATTACTAGCTGGGAAGTTGATGTTCCTGAGACTTTGATGTTAAAGGCTATGGACAACCTCAAAACGGCTCTGGTTGGAAATTTTTTGGCATACATGTCAAATATTGAACTGGTTCATCAGTGGGATGCTTCTACTTGGAATCTCAAAGGCAGTGTCACTATCAATGCGATGCCAAGAGGTATATTTATCTTCTCCTTTGTGGTGTATGAAGATATGTTGAAGGTTATAACGGGGGCCCATGGGCTTTTGACTTGGGCTTTAAAAAAAATTATCTCGCTGTAAGTGGAAGCCAAATTTTGACCTATTGGTTGATTTGGTTGATCTGGAATTCTGAGAGAAAGGAATCTTGCAAGGTATTTCCAACTCCTTTGGGAGTCTACTAGCAATTGATAAGATCACTCTGGAGAGATCTCATCTAGTGTATGATTGCATCTATTTCAATGTGGTTGTGAATACGGTCCTCCTGTCCTCTATCCAACTTAAGTCAAAGTTTGGAAATTGGACCCAGCCCTTAGAATATGAAAATGCTCGACTCTTTTTTTAGTTGTGCAAGAAATTTGGTCATCTCAATGATACTTGTGGGCTTAAGCTAGATGTTAGCCAAAAGGCTAAGGATAAACTTACTGTGAAGGCTCCCCCGAACATGGTTACATCTTCTTCTGTGTAGATGTCCACTGCCCCTATACATGATGTGTTTATTCCTCTCATTAAGGACATCCCCGACCTACCTACTAAGTCTATTTTTGATCCTGTTGCTGAAGCAAATGTTTCGGGTAGGCTTAACTTAGCTCATGATACCCCTGCTTCTACTTTCCCTACCCCTTGCTTTCCCTCTAAGACTGATTTGGTCCTAATGGGAGGGAGTGATGTTATTAAGATGATCTCCTCTGTTGTGGATCTCTGGAAGGAGGATGTGGTACTGGAAATTAGTGTTAAGTCCCAATCCCATGGAATGGAGGATGATCTTGACGAAGGTGAGTATGTTCTAGCTGATAAAAATCTATCTCTGGAGGATATTCATTCCTTGGATCATTTGGGTGCCAAAAACTTGAGTGACTCCATGGCTATTCTTGGTTTCCCCAATGGGTTGAGTGACAAAGAGGAAGAGGAGGGATGGTCCCAAGCTTTGTCTAAACCTAAAAATAAAAAGAAACTAGATGTGGGAGGAGGTAATAAGGTGGGAAGGCCATCACGAAAGGACTCCAAAACCAAAGATATGGCAAGGGATGTGGCTGCTGGGAAATAGAGAACCCTGGATTCGATTGTTGGATCGAAGACCAAGAAGAAGTAGTTTCATCTACTTCTTTGGGTGGGTGGTGGTCTCTTTTTTTAGCCTTTCTAATGAAGTTTCTCTCTTGGAATATAAGGGGCCTCAATAGCCCGTATAAATAATTTTTGGTGAAATATTGTATTTTGGATAATAAAGTGGATGTGCTCCTCCTTCAAGAAACAAAGATGACAAAGACCTTTGAAAAAGCCATGGTTAAATTTTGGCCCTTTGCCAATTTTTTTGTTAGTGAGGTAGATGGTGCTTCAAGAGATATTGTGACCCTATGGAACCCTTTGAAACTTAAAGGGACTTTGTGCTCTGCCTATAAGAATAGTCTGAAGATCACCTTTGAAGATATTGTTTCCTAGGAGAAATGAAACCTTATAAATATCTATGCCCCAAATCTGAGCAGGGACAGAGTTTTACTTTGGGAAAAGTTAAGTAGTGTTATTTCTCTAAGGAACGAGGACCTTTGGATGTTGGGAGGAGATTTTAACTCTCCTCTCCTCCCTCTCAAAGTCTGGAGGTCAAGATGACTACTCGGATAGCATGATGGAGCTAGCGGAGTTTTTAAATATGGTTGGCCTAATTGATATTCCCATCCAAGGAAGTAAATTTACTTGGTCTAACAGAAGAAATGGAAATTACTTAATCCAAGTTAAACTTGATAAATTTTTGATCTCTGCTAATTGGGATATCTCTCAATTCCTTTCTCTCTTTGCTCTTCCTAGATCGAGATCAGATCACAATGCCTTAGCGCTGAAAAGGAATGTGGATCATAATAATGGTCCTTTCCCATTTAGATTTGAAGCTATGTGGCACCTTCATCCAATATTTTTTGAATTGGTTAAGTCTTGGTGGGAGGAACCCGTTTCTAGCACTCCTATGTATTGCTTGGCTGAGAAATTAAGAAGAATAAAGAAAAAGGTTAAAGTGTGGAATAATGTGACCTTTGGGAATATATTTGAGACTAAGACCTCTCTAGGAAAGAGCTTAAAGGAGGTTCAAGATTTAATGGAGGCAAGAAGGGTGGATGAGGAGCTTTGTGCCAAGGATAGAGATTTAAGATCGTAGTCATATAGGATTAACAAGAAGGAGGAAATATACTAGAAATAAAAGTCAAAGGTTCAATGGCTAAAGGAAGGAGATAGAAACACCAAGTTCTTTCACCATTCTACGTTGAAACACAAAATCAGAAACAAAATTAGATCCCTTGTGAAGGAGGATGGGTCTATGGTGACCAATGAAAAAGACATTGTGAGGGCAGTTGTTTGTTTCTTCTCTAATCAACATAGGCCCCCTGACATTGATGAGCAGATATTTGTTGAATATATTGATGTGATTCCTAAAGCTATTTCTGATATAGACTTTAAAATTATGACTAATGTTGTTTCATTGGATGAAGTTAAAAAGGTTGTGTTCTCCTTTGGAGCTTATAAAACTCCTAATCCAGATGGTTTTCCCCCTATTTTTTTCCAGACCTTTTGGGATATTATCAAAAATGATCTTTTCAATGCTGCTAGGAATTTCTTTAGGTTGAGTAGATTGCTGAACCAGCTCAATTCCACTTTCATTTTCCTCATTCCTAAAAATTTGTACCCCTCGGCTATGAAATATTTTAGACCCATTTAGTCTCTGTAACATGGTCTATAAAATCTTTTCCAAAATTTTGATTCTTTGTCTTAAACTTGTGCTTTATAAAATGATTACTCCTAATCAAAAGGGTTTTGTCCAGAATATAAATATCCTTGATGTTATCATCTCCACCCATGAAATCATTCATTCAATGGATCACTCTGAAAATTCAGGTATGACCTTCAAAATTGACATTTATAAGGCCTATGATTGAGTTCCCTGGCATTTCCTCTTTGTTGTCCTAAAAAAATTTGGTACTGATGGAAGATTCCTTAAGTTGATTTCAGCCTGTGTTACCTCCCCCATGTACTCTATTCTTGTTAATGGTGTTCCCCATGGTTTCTTCTCTTGTGGTCATGGTCTTAGGAAAGGGGACCCCCTATCCCCCTACCTCTTTATCATTGTGGCAGAAGCCCTGGGAAGGAATACATAGAAACAGGTGGATTCTAATGTTCTCAAAGGTGTCAAAGTTGCTTCGTCTCTAACACCTGACTCCCACCAACAATTTTTTTATGACACTTTAATGTTTGGGGAAGCCTCGGTGGGGGAAGCTAGTATCTAGAAAAAGGTACTAAATGACTATGTTGATATTTCAGGATACTGTATCAACTATGAGAAAATTAAAATTTACTTTTTTAATACTGACCAACAAATAAAGGAAAGAGTGATAAAAATTCAAGGGTGTAAGGAAGTTGAACTAAGAAGCTGGAGAATAATTATTGGAACCAATTAATTGAAAGAACCCAAAATAAACTTGTTGGGTGGAAAGGTAAGCTTCTTAGTTTGGCAGGAAAGATTCAACTCCTTAATGCTTCTCTTCAGAATATTCATATATACTACCTCTCCCTCTTTAAGATTCCTACCTTTATTGAAGAGAAGATAGAATAGATACAGAGAAAATTCTTATGGTTAGGTATTGAAGAAAAAAATAGAATGTCTCTGGTTGGTTTGGAAAAAGTGTGCACCCCTAAAAGGAGAGGAGGCTTGGGATTAAGAAGAATATTTCTGCTAAACAAATCTGTCTTGGCAAAAATTGGTTGGAATATCCTTGAAGGAACTAAATATTGGGTAGAAATATTCCAAACCAAATACATGAGGAATAGGAATTTTGGCTATTTTTTGTTTGCCTTGGATCTGCCAAGTGGCTCATCTTTTTGGAAACATCTTGTTAAATTGAGAAATGTGCTGAAGTTGGGGGTGAGGAAGAGAATTGGGAATGGGAATAACACTTATTTTTGGAAGGATCCATGGATAGAGTCTTCTACTCTGTCCTCCTTTGAAGACTTGAGACCTCTTAAACAAATTCTTAATAGAATCTGTGGAAAAAAGGTTTATGACTATATAAATTGGGATTTGGAGGAACCTAGATGGAAGGAGTTCAACCTACTACTAAGAAGGGATAACCTTAGAGACCAGAGACAAGTTAACTGGGACCCTATCCTAACTAGACTATATGGTGTGATATGGGATGCCAAGTGGTTTGATAGAGGAAGGGAAGATGAATGGATCTAGAAAGGTTGCTCATTTGGATGTTTCTCCATCAAAATGGCCTATGAAGAACTTATAAATATGCAGAATTTTGTTTCCGATAGCCTCTGGGAAAAGGTGTGGAATAATAATCTCATCCCTAAAATAAATTGTTTTTGGTGGACAGCAACTCATGGAAAAATTCTGACTGTGGATAATTTGCTTAGGAGAGGGTTCCAGCTGGTCAACCGATGTACGTTGTGTAAAAAGGAAGAGGAAACTATAATTCACCTCTTTTTTCACTATAATTTTGTGAAGGAAGTGTGGTTTTGCTTCCTCTTGTTATTGTCTTTGGAATGGGTGTTTCCTAACTCCTTAAATGTGTTTATAAAAATCTGGGCTAATTGCCCTTTCTCTCATAATGTCATTGTGGATATCTGGAACCAAGTTCCTCCTTTTGTGGCCCGGGGTTTTTGGAAGGAAAGGAATAATCATATTTTTAGGTAGGAGGAGAGAAGTAGCAAGGAGGTCAGCGTGATCATTAAAAATCAGATCAAGGAAAATATAGAGGCTGGCAGGTATGGGTTCTCCAAAAATTGGCCAAAAAATTACAAAGAAATGAGGATCAAGCAGAAATGGGGAATAAACAAGGATCTAACCAAACTCAATTGGTCCAAGATGCTTTCTAGATTAGCCACGGTGTGGAACCCCCCGCAGATGGATTGGGTCAAATGTAATTTTGATGGGTGCTCAAAAGGTAACCCGGGACAAGCTGGCGTTGGCGGTTTGTTAAGGAATCATAAATGTGAGTGTATTGTGGGCTATGGGTTGAATATGGGATTTTGTTCCAATAACAAAGCGGAAGCTATGGCTACTCTGGGGGGGCTTAATGTATTAAAGGAGATGGGGTATAATTATTTCATATTAGAAGGGGACTCTAAGCTTATTGTGGACGTCATTATTGAAGAGGTTACGTCTCCATGGGAGTTAAAAAACATATTAGATAAATGCCAAGTCATTAAAAGGTCCTTTGATAATTGTAGAGTGAAACATGTGTACAAAGAAGGAAATAAAGCAGCTGATTGTGTGGCCAATGTGGCACTGAGCTGTAGGGGTTTGACCAGATGGACCTATGGGAATATTTTAGATTTCGTAAGAGGTGTTATTCTAAAGGAAAAATTTGAATATGAGTATAAGTTGCAAAATTAAAATCTTTATGTTTGGTCAGATAGAAGAGTACCAAGTGGTGTTTTTCGGCTTTCTATGTAATGATGATATTGGTGATACGGAGATGTATTGGAGGATCTTGGCTAAAAGTAATATTAATAATTTCTCCATCATGAAGGTTATGAATTATCAAATGAAGATTTTTTTTTTGCTAAGAGAAGTTGTGTCTATGCGTGTGGATTGGCCTGGTGTCAGTAATTCTTGCATTCCTAATGTGGTGAAAGGAAAAGATATTAATGGGAAAATTTATTTTTGTAAGATTAATGATGGCTTTCTTGCCCCGAGAAATGTGTTGTGGGAGGTTTCTAAAAGAAACTTCTTGATTCATTTTTATTTACTTGCTCTTGGTGTCTTATGGTGTAAGAGCGAGTTCTGCATTCTGAGAAATAAGAAGGTGGTGTGGGAAACTATGAAGAAGAGTGCTAAGCAGCAAAAAAAATTATAGAAGAGCAAAATGGGAGGGTCTAGGAAGAGGACAAAACCGTTGAACTATCAAGCTTTGCAACAGAATGTGGACTTATGGAAGTTGTTTGTTGAGGCTGGTATGGTTCCTTTCTTCCAATCCCTGAAGGGATACAATGAGAACCTAACGACTAAATTCACTAATTCCTGGAGGAATGGCCATGTTACCAATGGTGCTGTGAAATTTGAAGTCACGACTAGATTAATTATTGAACCTATGGGGTTGCTGAACCACATAATCAAAAATGCCAAAAAAAGTGGAGTGGACTACTAGATGTATATCAATAAATTCTTTCATGATGGGGAGAGGCTCAAAAGGTTTCAAAATGGGTATGATAGACTGGATCTTCCTCCTCCTTTTTCCTTAGTTATTTTTTTTATTATGAGATATTTTACTCTGGAGGGTTGAAACATGTCGGTTCATGCGTACCACTTTCCCCTACTTAAACACATTCGGCATGGGGAAAGATTAAACTTGCCTTTTTACCTATTATCCTCCTTGAAAATTAATATAGAGAAAGGTGTGAGCCCTCCTCTCCACCAAGGCCTTATCCTTACCCTCTACAAGTATGCTTTGGTGTTGAATCCCCATGGAAATCCTCTTGTCAGAAGAAACAAAAACCCTAGTCGCTTTGAAGAGGTTAATGAAGAAGATGCCCAGGATGAAAACCCTAGTGTGGTTGATATCCTGGTTGTGGACCCTATTCTCCATCTGCCTCCTATTTTTGTCACTAGAAGATTGCTTTTAATGGCTAAAATCCAATCCCATGTTGCTAATGTCTCCAATCCTTCTACCCCTATGTCACAAAAAAGTGAGGAAAAAAGAACCTTTGAAATTGAATTGATAAGAGCCATGCCTAAAAAAAGGAAGCATTTGCCTCTACTGCTTGAACTTCCAAAAGCTAAGAAACCTAGATGTGAAGTAAATATAAGGGATTTCATAAACATAACAGAGGAAGGGACCAATAATGAGGAGGAGTAAGAGTCTCTACATGGCCAAGGAAGTGGTGGGAGTGGAGGTAGATGGTCAGCTCGGTTGGCTAAAGTGGCCTCAAGGGAGAAAAAAGGGAAACATAAGTTATCTGCCAGTGAGGAGGAGGAACATGAGTATGAATATTTTGAGGCCTAGAAGGATGATGATTCTGAGGACCAAGATTTCAAAGATATGGCTTATGAGATGGGTGAAGAATGCTTAGAGGAGGATAAGGATGAGGAAGAGGAAGAACCGGCTGAACAGTCTAAGGATGATAAGAAAGAGGAAGATAAAATCTAGGATGTTGAGGAAGGGGATATGGGAAAAGATCCTATCATTGAAGTTCTTAATAGTAGACTTACCCTTTTGAAGGTTCAATTCGAAGACATGGAGAAGGCTCTGGCTACTCTCATGAGGGTAATGAACAAAGTTATGAGATGTGCTTTGTTGGGCTCAACTTCGGTTGAACTCAAAATTCCAAAGAAGCCGATGAAGCAGGTGAAACCGAATGCCCTGGATGAGACAGAGGGACCTAATTGGAGAGACTATATTCCTCTCATGAGAGAGTATGGGGACCTGTTGAAGAAAGGAAAATAATGCCTCATGTGCTGCTCTGTTTTTTTTTTGATGGTTTTTTTGTCGTCTAGATTTTTTATGATCGACTATTCTATTTTTATGGACTTATTATGGTGGTATACCACCTGGGATACTGTGCACCTTATAAATGGTTTGCGTAGTACTAAGTTTTCTTCTAGTATTTTACTAGTTTTTTACTAGAACTGGTTCATCTATGGTTACTAAAGTTACTGGTGGTCTACGTAATTATAATGATGTTATTTTTTTGGGGTGTGGGTGGTGTTGTTTCCCACCTTTTATCTAGTTCTTTTGTCTGATTTTGTAACCATGTGATCAGGGCCCTTCCCTGCTTATCTAATCAAAAATATATGGATTCCCTCAATATTATGATGTTTGTTACTTTATATTAAATTTAAAATAGATGGTGAAGAGAAGTGAATCACTTTATTGTGTTATTTACCTACCTCCTAGGATAATCTAGCTATGACAAATTACAAATACTACTAAATTAAAAATAGATGATGTAGTATGCCATTTTTTATGAAAAGAAATGAGAAGAAATTTTACAAATTATTATCACTTTAAAGATTCCTTTGTTGTAAGTGGTCATTCATACAAATAAATAAAAATAATTCAGGTGACAAAAAAATTAGTGATAAGAGAAAAATCTAGAGATAACTCTAATGCTCCAAATAAAAGTCACATAGTGTGTTGAAACTATGGTAAAATAGGGCACTATAAGAGGGAGTGTAATTATAAGAAGGTTGAGAAGACAAAGTCATTTAATGATGTTTATTCTATTAAAAAATGAACCCCAAACTAAAGATTTGAGGATATAGCTTTGGTTGATATAAGCTTAGGTGAACACCACAATGCATGGCCAATAGACATGGGTGCTTCCTTTTATATGAATCTTAATAAGGAGTGATTTGGTGATTATGAAATATCATTGGAGGTGAGTGTTTCTTAAGATATTATTCAACATATAAGATTATATATTAAGGAAGATTGAACAGAAGGTTGAAAATGGAAAATTAAAGCCTTAAGCTTGAAATATGGAATAATTAAAACCCTTCCTAATGTTCTACACGTTCTAGGTTTTGCAAGAAATATAATTTTAGTAAACAAAATAAATTATGTAGGTGTATAGGGGTTATTTAACATGATAGAGAAAGTATAAAAGAAATTGTTGTTCTTTGGTATTAACAAAAAGAGTCTATTTGGGAATGTTATTTAAACTTGAGGCAGGCATTATAAGTAGTTTTTGCAATACCTCTTGTATTCTTAAAGTAAATAAAATTGTAAATCAAGTTCACACATTTCCTACAAAAGATAATGTTGTTGCATAAGGGATAGAGAATATTGGAGAGAAAGGTCATTGAGATTTAAAAAACAAAGGTATGGCTAAAGGAATTTATGATAGCCAATTAAATTTTTTTTTTTATCAACACTATGTATTTGGTAAGAAAACTTGTGTGAAGTGTTCTAGTAGTGTTACAAGACTAGAAGGAGTTTTAATCTAGTACATAATGTTGGTTTTGGGCCAAAAAAATGTTTGATCACTTGAAAATTATATGTACTATGTTGCTTTTACAGATGAATTCTCAAGAAAGAAATGAGTGTATTTTATATGGAATAAATCTAAATTTTCTAATAAATTTAAAGAGATTAAGTCTCTAGTATAAAATTAGACAAAAAAATAAATCAAGGTTTAAATAATGGATAATTGTGAGAATATTGCTTAGATGTATTCAAGTATTTTTGCAAGCAATGAAGAATAGAAATGTAGAATACTGCTACCTATGCATGTGGAGTTCAAAAATTAAAAAAATGATGGATAGGGCTCAAAGCATGCTTTGATGTGCATTTTTGGATAAGGAAGTATAGATATAAGTAGTAATAATTATTATTTATCTTATCAAGAGGCCACCCACCTCAAGTTTGTTGGATAAAATTCCATAAGAAGTATGGATTAGTTAAAAACCCTCTCAGTAACATTTAAGGGTTTTTGGTTGTGATGTTTATATGTATATTCTTAAAGAAAAAGAACTAAGCTATATTATAAACTAGTAAATGCTATATATGGGATATAGTGCTAGTATTAAGGATATAAGTCATGGAATATAATAATATAAAAAATAAAATGAAATCATATTATAATTTTAGAGAAGAAAAGAGGGCTCCAAATAGAAAAACAAGTAGAGAAAAAATATGAAAGAGTTCAAGGTAAATATATTTAAGAACTAGAAATATTTACATAATATGAATCAAAAAATGAGTTGATATAAGAGAATGTGGAATAAGAAAATGTAGAATTAGAGGACACAAAAATAGATGTTCTAGTTTGAGGAGATGAAATTGGGTAATAATAAAACTAAAAAGGAATAGAGACCTTAATTTTTATTATGCATCCCTTTTATTAGCTTTATTTGTTATTGATGGAGCTCATTTAGTGGTAAAGGGATAATTTGAGGAAGAGGGAATTGAATTTGGGGATTTTTTTTAATTATTAAAAAATTAACTTCAATTAAATATTTATTATCTATATTGTTGTTGATTTTGATCTTGAAATTAAAAAAAGGAGTAATGATAACATTTCATGATGTTGGGCTTAAGGAAGAAGTTTGCATGGTGCAACAAAAAAAAAAAGGGAAAAGTAAGTAGGATTTAGTGTATAAGCTTAAGAAGTCTCTTTACAATTTCAACTAAGGACACAAAATCTAAAATTTATGAGTATATTTTGGAACTTGGACTAGATTGTACCAAAGTTGATATGTTTGTAAATTTTTTTTTTAAAAAAGTGAATTTTTGTTATCATGGTGCTGTACGTAGATGGCATGTTATTAATTGGTAACAATATGTCAATAATCAATCTAGTTAAGTTTGAGTTATCTTCATACAATCTAACATGAATGACCTTAGTATGTTAAAATTTATTTTCAACATGGAAATCAAAAGAAGTCATATAAATATAAAATTATGATTACATCAAAATAAATATGTTGAGATCATTTTGTAATCATTCAAGATGCAAGAAACTACAATTATGAGTACTCCATAATTTCCTATTAATAAAAATATGTCTATTGAACAAAATCAAGTTCCTTATCCTAGTTTTGTTAGTAGTATTATGTATATGTTGCACATGTAGTGGGAGTTGCGAGTAGATATATAACCCAATCAAGTCAAGAACATTGGATTATTGTGAAAAGGATATCCCATATCTATGTGGCACCTTAGATTATGCAATCTACTACTAAGGAAGATCCATTTAAAATATAATTGTGAATCTATGTATGGTTTTGTGGATTTTGATTAGGCTCAAAATATTGACTATCGAAGATCTACTAATGGTTATGTACCTATCCTTTTTGGATGAGCACTAAATTGGTGAGAAAAAGAGATGTAGTGGTTGCATGATTTACAATTGAGGTGCAATATATTGCAGTAACTCATGTGTGTAAGGAAGCTGTATGGTTACAAAATTTATGCTTGATAATTGGTTTTATTGAGATTTGGGTGGTATTCACCTATAGATAATCCTTGTAGAAATATTTCTTTTACATACTTGATTTCAATGAAGTTAAAAATGTTTATGTATGGTGTGCATAGTGTTTTTCATATAATAATGATGTCATAGTTTCACATTATAACATGTATTTTATTTTTAATGTGTTTGTGTTGTGACAACAACTACAAGGAATTTGAAGAAGAACACACAACAACATATTTAAATGTGGTTCATGATATGATTGCATATAGGGTATAGTATGCATCATTTTATGTGAATCATGCAACCCACTCCCACCTTGCACTCATTTATAAGGTGTTAAATCAACTATATGGGGGTATTAAGGTATTCAGTTGCTCTCAAACTAGTGGCAACCTTTAGGTTGAATCAATAATGTGAGTTTAACTACCATTTCATTTTCTTCTTTTATAATCAAACCTATAGGAATACTCTCTCGATTCTAAGATGAGTTTAAAGTGTAGGAGAGAAAACCCACTCTTGTAGAGTTGACCTTAAACCCTCCATTGTTCTGTTGGTGAACTATTTTCACTCACCTGATGAAAACCCTAGCCTTGTGAGTGGAGTTTAGTTCTAGGAAGTGGAGCAACAATTTTGAGACCCAACAAAGCCAAACAAGCATCATGGAGACAATAACAACCTCCTAAAATTCAACCACACCATCTCCTCTAATCATTTATCAATATAATATCATAACCCAATCCTAACAACTATATATATGATCATGTTGTGTCAATA
Source organism: Sequoiadendron giganteum (assembly GCA_007115665.2). Classification (NCBI taxonomy): domain Eukaryota; kingdom Viridiplantae; phylum Streptophyta; class Pinopsida; order Cupressales; family Cupressaceae; genus Sequoiadendron; species Sequoiadendron giganteum. The sequence goes on along the minus strand of CM021104.1, from coordinate 110,045,890 downwards.
CTTTAATGTACATGAATATCCATGATACCATAATCATCATGATTGTTGGATCTACACTTAGGTCTCACTAAATCGAGACTCCTAGTCTCACACACATATCAATGCATGTCCTAAAAATAGAATACAACCTATGTACCTATCCCCATTAAATTCAACACTTTGAAATACCTATAAACATGTACTAAGGAACACTAAATCTGATAGCTTATTATACCATAATATTGATCTCATATAAATATGCACTCCCAAAAAAATTTACGCACAAATTTATTTGGATTCTTACACAATCACACCCTAAATCTCAAGCTCATGCAACAACACACAAAAGTACAAACACATCTCTCTACTCATCCAAGTACAAAAATGCATGATTCACTGTGTCGTACATTACAAATGTGCTCTTTTTTATTTATTTTTAATTTATGGATCTATGACCTATTGATATAAGTGAATCTATCAACTATGTATCTAATGTTGTGACTATTTTTTATTTGTATCACCATAAATATTTTTTTACAATTACACAAAATATTTACACCAAGACTCCTCAAGTCCTTATAAATGAAAAAAATTCAACCCCAAACATGGTCAAGTTTTATTTGTTGAAACATAGGGAAATAGGTTCTTCATTAAAATGAGGGGTTCACAAATGTTACTATAAATAGAAAGGACTAAAATGGTGTATCATGCACCTGTTTTCCTCTATTTCATTAGGAAAAAAAGATCCCTTGAGCCAAGGTTGACTTTCAACCCTTAGGTGAGTCCCTTAAAGGAAGTCTTGTTGTTTTCCTTATGATCTAGGATGGGGCAGACCTGTTGAAACAACACTTTTGGGGGAAAGACTAAAAGTAGTAAATTAATCCAAAAATGCAATGCAACATAGGGAATCAGAAGATTAGACCTTAATCTATCAAAACCTGCAACTTTCGGAAAGATCTAAGAGGGTTTAGTATTTTTGCACCTGCCATCAAAATGTTGCTACAAAGTGTCCTTTGGGACAGATTTTCCCTAGGGAAAATAGGTCTTTGTAAGGCTCTCTGGAATTGTTTTCTGGGTCCTTTGCTCATGTGTCTGCACTCCCGTATTCTTCGGATTTCACAGTTGAAAAGTCATAAATGATTTTTAAAATTGAGTTTATGTGGCTTGATGACAACTTTGAAAAATTTTCCATTTTTTCTCTTTAAGAGATCTTCAATCCTTCTTCAACCTAAGATCTACAACACAAACACAAGAGGGGAAAAAAAATTGATGAATGGGGGTTTTCCTTGGTCAAAACCCGTTTCAATAATTAAACCTTGAATTGAAACAATGAAACATGAAAGGAATGATGAATGAACAAGTGTTATGTTGCAATCACCAAACCCTTGAAGGACTACAACTTAGTAGATCTTGCATGAAATGGCTTGATTTTTGATGTTGATCTTGATGCTTGAAATTTGACTTGAATGCTTGAAACCTACATAACAATGTTAGCTCCAAAAACATGCGTGATGCTTGATAACTTTCACATAATGCTTAAGATCTTGAATGTTGCAAAAAATGCTTGAGAAATCTGCTCTTGAACACCTTTGACAATAATCTTATCTTTTGGAATTGATTTCTTGAAAATCTAGATATCTTCTAGGATTTGAATTGATAAAAGACCTTTCTTTTATAGACAATTTTCTAATTTCCCAAAAATTATACATTACAAGATGACACTTAAATCTTGAATTTAGGACCTTAAGATGCCACCAAAAACATGTTTAAAATTTTAAATTGTGATCTTAAGGGGGACCCATTCGCCCAAGAGCAAATGGGTCTTGACCTGACCTAAATAATTAGGACCTATTCATTTCTTGTTGTTAATAAATTAAATCACAACTCCCCTTTCAAAAATTACAATTAATTAGGCTTGTAAATGCAAAATTTAGGCAATTAGAGGCTTAATTAATTCCATTTAAATTAGGGGACCCAAACATAGTGTGAAATTTAAAGGAGTATATTTTTTGAAAACACATTTAGCCCCCACTTTAGTCAGAGGATGAGCCTACACTCAAACTCACACTAAACTATTCAAATAAGCGTCAAGATAGGTCTAATTGTACAACTATTAGAAAGGTAAGAAATCGAAGGCCAAGGAGGAGGATCAAGCCCCCAAGATCTAAGATCTCACAACAAACCAACAAAGGCACAAAGAGACACATACCTTTGTTAAATATGCAACAACAAGACAAGATACATAAGCATACAATATCAAAATTAGGAGAAGAGAAAACAGGGGTGGATCAAGCCTTGAATATTTGTCCATCTAGATATGGATCGAGCCTAATTTGTCTATCCAAAAAAAATTTACAAGTGGAAACTCGATATCCACTATGCAAACCAGATGCCCTCACATGGGCTAGTGAATTATTCGATGTCCACGAGGTGAGCAAACAAAAAGTGGTTAATTGGAATTTATGCCTCTATCTAGGCTCCCACTGTACTAACCATACCAAATTTATGCCTCTTCATGACTTTGATAAGGCTCCACAAAAATGGTCACAAGTGTAGCAAGTTACGTTATGCTAGGCACATAAAAAAGGCCCCACTGACAATGAAGTTGTGTTATACTCAGTGGCCTTGATACATGTAATAGGATATTCAAAGGGGTTTTTCTTAGTTCATGAAAGGTCTTATCTTAGGTAACATCGTTCCTAATGTCTCCAAGAGAGGACTAGTCGAGGATAAAATATTCGTAACTTAGGAAATGCAATCTTTAGCATTACCACTAAGAGGAATGTCATGTGCTAAAAAAGGTTGCAATATTGAAGGACATCAAACCCAATGAAACCATCAAGAAGACACATCACATGAAGTAAGAAGACCACACTTTGAAGCGAACAATGAGAGAGGACACACATGCCCCCACTTTAAAGAAATTTCTAAACACCATGGTATGAGCAATTACTTTAAAGTAGAACACAATAAATTCCAATACATGAGAGCATTATTTGGAAATCCCTATATAAACATATGTTTCTTAGTAGAGCTATGTCATATAAAGGAAGGTTTCCCCCTATATGCAATCCTAAGATAATGTATAAGGGAATCCATGGATTTGGGGTCAATTTTTATTGTTGTTGTAGTGATATAATCAAGCTTGAAATCGTTATCATTCCCCAAATGATTCATGGAACAATGAGCACTAAGGAAGAATGACACATAGAGAGAGAGAGAGAGAGAGAGAGAGAGAGAGAGAGAGAGAGAGAGAGAGAGAGAGAGAGAGAGAGAGAGAGAGAGAGAGAGAGAGAACATATAGACACTTTTGGGTCAACATGGAAGAGACTTGGATGTCTTGATTCCTTGCATCATCCCCAAAAGGAAAACACAAGACAAAGGTTTACAACATATAGAAGAATGGAGATACAAATAGAAGAATGTCACAAAAAATTCACTTCCTTTATATCCTTGCACCAACAAAGTGGCAGGGGTCATCCAAAGTAGGCTCAAAAACATATAAATACATGCCAAGTAGCACGGTACGATGGGATCACATTATTCACATGCAATCACAAAGAACATGAAGACAAAGACTAGTATGACACATGTGAGTCAACCTATAACAGTTCATTTGCATCCCAATATTGTTCATCATATGTGGAAGGTTGATAACTAGCCAAAGGGACAACAACAAGTTTTGTACTAGGAGCATCACCAAGTTCAACATGTGGTGAGTCACTCTTGTTAGGAGGACCATCATGACTATTATCATCTAAGCTCATGGAAGAGGAAAACAATAAATTTAGCTCATTAAGCACTTCCTCGTCAATTTTAGCAATATCATCATCATAATCCAAATTAATCATAACAAGAGGCCTAATGACAATGTCCATAGAACTTTTTTGTTGTGGAAAAGGTGTAGGATCATCATGCTTTGTTTCAACTTGAGTTTCATCTTGATTTTTATTTTTTTTCTCTTAACTTATGAGCAATAGCATGATGTCTACGCCTACACTCTTTATCATTTATATTTCTTTTTGTACTATTTTCAAGTTGTAATTGTATAGGAGCAGGTTTATCAACCATAGGTTTCTTTTCTTCTCACAAGGGAGGAATGAAATGAACCATGGCAGGTTGTTCAACCACTTTCTCTTTAACTTTGCAAACTGTTGGTCTTAGGAGGGACAATAGGACTTATTTGGTTATCTCTTGGTCATTTGCAAGAAATAGGTGAAGGATTTTTCATTGGTTGGTCTTGGTTACTTGGAAGGCCTTTTGGTTCAATCATGGTCTCATCAACAATAGGAGGTTCAATCATGGGTTGAGGCATATTGCTAAGTGATAATTCTACTATGCGCTTTGCCTTAAAGTTTTGATCAGATTCGAAAAATAAGTCCTCATGAGGCCTAATAGGTTTCATAGGTTTGGACCAAAATAAATCTAATAAGAAATTCCCATGGAAGACACAATATTAAAGCCATTAAAGCCACTATGGTGTATAGTAAAAGTCTCATTGTCAAATGGAAACTTTAAGCATTTATGCACTATCGACGAGATGACATCCATGGAGCGTAGTCATAGGTAACCAAGCTTCACATGGAATTGGTCCAATGATAGGATGAGGGAGAATGAGACATTCAATTTTTTTGGTCCAAATTGTAAAGGAATATTTATCAAACCTATCATAGGGAAAGCAAAACCATTATGCATTTTGATCCATGCTTTCAGTTGTTCATAAGAATCTTGGTAAAGTTCATGTACAAAGAAGAACTCCTCGGTGATCACATTTTCTACACACACGGGACCAATTAATATCCCATTAGTAAGCTTGTCATTGATTCTTCCAACTATGTAAAGAGGACCATCGGGTGGACATCTAATTATGTCATTTTGTGAGAAAGCAATGTCAAGGGGTATTTTAGTTTGGCTCTTATGAGGTTGCACATAAATGAAGCCAACCATAAATTGTAAATCTCCTTCATTTTCACTCATATTATCATAATTCTCATCTTCAAGTTTGTCAACATTCACTACATCATTCTTGGCATCAGTAGCTTTCACAAAAGAGATATTATGATTTGGCATGAGGTTGGTAAAAATTTGCAAATTTTGGTTGGATGGGGCAACAGACTTATTTCCTTGATCATTAACCCCACCAATATGGATGTGATTAGAATCAATGAGGTCTTGCACAATATGTTTAAGATGCTTACATTGTTTTGTATTATGTTCATTTTGTCAGTGATAATGGCAAAAGGAATTGAAAGGTTGAAAATTGTTTTGGGTCATAGCTTCAGATTTCTTAGAACTGTTAGAAGGAGTCTTTGCTTCACGATGGCTAACCAAATTATGATAATCACAAAGGGTCATGCACAATTGTGTGAAGGAGGGAAACTTCAGTATTTCAAGTTTAGCTTGAATATTAGTATGCAAATTGGCTATAAACATTCTCTAAAGTTCAACATTAGGAATCTTAATGTTTATTTATGAGTAAAGCAATTGGTATTGTGCTATGAAATCAATTACCTTTTTATCTTTGTTTTGTTTACAATACATTAAATTAGCTAAGGTAATCTTGGGACCCATGTGCAATTGGAAGTGGTTAAGAAAGGCATCAACAAGTTCATTGAATGAACTAATTGAGTTATTGGGTAAAGAACAAAACCATTCTAAGGTAGTGTATTTTGAAAGGATCTAGGGAAATGTTTAGCCAAGAGTTTATCTTCAAAAATGAAGTCACTACATAAGGTTGTGTATGCCGAGACATGGTTACTATGGTCTCATTTTCCACCATATTTCTCAAATCTAGGAATCTCTATGCCTTGTGGCATTTGTTCTTTCAATATATCCAAGGATAAAGGGTTTCTTTTGACATATTGTGAAGGTTTGCCATTTTGATATTGATTTAATGTAGCAATTTTTTTTTGGAGGGATGAAACATTTTGGAGGAGTTTGGTTAAGGATGGGATCATTATTTATGTTGTGATATGGAGATGAATAAGGAGGAGGTGTATACGTATTCATAGGGTAGGCGAATTGTAAGTTTTTGAGGGGAGATGGATTAGGAGAAATGAGATTTGAATGCACAAAGCTAAAGGGATTCCTAGTGGAAATACCTAAGGTAGTATTGACATTTCTAGTAGGTTTTTTAGTTGTTGTAACAGTTGGATTAGTGTATGTCAAAATAGAGGTCATAGCCATGGAAGGAGGAATTGGATTTCCACGTTGACTTTGAGTATACCCCAAGTTTGAACAAAACTACCTACGATAGGAATATGTTTGTTAATGATATGAAATAGGCTACGAAAAATCTATATTCCTTGTTCATTATCAATCATTCTCCTCATGTTATTTATGACAAGAATTATAGTACCAACAATATATTTAGAACTCACAAAGTTTTATAATTTCTCTAAATCTTCATTCATTTATCTTAGTTCTTCTTGAGGGGCATTAGCAACCATTGTGTCAATATCAATCACATTGGTTGTGGGTAGGGTGGTCGTGGGAAATGAGGTATCAAAGCTATGGTCCATAATGGGTTGACTAGTATCAACACTATGAGTGAAAGAGTTGGAAAACTCAATATCCACGACATGTGTAGAAATGTGGGATGGAATGAGACTCAAACTACATCTCATTATAGTATTGGTAATAGGACACCAGGTTGTGAAGATAATACAAGTTTCACCAAACCTGCGTACGCCCAAAATGGGGAATAGCTTCTAGATAAAATATAATCAAACACCCTAGAATATGAAGTGCAGTGCAAGTATGTAAAAGAGATAGCAATTTTCAGATTTTAAACAAGATAATTATCTTATTATACTATGCAAAAACCTAAAAATGATCACTTTTAATTTCGATTTTGATTTCCTAACAATGCACTCGATTTGACCAATTAAACCTAATGCAAAAGATGACATTTTTTTTTAATTTCTGAAACTAAAACCCAAATTTAATTGTAGATCAGAGGAATGCAAACTGAGACAAATCACTGCCCAAAAGTTTAAAATGAGCCCTGTACAAGGATAGATTTTCCCTAGGGTGAATGGGTCCTAGGAGAGGGGTTACATAAATTTTAATTTGAGTTTAAAGTTCAGATTTAGGGTTTTCTATTTCAGGTTATAAATTGTACTTTCAATGATTGATTTTTGTAGAATTTGATGTTTAAATGCAAGTACAATGAATGAAAAATGATGGACAATATGAAACTTTTTGAAATATGATTTTGACTATATTTTTGAATATGAATGATTGAACATACACTGATATGAAAACACTATGCAAAACTAATTCCAAATTTTGTATTTTATAGATTTTAAAGGATACAAAATGCAAGCTTAAAACCCTAAATAAAATTCAAGTTAATGCAAGTTAACAACCCTAAATGAGATGCAAAATAATTCCATGCAATGAAAATTAATGCAAATCCTAGATCTAGGGTTTGAATGGACTCCAAATCAGAATTCTTTTGATGTTTCACATTAGGTTCACCAAAATGAAACATAGAGAAATAGGTTCTTCATTAAAATGAGGGTTTCACCAATTTCACTATAAATAGAAAGGACCAAAATAGGGTATCATGCACCTATTTTCCTCTATTTCATTAGGAAAAAGAGATCCCTTGAGCCAAGGTTGAATTTCAACCCTTAGGTGAGTCAACCTTGAAGGAAATCTTGTTGTTTTCCTTATGATCTAGGATGAGGCAAACTTGTTGAAACAACACTTTTGGGAGAAAGAATAAAAATAGTAAATTAATCCAAAAATGCAATGCAACATAGGAAATTAGAAGATTAGACCTTAATCTATCAGAACCTGCAACTTTCACAAATATCTAAGAGGGTTTAGTATTTTTTCACTTGCCATCAAAATTTTGTTGCAGAGTGTCCTCTAGGACATATTCACCCTAGGGTGAATGGTTCTTTGTAGGGCTCTCTGAAATTGATTTTTGGGCTCTCTGCTCTTGTGTCTGCACTCCCAAATTCTCCAAATTTCACAATCAAAAAGTCAAAAATAATTTTTGAAAGTGATTTTTTGTGGCTTGATAACAACTTTGCCAACTTTTGCAACTTTAACAATTTTTCCAATTTTTCTCTTTAAGAGATATTCAATCCTTCTTCAACCTAAGATCTGCAACACAAACACAAGAGGTAAAAATTGTTTGTTTTTGGTGAATGGGGGTTTGCCTTGGTCAAAACCTATTTCGGTAATTAAACCTTGAATTAAAATAATGAAACATGAAAGGAATGATGAATGAACAAGTGTTATGTTGCAACTCACCAAACCCTTGAAGGATTGCAACTTAGAAAATCTTGTATGAAATGGTTTGATTGTTGATTTTGATCTTGATGCTTGAAATTTGACTTGAATTCTTGAAACCTACATAACAATGTTAGCTCCAAAAACATGCATGATGCTTGATAACTTTGACATGATGCTTGAGATCTTGAATGCTGCAAAAAATGCTTGATAAATCTACTCTTGAACACCTTTGACAATAATCTTAGCTTCTAGAATTGATTTCTTAAAAATCTAGATATCTTCTAGGATTTGAACTAATAAAAGACCTTGTTTTTATAGACATTTTTTCTAATTTCCCAAAAATTAGACATTACAAGCTAACACTTAAATCTTGAATTAGGACCTTAAGATTCCTCCAAAAACATGTTTAAAATTTGAAATTGTGATCTTAAGGGGGACCCATTGCGAATGGGTCCTGACCTAAATAATTAGGACCTATTCATTTCTTGGTGTTAATAATGATGAATGCATTAATTAAATCACCCCCCCCTTTCAGAAATTGCAATTAATTAGGCTTGTAAATGTAAAATTTAGGAAATTAGAGGCTTAATTAAGTCCATTCAAATTAGGGGACCCAAACATAGTGTGAAATGTAAAGGAGTACAATTTTCGACACTATATTTGTAAAAACCCCAAAAAAAATAGCATGCTTATGACCTTGAAAATCCCTTCATTCATTTTGTGCAAAAGCATGGATTAAACTATGAATAATCTATTCATACCAAGGATTACAACTATTGGAGAAATTAATATCTACTTTCAAACTCAAAATAATCCATAAATGAGCATATGCAAAATGAGAAAATATCATAAGCATGTCATGTGTTGTAAAATGTACAAATGAGCCTTGCTTATAAAGGCAAGGATGAAGAGGTGAGAAGGTAGAAGTCAAATTTTGAATACTTTTCCAAGTATGAAACAATTGAGGAATCTATGGACAATTTTTGAGATACTTGGTGAGTCTACATGAGGTGAGATGAAAGTCTAGGTAACATATAAGTGAGCTTAAGTGTAGTGTGAATAAGACTCTATAAAGTATGATAAAATATAACTAGCTTTATAATACCTCTTTTCACACTAATACCACAACTTAAGTGATACTTAGGGAGTAAGATAAACTTTGAAAAGATGAATCTTGTTAATAAGGCCCGGTAAGGTACTCATGTACAATAATGATCTCTCACAAATAGAGAAAAAAGAGAAAACCCAATGGAAACAAAATCCTCTCCAAAAGAGAAAAAGAGAATGATAAGATCTCCTAAAAATATGTCCCATGAAGATATGAACATGATGATGATGAAATATTGAAGCATTTCAAAGTTATAAACTTTTCCAAAGATGAATTGGTGTTTTATATAATCAGTAAACTTCCAAAAAAATGTAGATCAAGATAAGATATACAAAAAACTACATGAGTGAACATATAGAAGATTACTCAACCATGAATACACAAATGACTCAAAGGAAATCAAACTCTGTGAAGTTGAAGATGAAAATAGTACTATGATTATAGAGTACAACCAAAAAATGCATGAGTGACATGTAGTACACTACTAAAATTCACATCATTGTGCTCTACATAAGTACTAGAATCTCACAAAATATGATCATCTAAAATAATCCCCCATAGAAGAGGTAAAAAAAAAGTAGTTCTATGTGATCCTATAGAAAGTTGTGAAGTTCATTTGGATCCACCGAGGTTCCTCCATTGCTCCATTGAAACCAAGGAATTATTAACATAACAATGTGATAATTACCCCCTTAATATTGATGAGGAAGTGGTATTAGAAAAACAACCAAAATCAGGCACAAAAGTGTCCACATGAAGTAGACCTAACATTAGGTCCAAAAGATGTACAAGAAATTGAAAAAGGGTGTGCATCAAGGCACACACTCATGAGGAAATAATCATGAGGATCCATTGCTAGGGTGGAAAATCAAGGTACTACATAACCCCCATTACACTTTATAATTCAGTGTAAGTACAAAAATCCCTCCCTAAGGAACACACATTTAGTTTTTGGAACTTTATATGAGTGCATTTATAGACTTATTTGATGTTTTGATTTCTTACAAGTTTATGTCATGAGGTGGACAATGAAGATATATATAGAAATTATGCATTTCAAACCTCAAGAAAATGACAAAAAAAATCCACATTGTTCAAAGCATGACACCCCTTGAAATAATATAGTGACATGACACTTTATTTTAGTGCATTACAGATTCTAAAAAGTGAATTTGATATACAAAAATTCAAAAGAGGCATACTCATAATTTAAAATTCTACAATACATTCATGAAAAAATAACACCACCACTGAATAGAGCTTGAAAATATATGTAGGTTCCAAAAAAGGGAACTAAAAAAGGAGTTTGTATGAGCCCGAATGAGCCCTCTCAAACTTTCCAAAATGGGAATTGTGTAAGGAGTCCTTTGAGAATATGAACTATTAGAGAAAATTGTACATTATATTGCAAAAATAATCATACCACTATATATAGGATAAAAAAATATGTAAAATAAAAAAAACTCTAAAAGGCGTCTATATGCTTGAGAACAAGACTCATGAAGTTGAACCAAAAATCAAAACAAGCCAATGGTGAAGTGGAAAAAGTGGGGAATAAACTAATGATGTTATACTAACATCAGTTGATGTAATATGCTAAGGAATAATACAATATTATCTAACCCCTGCAGTTGTACCAACGACCAAAGAAAGTATTTTTAATGATTAAATAATACTAAAAAACAAAAAATATTAAAAAAATTGTTGCATAGAGGCTGAGGAAAAATGCAAATAAAGATGAATTATGTAGACTAGTGCGTTGATGCAAGATGGTAGGCTTGACAATACAGTCGTATAGACTATATAAATTTTTGTATGGTCCTCCATGGTTGGGTCTCCAAAAGCTCATTTTTTCTCAAAATACCTAAGTGTTATTTATCAAAAGTTGTCTTTCGATCCTCCTGAGTGCAATTGTGACATTGACTTTGTTCTAGAATGCATCATTTGGAACTTGATTCCCATGACCCTCACAAATTCAAGAGAGAAAAGGATTAGAGTTGCAAGATTTCTCTGGTACCATGTTGGAGTAGCCAAGATCTACTTGCAACTCAAAAAATCGACAAAAATGAGAAAATATCATAAGCATGTGATGTGTTGTAAAATATATAAATGAGCCTTGCTTATAAAGGCAAGGATGAAGAGGTGAGAAGTTAGGAGTCAAAATCTGACTATGGCTCCAAATATGAAACAAGTGTAGGACTGTATGAACAATTGTTAAGACACTTTGTGAGTCTTAATGAGGTGAGAGGTGAGACAAAAGTCTAGATAACCTCTAAGTGAGATTCAATTTAGTGTGAATAGGACTATATTAAATATGTAAAAATATAACTAGTTTGCTAATAACTCTTTTCACACTAACAAAAACTAGGGAAATCACCTCCCAACTTGGCAACTAGGCTATGACACCACTTGAAAGGAAAACAAAATGTAGCGACATAAAAAATTCCACATCACCCCAAGAGAGAAAATATGCAAACAAGTATTCAAAATCCACCATACAAAAGAATAAACAAACATAAAATTAATATGACACAAGATATACCATAGGAAGACTCTCCATGAAGGAAAAACCCAACCTCCAAAATGATCTACACTCAATTTACTATTCATTACAATAAAAATATATAGTTTTCATGAATACTTCTAAAACATCAATCTTCTCTAATGTATCCACCATGTGTCCAAGTATTTTTTGTAGCCATTCAACAATGACATCCCATGTCATGGTTCATGTATCACTCTACAAGAGAGCTAAATACAAAGGAAAACCAACCTCAAACACTAAACATGTGTTTTATTTTATAGAATTTAGCTCACACAAAACCACTAAGTGCTATGATTGGCTAAATCATGTGTCTCAAAATCATGAGAGCACAAAACCATTAGCCACCTCATTTAATTTTGGTACCAAGCTTTCCCAATATTAAATATTTTTCCAATATACAACCCACACATAAAATATCTAACCAATCTTACAATACAAATTCACAAATGGATGAAAATAAATATTTAATGTGGATAAACACATCTCCAAAGATGTATCATAAATAAATATTTATTTTACATAATAAAAAAAAATATTGTACAAAAGGTGTATAACCCCCTTTTTCCTAATAATACTTACTAATATTTCTAGTACATGAGAAGTTCCAATAGAATAGGGAATATACATATCAATAGTTGTAATTGCATGGGAAGTTTGAGAGAAGTGTGTTTTCCTCTTTTATTCTACACCTGCAACTAAACTATCTAAACACGTGCTACTAATATAAATTATACAAAATAGGAAACTACTTTAGCAAATACACTACCCTTACTAACTAGTTAAAAGAAAAGAGATAGGAGGATAAGGGTTAGAAAAGGAGATAGGGTTAGATAATAATAAAAAAGAGTGGGTGAAGGAGCACCAAATAAGGGCATCCAATCAAATTTCTCTACATGGCACACAACTGACTTTCCACTATCAACAAACATATGCTTATGGTGAGGTTACCTAAACTTATGTTACATAAACCTACCTACATGAAAAATGACATTGAATAATATATTGATCATTAAGGATTCAAATACACATAAATAATACACTTCAATGTGGCGACATAAGTAAGCATGCACATATATGTTCATAATATCAAACCAAGGGGCATGCTTTGAGATAAGGCACAAACCAAATAAGAGCTAAAATGCACTCACATTTACCACAAGGTAATAGATCGTGACCAATTAACTCTTTAGTACATAAATCTAAAGTTAATTCTATATTAGAAAGCCAAATCATAATTACATAAATTCATAGTCCATATATATATGATCAAAAGAAATCCTTGTGCAAATCAAAACCAAAGGAGCTTGAAAGAAATTAAAAAGAATAAGGAATAATAAAAGAGTGGAGGAAAATGTAAAAAAAAAGTCACAATATCTAATAGATGATCTTTAAATGATACCGATATTGACAAATGAAATGAGGTATGCATAGGTGGTTAGAAGTTTTAACTACAAATGATTGGATCCATGATAGATTTCTATTCATATATGCACCACCTATTACCTTTAGGTGTAGGGGACTCATAAATTTTTATGAAGATTAAATCTTAATTGACCATAATGAATATAGAGCAATGGACCTCAATCAATGGTTGATAATTAAGTATTGAAGCACATTGAACATGAGGTGGGAAATGTTACATCACATTAGTATCAACTAACTAGGGGGTTCAAACACACTTGGTGGAAAAATGAATAGTGCTAATCACTAAGAGAGGAGATGTCTTCAGCATAAAGATCCTTTGGTAGGTATAGCTTCATGGAAACCCATAAATCTTGAGATTGTTAAATCATGCTTCTAATTCAACAACTAGCATGAACAAAGAAGTATCTATATAGTGGAAGCTCAAAAATTTCTTGAAATGAGAAAGAGGTAGAATAAAGTAAAACCCATTATGTGGTCAAGCTTGGTAGCACATGAAAGAGACAATACAAAATAATATAAACTATCAAATGCTACTAAATATTAATGGTTGGTGCAGGAGATGATAGCATGGCTACAATTAGGTGTAACCTTTAAAAAGAGAAAGGAAAAAGAAGAGGTGGAACCCACAATGACATTAACATATTTAGAATGGAATTATCTATGTTGTTATATGAAATTATGAAGGACTCATGAGGACTTAATCTTGTTTTCACCAAAATGATGAGAAGGATTATGAAGCCAATCAAAAGGAAGGAATAGGTCCCATGTAAGAAAAAATATCTCAAGAATTTAAATCTTTTAAACTAGTAGATGCAACATTAAAATGTTATTGAAGTGGATAAGAAAGCCAAAATATTGAACAAGGGGCTGTCAATGACACCAAGGAAATAAAAGCTAAGATAAAGCTTCCATAGATACCAAGCCACTTGGGGGTCAAATATTAAGACATCTAGGTCATAAAAAATGATCTAGGACTTGAAGAAGTGGGGCACTATAGATCTGATAGGAATCTAGAGTTTAAATATAACAACTAGAAGGGACCCAAGGAATCCATCTATGTTATTATAGATTAATCAAAGGAAGTGTGTATGGAAAATGCACTACATAGTTCCCTTATGGAATATTATATTGAGATAAATATAGGAACTCTATAAATCCAAGAAAGATCAAGCTCAATTATAGCCTCAACCCTAAGGTGATAATGATCTATAAAGAGTTTTCAATTTCAATTGTGTATATTACCTATCTAGTTCACCTCGTAGGTCCTATTCACACATGTTCACATGTTAAGTTTACTTTGGGCTTTATGAATTATATAGATGTCTTTAGTAGTCATACAATCTCTTATCTTTAATTGTCTCATAGCATAGTATTAAGACAATTATCATGATCTTTTCTTGTCTTATCTCTCAACCTTTCCTATATAAACAAGGCTTCATGTATATATGTAATCTAGAGGAATATAATATCATTGATTCATTATTGACTATTGTGCATTATTGCATCCATATCAAGCAATCTATACTATTTATCTACTCTCTTGAGGAAGGCTATCTTTGGTTTTGTAGGTGATCTTGGGGCATGTGAACTCGCTATTACAAGAACTTCTAACTAAATATATTGATTATTTTTAATGGGGGTACTTAGGCATGCCAGGTCAAGATGCTTAAATATCATTTCATAATATGTTCATGAAGCTAAATGTCAAACCTATTAAGAAAAAAAAAAACTTGTTATACCTAAGGTCACCTTTATGGTTAAGGAAGAACTAATAAAGTTGTTGAAGTTGAGTGTCATTAATCCTACTGGCTATTTCCTATGGATATCTAGCATTGTTATTATTATCAAGAAGAATGTAAGGATTAGGATTTTCATATATTTCTAGGATATTAGAAAGACTTGTTCAAATGATGGCTTTCCTTTCTCTTATATTGGCATGATTATAGACACCACTTTCAATTCTAAAATTCTTTCTCGAATGGATAATTTTTTTGGCTACAACAAATTTTACTTCTTAGAGGAAAATTAAAATAAAACCACTTTTACCAACCCATGGGGATATTTTTCTATGTTATCATGCTTTTAGTCTAAAGAATGCTAGATAGATTTGTCAAAGGACAATGAACATATATTCTATGATAAATAGTTCATAAAATTATTGAGATCTATGTTGAAAATTCTCTAGGAAGGTATCCTAACATCCCTAATCTTAAACCCTTTTGAATAAAAAGGTTGCAATAGATATTAATGTTGATTTGACTACTTAATTATTTTTGTGTATTTGTTCACATAATAAAAGTGATTAAATTAAACAATGATAATTTATTGGAATGTGTTGATAAATGGTATAATATTGTATTTATCTAGCAACACTGCTAAGGTATGTATGTCAAGATGTGATGATGATAGGAATAGGTATTGGGAAAGGTGAGCTAGGTTTGGTTTGTGAAGTGTGACAACCTTATAATCCACATTGAAGTAAATTTTTGTTTTAACTAATTAATCAAGATAAATTAAATTAATTATAAATGATAGTTAGAATTGTACTTTCTTGTTTAATTTAAAAAATGATTTAATTGTGTCAATAAATAGAATGTCTTTACTTGAATTGATTGACTTTGATATAAAATTAATTAATATTTATTTTTGAATAAGACTTGTAATTTTTATTTTAGATTATTCATGAGAAAGCTTTTAAAATTATAATTATAAATTAAAGGAAAGGATAGAGCCAATTCTTGATTTCTATAGAAGAACACATTTAAAATAAAATTAGATATGTGAGGAAAATTATTAAATTAGAATTAAATATTTCTTTAACATTTTTTTTTAGACTGTAGGAATCGAGTAGCACAACCCCCTATAAACTGCAGTGCACCTGGTAAACTTTTTAATGTGACCGACAACGCTGGCACGACACGGCCTCTGGTACCACGAGGGTGGGGGAGAATAGACCTCATGACCAACCAAGCTAGGGCCCCCACCCTTTAACATTTCATTTTCTTAGTTGAATGATATAAATGAGTTAGGAAAAATATATTTTAATTGAATTAATTTAGTTGGGATTCAATTTATTATTTTCCTCATATTAGATTTTTTCCTAATTAGGGTCTAGGAGATTTTTTATGATTTTTTTTATAAAAGAAAATATTTAGACTACATTACTTTTATGTGCACACATACACTTAGAGAGGATTACTTGAGAGTTTTGGATGATATATTTAATTATAATTTGGATTCAAGGGTTTTAGCATTGACAAAATAATTCAAGTTGAGCTTTTAAAAATATTGAATTTATATTTATAAAAGGATTTTGAAAATACCTTAATTTATAAATTGAGCGAGTTAGGATTGATTATGTAATCATGATTGAGTGTTGCATAGAATCTATGTGAATTCTATATTGCTTGTGAAATCAGGTTTTGTTAGATTGCAACTCTAGAAATGATTAAAGGAATTGAATTATGAGAACTAAATTCTTAGAGAATTGAGTAGAATCAATTTGGAAATGTATTACATCTAATTTATGAATGTAGAAAATTTAAAAATGAATATGGTACTTATTTAGGATGATTTTTTTTTGAAACTAGGAAAAGAGATAAGAATCAATTTAAGAGAAACTGGAGTCATGTTAAATTGAATTGGATAAAATTGACATATAAATTCTAATTTTAGGAAACTAAATCTTAAAATTGAATCTAGGAATTTAAACCCTAGGATTTATGACATGCGGAGATTGGTATTCAGACATAATAAGCCGACCAAAATAATCTTGGATAGAATAACCCCGTCATAATAACCCAAGGACAAAATAACCCAATGTCATAATAACCCATGGAGAGAATAACATGTGGTCAAAATAACCCATGGATAGAATAACCCGTGGTCATTTTAGATCAAGCTAGTAAACTAGAAATGACATAAAATCAATTAGAACATTAGAATTTAGATATTTTTCCAATTCTTATGCCAAATTTTTGCTCCAATTTGCACTGTTATCTCTTCATGTGCCCAAATGACCATAAATAGTCACAAAAACTATTTATTAAACTAAATTATAAATACGATAACAAGGAACATAAACAAGCATTCTTACGAGGATATTATGTCCATGGGTTATTCTGACCATAGGTTATTTTGGCTTGGCTTATTATGACCTTGGGTTATTTTGTCCTTGGATTATTGTGACCGGGTTATTTTGTCTAGGGTTATTTTGGTCGAGTTATTAAGTCCTACAAACGCGAAGATTGTATGTGAAGCTCCCTAGTGAAGGAATTATGAGCATATATATAGTGTATTGAACATATAAAAATATGGGAATGAATCTATGACTACGCATTATGTTTTTTCATTTGTTTGGAATAATATGTTTGATATTTGAATACAATTAGGAATAAATTAGGATTTGTAGGAAATTGTGAACTTCAATTTGGAAAATTTACTTCTATGGAAAATATCAAATTGAAAGTCAAGAATAATTCCTAATATAAATATAAATATAGGTTGTTTCTTGATAATTGCAATTTCATGAATGCAATACTTTTCTTTTTCCAATGTAAACTTTGTGTGTGTTGTACTTCAATTTTGAGTATGTGGAAAGTAATGAGAAAAATATGAGAATGGATTTGGGTCATTAAACCATTTAAATGTGTAGTATTAGGATAAACTCTCCCTCAATGATAGATGTAGTACCCAAGGCACTACAAAGGGACATCTACACTATGTAGGGTGCTAGACAAGTATAAGCTTGCTAGGTAGCCTGCCCCCAAGATATACCCACTACTTAGAGTGTTAGATAGGGGTTATTCTTGTCCTTTGAGTTATTGAATCTTGTTTCATGTTCAATCTTTGTTTGACATAGCGATTGTGTTTTTAAAGTTCTTTTAACTATCCCAAAGCAATGACTAATTCTATATGATGCAATATTTATTTGATTTGCTTTGATGAAAGTGTTAATTATTATTTATGGTCTCTAGATATGGTTTGCTAAGTTTATAAATAATTGATTTATGATTATTTTGGTATATTAGGTGGTTTTCATGTAGAATTTATAGGAACTCAATCCTATGCTTCTACAACATTGGAGTATCTTGTGAGTTTGAGATTGAATAGTTTATGTATATTAAGTGTTAGTGTAAGTAAGCCAACTTGGGAACTTAATCTCGGGCTTCAAGTATACTTCATTGTGAGAAAATGATTCACCTTTACTAGTTTTAAATGATTGAGCATAGGTTAGATCTTACTTCCTATGCTACTCTTACACTTGAGTACAATGGTCTTGTATCTTGAGAAGCGAGGAGGTTATTGTCCCCTAGAAAGTGTATAACTAGAGAATGGAGATTAATCCTCAATATATTATCTTCTTTCTTTTGGAAGAAGGGTAAAAATATTATTAAATCAAGAGAAACCAATCATACAGAGAAAGTCGGGTCCAAAACAAGCACCCAGTACTAGAAACAAAAACCACATACCACCATCCAACAAGCCAAAGAATCCAACCAATCGAAGCCATCAACCTACCATATCCTCAATAATGAGCCTATCTAACTCTTGGGAATAGTCCCAAGATAAATGCTTCTAACTATCTACCTACCAATCCCCAACATTCTTTGAGGCCATTTAGCCAAACAATCAACAACCTTGTTCCATTCCCGAGGGATATGGGAAAAGGAAACAAAATCAAGCATAAAACTCAATCTAAAAATTTGTCTAACCATAAAGTGAGGTTCCAATTAGAAGCATCCAAATTAAATTCATTCATCATATGAACAAGGATTTGAGATTTCAACTCACAAATGATCTTACGCCATCTAAGAGCACAAGCTTTTTCAATGGAAGTGAATCACTAACCCTTCCATGAAATTGTTTGTCTGTTGCCCCTTATAAATAGGGAAGAAGAAAATGACCTTACCTATGCTATCCCTTCCAGCTCTGCCAGTCCTAGCATGACCAGGATTGCCTCTAAAAGAACCATCAGTGTTAATCTTCAAAATATCAACAGGAGGCGGGGACCACTAACCATCTCTCTAAGTTTTCCTTCTAGAATGACGATGCCTCCTAACATAAGGAGACCCGAGGGTTAGATCATGATGACCCAATAGTGAGGCTATTACATCATCCCCCTTTTCAAATGGGAGGGAAACCTCACACTTATCTCCCATGGTCTCTAGGACCATTCCCAACACACGCTACCAAACTTGATAAATCACCAACTTATAGCCTTGAAAAATCCTGCCATTCCTTTCGAGCCAAATCTGCCAGAGAATGAAAGTGGGGCCAATATTCCACACAACTTGAAGGAATGAGGCCTCTATTGGGGGTCTCCCCAGACTCCTCCAAAACTCAATCAGAGAAGAAGAATGAACACATGCATGCCTCCACACATCCCACCAAAGATGCCAGATAACCTTACAAAAAGAGTAGTGAAAAATAAAAGGGGAGAGTCCTCTTCACTGTTGCCACAAAGAACACAAACTGAAGGACCATGAAAGTCACACTTCCTAAGGTTCTCCCAAGTAAGACACCTATTCCACATAATATTCCACATAAAGTAGTTACACTTAGGCCAAGACAAAATATTCCATACATTTTTCCACCACAAAACCTCCATCCCCCCATTTTTTTGATAGTTCAGCTCTTGATGTCCACTAAACACTGCATAGGTCCCCTTAGGATCAGGACTCCAAGCCAAGATATCTAGTGAGCTAAGAAATTTGCACTATCTACCAGCTAAAATGACCCTTAATTCCACCTGATCAACCTCTAAACCCCCAACTGGCCACTCAATGGGATCCTTCCATCTAAACACTCTCGCATTTCTCCAAATCTCCAAAATTGATTTGATTTAATTTGCACCACCCAAGACCAACCAGCCTCCAATAAGTGATGATAGAGGTCTAGAAAATGATGGTGCCTGGTCAAGATTGGGGGAAATCCATCCCAAGAATCAAACGAAAGAGAGCCTCAATTCCCTTATTGCATATCCAGAACATACCATCTTTGATCAACTTAGCCCCCTTTTTAAGAGTTTCCCAATTGAAAAATCCTCTCCCAGGCAACCGAACTCGAGGAACCTCATCCTTTACAACACCCCATAGGTACGTAGTAGAAATAATATGTGCCCGGATATGATCCTACTCATTACACCATCACCAATATAACTTAGCAGCTAAAGCTTGACCATTAAGGTTTACAACCCAAGGCCCCCTTCTTATTTTGGCTTACAAAAAATCTCCCACCTAATAAGACTCCACTTTGAGGATGCCAAGATACCAACCCATAAGAATTGTCATGCAAGATAGTCTATCTCCTTGATAAATCTAGGAGGAGTAACCTAAAGCATGCACTTATAGTTAGGAAGAACCTGAACCACAAACTTCAGAAGTAGCACACGACCAGCAAAAGACAACAACCGCCTATGGGTCTAGTGATTCAGTTTCACCTAGAACTTATCCAAAATATTTTTCCAAGAGCCCTTAGGGAGGGCTCCAATAGAGAGAGGAATGCTCAGATAGATCATAGGGAGAATTCCAATCTGAAATCAAAGGATACAAGTAATCTATTGCTAAATAAGAATAGGGGTATTGAAGAAAGAAAATTGAAGACTTACCTTCATTGGTTTGTTGGATAGAAGCAACCAAATATATGTCCAACACCTGATGAAAATCTAGATGCTTCACTAATCTTAGCCATTCCCATCAAATTATTATCATTAACAAATTGTAAATGCATTTGTGGAGGCAAGCCATTTCCCCAATGCCACCCATGGATAGAGACTTGATTGGCATGCATCTTAATTACTCTCCCCAAGGCTTCAACCAAAAGAATGAGCAAGTAAGGTGATAAAGGATCCCCTTTCCAGATACCTCTAAATGTGTTAAACAAGGATGAAGGCACCCCATTGAAAAATTTAAAGAAAGAAGTGGACATAACACAACTCATCATCCACTTTACCTACTCATCAACAAACCAAAAGGCACTTAGCATTTTTTTGAGGAAATACCATTTGACCCTATCATAAGCCTTTTCCATATCAAGATTGATGAACATATATTTCTCATTTGACACAGTCATGGAATGGATAGTCTCATCTGCAATGACTACCTTATCCAATATTTTATTTTTAGCAACAAAGCCTCCATATTCTTCATATATGAGCCTGTCAATCCACCTCTTCAGCCTTTCGACAATCATCTTAGAAAATCTTATAGACCACATTGCGCAGAGCTATGGGTTTGAATTAGCTCAAACTATCAACCCCTTCACATTTGGGAATAAGAGGAAGAAATTTAGCATTCATGGCCTTCAACATCTTTTTATTCCTCTATGATTCCTACACAGGCTCTAGAAGAACCCATTTAATAATCTCCCAGAATTCCTAAAACAACTCAAACGAAAACCCATCTAGACCAAGAGCTTTCTCATTCTTCATCTGAAAGAAAATTCCTCAAGAGAAATATGATGCATGAGGTGCACATTAATTTCCAAGGAAACAAGAGAGGGAATACAATCAAGAATATGATTCTCATCCTCCAAAACATTAGGATAATATTCCTTGAATAGAGCGGCATAAATTTGTAGGTTGCTTCTCTAGTGATCTCCCAATAGGAAACTACATGATCTTCCTTGGAAGACACAAGAGATGAGATCGATTTCCCATGCCTTCTAGCCTTAACAAATTTAAAGAAAAAAATTGTATTTTTTCTGCTTCCTGCAACCACTCTATTTGAGCCTTCTGCTTCTAGAAGATTTCCTCCCTCAGTTCCCATTCTTCCAAATCCTTCAAGGTTCTAGATTCCTCCTCAAGGGAATTAGTAGATAATCCATTTTCTCTAATCTCATGAATAATAGTGTCCAAGCTAGCTTGGGCAACAACCTTAGTTGGAAGATGTTGCCAAAGCACTTCCTATTCTACTTCTTGAGTTGTTTCATAAATTGCAATTGCTTGATAAAGGAATACATCACCGTACCAAAAGCTGATCTCCCATGGTGTCACCAATCAGCCATCAAATCTTGAAGATGGGGGTCCCACAACCACATAAGTTGGAATTTAAAAGAAGGATTCTTAGCAACATGAGCCAAATATGTTGACATCTTAATTCACCAGTGACTAGAGCCCCTCTAATCTAAAATCTCAGACCTAGTAGCTCAATTTCCACCTATCCACAAGCAAGAAATTGAGAACCTATCCAGCCTTTCAACAATGGATTCCTCCCCACAACACCTATTATTCCTTGTGAAGTGGCTCTTTCTAGGCTTTATATCCACAAAATTCAAGGTAGATGTATTATCTTTGAAAGAAAGGTTGATGGCTCCAACCTTTGCACACCACTCCTCTTTTCCTCCAACTCCAAAATGGCATTAAAATCTCTAGCAATGACCCAAGGATATAAAGGAGCGAGGCTTTAAATATAAAAAATATGAGACTAGAAGCAAGAATTTATAGGAAGATTAGTTGGGGCATAAACATTAGAGAGGAGAATAGTCTCTCCAAACTCCAAACTTGAAGCAACAAAAAAAATAGAAAACTTACTAGAGAACCACCGAAGAGGGGAAATCTTCAGTGGGTTCCATAAGAAGGCTACACCTCCAACATTACCATGAGCACCAATACACTAAAATTGACTTCTCCACCAAATTTTAGGAGCTAATTTACACATTCTCTCTACAACAAGCTTTGTCCCTTTGATAAATAACATATCTAGTGAGTGAGTACTCACCAACTCTCGAACAATTTTTTGTCTAGGGCCACTATTCAAGCCCCTTACATTCCAAGATAGAATAATCATTTTAGAGAGTGGGAAAAGTGGGAATCAAGGGTTTTAACTAACCCTGACCCCACCAAAATCTCACCCATTATCTTAATTTTGTCTAAATCCTTCTTTCTCCCCACCTTAGGAGGTTTCTCTGAAGACCCCTTCTTAATATTATTTTGTTGGATTCCAAGAGTTGGAGAAGATTTACTGCCTTTCCCAATATCCAGTTATGCCTATCCTAAAGGAGATATACTGGTTGTAAAGTCTGACTCAACATTCTTCTCTATGCAAACATGATCCACAAGTACCTTAGTATACCCAAGAGCAAGATCCATATGCATTTGAGCAACCACCATGTCACCCACTTGAAGATCATGATTCTCATTAACTTTGGCTAACACTTAATCTACCACCAAGTCTCCCAATTGAAGATCCAACTAATCAAGATTTACCTCTTTTTGGCCTAGATTCTCCAAAGAATCAAAGCAATTAAATTTTTTGTTGTCCTACCTATCCTTAAGAGTCATTTTTTCCCTCTATGCCAATTATGAGGCTTAACAAGAATTAAATCATCCTTATCACTAGCTTCCCCTAACATAGGATCCTTTCCTTTGTTTGTCTTAGGAGGTCACTAGGAAGCTTGATTAACAAGAGAAACTGAAGAACAAACTCTATTTAAATCAATTTCAACACATATGTGAGAATAAGAAATTATCCTTTTATCCAACATTTGTTGGGAAGGACCCACTAGTTTTCCAAGCAATAGAGCAATTGAGTGAAGAATATTGTTCCTCCAAAACTCCCATGGAAACCAGGGAAGATGCACCCAAACAAGAATACGAGATGGAAATTCCTCTGAAGGGTTGAAACTAGCTTGTCATGGCTTGATAAACAAACCCACTTGATTATAGAAATATGGACCTCCTTCAAAGGCCTTGTTGCAATTTTCCATGGAATTGAAAACCACCAAAAAATAGTTGTTAGTAGCCAACATAATTTCTATTTCTCCCTCAGGATTCCATGTGCACCAAGCCCACAATTCCAGAAAGGGAAGAGACACTTAGATTCTTATGAACTTGTAGATCAGAGCATGGTTTGTCATATCATTAATTTCTTCTTCAATTGAGGACAGATGAATTACCAAGACCAGTTGATCTTGACACCACTCCAAACACCCACTAAATTTCAAGATCCAAGGACCCTTGATTTGATACCAACCCTCCCTATTGAGGATTTGTTTAAAAAAATTGCAGCACTAGCGTGCATAGAGGAAGATAGAGCTTTTTTTGAAAATCTCCTAAAAAGACAAGTTTTGTTTCAAAGCAACATACCCATTCATTGCCATATGGAGCAAAGAACATGATCTCTTAGGAAAACCAGACACAAATCACAAGAGAATAGAACAACAAAGGAAAAAAAGAAAAAAATTCCCAAACAGAGCCTCCAAGATCAGTTAATTGTGCCCCTATGCAGCCATCAAACCTATAAAAGCCCCCCGAGCAACCTACATGCACATGCAACAACAAAAAACAAGAATAAAACATCCTGAATGACCATGACAAGGTATGCAAGCCCTATCATGGGCCGAACAAACCCTGTAACACCTCCCATGACCTCGCCATCCCATTCTGACCATGATACCTTATCACAAAAAATACTCAATATATTATCTTCACTTGGCACACCTAGCTCATAATTTTCTAGATGGTGATAGGGTCCTTAAGCAATATTTATATATCTCTTCCATCACTACAAGTTAGTAGATCTACAAATTTCAACTCATGTAGCTTGCTAACAAGAATGCATCAAATGTCTACCCAAAGTGATAATATGTTCTTATGATATATGATTTATTTCTATTACTTCATGAGGTAGTTGATACACTACATGTTTCAAAAATAGATCCTAAAATTACTTAGGATATTCTTAGAGGTCTTGTTCTATATTTTGATGTCTTGAATTGTTATCTTTTCTATAGACGGTTGTATGTTTTCTTTGTCCTGATTTTTTTCATTACATTATGGTATTCTTGGTTGCTATGTTGATTATTCTTTTCTATACATGTTATTTCATTTTATTCTTGATTTGAAAGATGCTTCTAAGTGAAGGTATGAGTTATAAGCTGAGGTACTTAGAAGTTGTGTCGTATGGGCTTCATGGGGTTTTTCCTTAAGCTAATTATATTTGATTAGGACATATGGCATTATTTAAGAATTTTTAGAGAAAAAGGTATTTCCTAATTAATTATTTACTTAATTATTAGGCCCTTTTTCCTCTAATTACTTAAGCTTACTTAGGTCATGTTATTTTTATGTCTCATGTCATAGGATGAGGATGAATATCATGATCTTGTTTTATCCTCACCTTGGGTTTCTAGGTTTGTTATCTTTTTATAAGGATTCTTTATTTTATAATCATTAAGATGCACATTAATTAATGATTCATGTTTTTTGGATGAATAGCTCTTGGCCTCCATAGATTTGATATTCTCTCTTTCTGTAATGGAAATGATTTTGCACCCCTCACAAATTCCTTGTTTACGTACCTCCCACCTTAGACAAATTAAATTTAATGATGATATTCCACGTCCTTCATTTGCTTCCCATCCAATTGGAAGTTGCTTTTAGTGTCAAAGGGGGATATTTTATCAGGGATGCTAGTGCGGTGTGCAGACGTCTGCACAACGCACTACTATCTCGATAAGACTCTTACCTTTGGAATTCACAGGGGTATTACAACTCTCCATTGGTGATGAAGTGTAATGTTCCCACAACCTTGACCGACCCCGAACAACTCCTTTGCCTCCATTGTCACCTTTAAAATCCTATCTCCTTCATTCTTTCATGCTTCTTAATCTCTCTTGGAAACTTCTTGATCACTCTCACTTCTACACACTTCATTCACAACATTTTCACCACCTTTGAAGTTGCAAGTTGATACTCTACTCATTTTACTCCGCTCGTTGTTGTGACAACATTGGCATATCCAAGCTTGCAAGCTTACTCCTTCTCCCATTTTCCTCGAGTGCATGCGGTTGAAGGTGACGTTGTTCCACTTTTCATTCACTTAGCATCATTGTATTGGTTTATAGCATATTATTGTTTAACATAGTGCATAGTACCTTCCATTTTAATACTTTCTTTATCAAATATCTCTATCGTTGCTCTATTGGTTGTCCATGGAGGTTGAAAAACCAAAGTGAGGGATTGACTACGACAGTCCTCTATACATATCCCCAACATTTTCTTGTCACTATGTGTAGGTATTTTGTTTGTATGGAGCTTGCGGGAGGTTGGACTAACCATAAGTTGGATTTCTACTATCCTTTCCCATCATTTCATTCATAATTAATCTATCTATCTGATTAAAGTATTCTTGTTGTTGTTTCAATAGTTTAGTTGCTTTCTATTTTCTATTATTATATCAAATTGTACTTGTCGGGTTGTTAGTAGGTTTCTCTAATTTCTTAGACTATACCTTACACTTGTTGTCCATACGGACGTTAGTGCCCAACTGAGATGCCAACACACCACGTTGTCATTTATACCCCGCATTGGAATCCTCTGGCAATGAGCTATCTAAGTTATACTCTAGACTCTAGAAATCCACTCACCTAACTTCCTAAACCTCTCGAGTTGGCAGAAGGAAAGAGGTAGATTAGTTGTCCTTCCTTCTCACCCCCTTAAACATAAAACCCATCTTAAACAATCCCTTAGCATGAGGTAGATCAAGGAAGCTAATTTTTCTAGACCTATTGATGGTCAAAGTAACACAACAACGTTAAAACAAAATATCGCTACTCTATTTCTCCTAAAAAAGATAAATAGTCTTAAACTATCTATCTTCCAAGGTCTTTGTAGTTGGTTCTCAATTGTGTTGTTGTCATTCAGTGGCCTATGCAACTATAATGTTCAAGGGTCTTGTTGGTAGAAGAAGACAAACTAAATAGTAAGAACCAATTAAACATTTGGAGGGGTGTAAATAAACAAAAAAATATAGAACTGGGCATAGGACAACAAAACATGAATGCATATTTCTTTTTATCCAGACATAGAAACTTCGTAATGAGCATTTATTTAACTAACTAAAACCATAAAATGACACAATATATAGAATAATCTATACCATTTCATTCAATCATAGTGAAAACTCAAAATGTACAACCATTCATCATCACTTTTTTAAAAATCTTTATTTTCAAATAAGAACACTTCACTAGCTCATCACTAAAATTCATAGATCAACAAATATAAATAGATCTTATTCACAAATAACTTAACGAAATAGTTTTAGATCCAGAATCTTCTATTGATTTTCATCAAATAAGAGATATTTATGCACAACAAAACTCACTGGCATATGAATAACTATTGTTCATTAACATTATCATTAAACTAACGAACTTCTAAAATAACACCAACTACATTAAAAATTGTAAAAGTATTTTTGAGTACTTTGCATGAAAAAGTTGTAAAAGTCTCCTAAAATTTGTAAACACTATCCTAAATCTCTTTTAGGCAGCCAATCTTGACTTCAATCAGCCGACCTTTACAAAAGGGAGAGAATTTCTACATATAGATAATTTTAGCACCAATTCCTCCTATCAAAAGCTAAGATCCACAATCTAAGGTTTCACTCAGATAAATCCAGTATTTGCCTCTGCTATAATTTCTGAAGCTGAATAGGTGTGCCAATTGCTCCTTTAACCAAAATCTATATTTCAAGTCTTCACTCAGATCACTTCTAATCACCATGAATCACTCCTGACCTGCCAATTTTTCTCCCTAGTCGTTCCTTTACTTAAAACTCATCCAAAAAGATATTGTTGTTCACTAGATAATTAAAACAATTAATTTTACTTGTCACCTTCATGTTGGGTCTTAAGGTATTCATCATAATTGGCAAAAAATTGTTTTATTGTATCATCATCTGGTCCATCAACCCAATCAACTTTAAATTCAGATTCTACAAACTTATTTTCTATTGTATCAACAGTTACTTTCATTTGACCAACATCCTTGGCTTCCAACCGTAAGTCACATCTGAGATCAAGCAATTTTTCCATGAGTGGAGACTCAATAGTATCTCCTTTTGTTAACATCCCATCTAGCCATTCCTCCCATTTATCTTTGATTTCTCCCAATGATTCAAGCCTCTAATCTGGAGGTAAGGCTTTATCAATAAACCTTGAAACAATTTCTTCAAATATACCTGTGTGTTCAAATATCTCATGAACACTCTTGAGCATGATTATCCTATGTTCAACAAGATTATGTGACTTAAAAGCAGATATATGAATAGACTTTGCAATCAATCTAGAATCTTCTTCACCCAAAATCTGAGATTGGACCAGCTCTTTATCAAAAAAATTGTCAATTGACCTAAATCTTTCCCAGATATTCTTTGAGTTTCTCCTCTTCTTCCCACCATTTCCTCATAGATTCTTCTATGGTTTTGACTAATTTAAGCCCCCTGTAATAATGCTTAAAAGCTTCATCTAAAAACTTATTCATATCAGCTTTAAAGGTATTAATCCAATTATAAAACCATGTGGCTTTCTTTTTCATTTCAGTCAAACCATCTACCTCTTTTCTGCTCATTAAAATGGGGACCTCCGATGGTGTGGGCTGCTCAGGAGTAGATGAAATTAACTCCTTCAAAAAATCTATCATTTTATTAACTTGAGCCTTAAGCTCATCTTTAACCTACTTATCTTTAATCAATCTGGACTTGGTAGTAGTCGCAACAATATCAATTAAATTTATTTGCTGATTTCTAGTGTGCTTTCCCAAATTAATAGTACTTATCTAATAATCTTCTGGCTGCAATTCTCTATCATCGTTATTAGCAATTGAGGTAGAAATTTCAGCTACCAGATCCCCTTCATCAGTAAGCTTGGTTTCATGTACTACACGGGCCTTCTTCTTTGCCTTTACTTTGTCAATTTATGCCCTCGTATCATCCCACATTACTGGTTGGGCCTGTACTTGCTACCTCTTCTCTAGATTCAATTTCAGCCAAGTGGGTGTAGCTAGTTGAGTGGCCACTTGTTGAATGCTCAGAGGTGTGGAGGATGGAAGTGTAGAAGAAATTGTTTCAACAGTTTGTTGAGAAGCAACTTTCTAAAGCTCTTCTTACTCCTTTTGCAATCTTTCATTTTCCTTCCTCTCATTCTCAGCTTTTATTTCTTGTCTTCCTCATTTCTTCCTCCCATTTGGTAGCCTCTTCTTCATCTCTTAGCCTTTACTACTCTAAATCCTTATCTCAAAGCTCTTCCTCTGCAACCTTTTCTTGTGCAGCAGCTTCTTCCATTTCCCAAGCTAACTCCTCAGCTTTTCTTTCTTGTTCTTCTTTTTATTTTTAAGCTAGTTGTTCAGAAGCCAACTTTCGGGCACTCTCCATTAGCTCTTCTTGTTCTTTTTCTATTAAAACATCATTGAGTTCTACCTATTGGCTTTGCAAAATCCCAAGTTCAAATTCTTCTCCTTCTTCACCTGGGTCTTCTCTAACCTTTGCCAAATATTCCTCCCATTCAGGTGCTTCTCCCTCTTGAGACAAAGTTCTTTTAGAATCTGAGGAGATATCTTGAACATTTATCTCAACTTGTCCCTCTTCCCCAATAATTAGTGCCCCCAAAGTCGATGGCATGCTAGGAGCACTTCCCCCAGCTTGTGGGGGAACAATAACCTATTTCTCTGCAAAACTCTTCTCACCTGGGTGAACAATGGTCAAAGGTACAATACCAAAACCTGAAGTAACACCTGCAACAACCGCCTCATAAGTAACCTTTTCTTTATGAAAAGAATCATCTATCTCATGTAATGTGACATCTTCTTTTGTTTGTGGAGGCTATTCAATGACTGCTTTTGCAGTTGCAACACCTTTCTTTAATCTTTTATATTGTTTGGTCTCTGCAAAGGAAGTGGATTCACTGCTAGGACCTATTTTCTTCGTCACCCCAACACTTGGTTGTTTCAAACGAAGTCTTATCCACCTTAAGCTCCTATTTACCACTACTCGTGATATCTTTCTAATCTTAGTCTCTTCTTTCTCTATCCAATTGATGGGTGGTAGGGCTTTTGTATCCACTTGATCAATATCATATTGGGGATCAAGAGTGATCCCATCATTTGTAGTGTCATCAGGAATATCAGTTTAAACCTCAAAATCCCTCATCTAGGGAATTGTTAACCTCTCGTAACCTCTTTTCCTTACCTCAAACTGATCCTAAAGGTTAGCCCAAAAATCCTCAAGAAGAGGAACATGATGAGTAAAGTGAGAAGGATAAAGTGCATGCATTTTCTTCTTTGGATCAAAACTATTTCTAGAAGTATGCTACTGAAAAGTTTAGAGCCTAAAATTCTTTCGTAGCTGATTTAGCCATTATTGTAGAAGAATAAGAATAGAAAACCCAATTCCAAGGGAAAAGAATGTGTGACAATCCTAAGCTATGAAGAGAAAACAACATTTACCTCCACAACTTGCCTAGCAAATTCCATTAAAACCAACCTATTGCCACAACATCTTGGCAATTTAAATAGATGGCCATCAAAACCAAATAATCTGAAATATGTTGGCCTAGGGTATTGAATGAACCGATATCCCCATTCCTAAATGAATCCCATGGCTTCTGGGGATAATCTGAAACCTATGTCCCCTATGAGCTTATTTATAATGACATACATAAAAGTATCATTTACTCTTTTTAAGTGCTTTTTTGATTCCTTAATCTCCAATTGATCATAGTGTTCCCAAACCTTCTTCTGATCTAGGCCTTCTTCCATTGACCTACAATGTTTAGCTCAGGAAACCTTCCAATTCTCATTCAATAGTATATAACATAAGAAGACATATAGAATGTCTTGGTCTATGTTACCCGGAGGAGTTGGTCATGAATGTTATTTGAGATGATTTACCCATAATCCAAATATTGCTTTCCATCTAGAATCAACTAGATAAAAGGAAACATCCAATGTTCAAAAGTGTGAGATTCTAACTTGCCAAATGCTCTAGCCAACAGTGTGATAATATCTCCCATGTCTTGGGAGAAATCCGACCTCCTAGGACTAGGTGACAACTTCTTTATTGACTTCTCATTTTTTAGCCACCGCTTATTGATTAGTTGTTTTTTTCCCTCGACATCTCTGTTCTATAGCTCAAGTGATTGTGCCTCAGTCATCATATTAACATCAAGGTAAGGAGGGAGGTCAAATACAAGTCTGATCATGGTTGGAGTTAAATCTATAATAACATTGCCCTCAACATCAATACATTGTCTCTGAGTTGGGTTATATGCCTGTGCAGCTGTTAGGATGAACTCAAGACATTGTACCACAATAGGAAAGCAGGCTACATGAGCCAAACCTGACTCTGCAATTATTTTTTCTCTTGGGACAACATTCTTTGAAAATGTATCTTTGGTGAATTTCTCTAAATCCATATGTCTTACCAAGGTGTCAATAATGTTCACAACTTGAGAGTCAAACTTGGATGGAACTAGATTCCCTTGTTACTTATATTTCATTGTGTAGGGAAGTTTTTCTAGCTTCAATTTCTTGGCCTTGACCTTCTTTGATGCTGCCTTAGATGTTCCCTCAACAAACAATTCCTCAGCAGGCAGTTCCTCAATAGATATCTCTTCCTCAGAGTCAAACATTGGTTGAATATCCTGCACTACTGACAATCCTTAGATACAAAAAGAAACATGTAAATAATATCATAACATAGGATTTCATAATAAATTAGCATCAAGTCAAAAATAATTCAGTTCAATAAGTTAATTTGATCATTTTTTAGGCTTTGGGCCCAAACCAAGACCCTCTCATGACCTAGTGTCCTAAGCAGTTGGTCCCCCTCCTCTACACTTTCTATGATAGGTGTTTGATTGTAGCTAATCCTTGGGATTTGTGGAGTTGATTTTATAAATTCTACATGGTATTAGAGCTCCAGACCTGTAATCCCCTCTCCTTCTTTTAAGATATTTTTTCCTTGAGCTATCATTTGGTGCATTCTAGACCAAAACAAAGTATTTCATTGGATTTAGATCTATTGAAAATATCAAATTTTTCTTTTGTTTGGCTTGATTTAGACTCCAGAGATTAGATCCACAAGGGTTTGAAACAGTTGTTTTTTTTTTCAGATCCGGAGGCTAGCTACGATTCCAAAGAATTTGAGCCAAAATAGGCATTTCCATCACACTCAGAAGGCTCAAAAACCTTAAGGTCACCTATCAAATCATCAAAATTTGTGTCAAGAGCATTTGGGGTAAAACAAATTGCTAGGTCGGTCGTACAACCTCCTAACACGTAGATCAAGGTACTTTTCAAAAAAATTATTTGTTTTTCTTGCTAAAATAAAAAATCAAATAAAAATTTATAAAAAAATTACTTGTTTTTTAAAAAAAATATTGGGGTACCACCCCCTGCCACTAGCAAGGTGGCAGCCCCTCGAGCCCCACCCCACTATGGGGGGTTACCACGGGGGGTCTCTGCCACAATGTGGCAAGGTGACACCCCCTTGAGCCCCGCCTAGGGTTGGCATGGGTGGGCTCAACCCCCCACCACCCACTTTTTTTAACATAATTTAAAAAAAAAGCATAAAGTTTTTAATATATTTCTTATAAAAAATATATATTAGGTTTTTTGTCATTTTTTTAGATAAAAAAGGCAAAGAAATGTTTTTTTGCAAATAAATCCATATATACCCACCTCGATTTTCATACCTTGGAGAAGCTTTTCTTGGTAGGGGTTTTAAATTTAGCAAATCTCCAAATTTGGAGGTGTTTTTACCAAATTTGGCAGAGGTATTTTTTTACCCAGTCCTATCCCTCTTCGTTAAGCTTTTTAGTTTTGCACTCCATCTTTTGGAGGTGATATCTCAACCATACAGTGGTCTTTTTCAGTTATTTTTTTGAAACAAGGTAGAATTTCATGCTCTTCATAGTGGTATAAGTGGTTTCCAATTTTGTCTTATGATTTTTTCTAGAAATCAATTTTCTCAGTGTTTTTGTTGTGCAATCCTCATTTTGAAGAATTTGACATGCCATATTTTCTACATCTAGACTCCTTTTTGGGTTCCATTTTTTGAAAGTGCAAGATTTTTCATGTAATTTATCATGGTACTATCAGTTTCCTCATTTTCTATTAGAGAATTGTATTTTTAGCATGTGGTCCTTTTTGGACATTATGAGCTTCCATTGTAAGCATGGTTCTCACATATAAACGCATTGAAATAAAGTGCCTCAACATCAAGTACATGTATTAGGATCTTTCACATCATTTTGTGTCATTATTGTATTCACACTCCTTTATAAAGTGTCATGGGGGGTTTATTGTGCATGCTTATTATTTGCAATCAAAACCTTGTCTACCTTCATGCGAGCGTGTCTTTTATTTGTACACCCTTTTTTCAATTGTTAGTACTTCTGCATGCACCATTTAATGTAGCTAGTTCTTCTTCATGCACTATTTTTACTATTTAGTTTCACTGGACTTGTCATATCTCTCCCTTTTCAGTATTATGGGGGGTTTCTACTGTTGGTACTAATGCTTTCTTGGTTTCATGTTGGAGTGAGCTATGTATCTAGTATTTGTTCCTATGTACTAGGCAGATGTAGTGGTTTGTTACCCATGTATTTCGATGATATGGAGCATTTACCATATGGATTCTCTTGCATTCCTATTTTTGGAGGTGACCTTCCATTTTCATTTGATTAGTGTTCTTTAGACTTTTGGTACCTGTGTCATATGTATCTTTGAGTTCTAGATGTTTTGCCTTCATTTTCCATCTGATTCGAGTAGTATCGTTAGGAGACTCATGCAAATTATTGTCTTCTTGATCCCGATCATCATTTATTTTAAAGGTGGTTTTTCTTTCAATATTATAACAATCATTCTTCGATAGTGTCTACACCTTCTTCATGCTTCAATGGTGTTCTTCATGTTCATCTTTTGTTCCTACTCTTTGGGGCATCTTGTTTGGAGGCTTCTTAGAAAGGATTTTTCTCCCATAGGGTTTTCTCCTTTTCTTTAGTTTTGAGAGATCTTTTGTTTGTATATGGGTACTGTAGACACCTAAATTTGACCCCTTTACATAAGGTCAAATTTATCCCTTTCCTTCATCCCCTTCATCAACGTTAATTAAATTATTTATTTAATTAATGTTCCCTTTTCCCTAAGGTTCCTAAGGTATTTAATTTAATCAATTAAATACTTTATACATAAACCCACTTCATCTCTAAATTAAATAAATGCAATCAATTTATTTAATTTAGTCAATTATCTTTTTCACTTTTTTTTAATTCATTATTTCTCCCTCCTTGTCACATCCTCCATAACCCTTTCACTAAATTGGATTAATTTAATTAATCCTCCATTAAGGTGTGCATATCCTTAATTAGGATTAATGTCACATCCTCCATAACTTTCCACTTTCCTCTAATCATCATTAATTAATCTAATCATCTGTTTACACAATCTTAATCCTAATCACTTACCCCATTTAGCATGTCTTTAAGTCAACCTTCTTGGTACTTACCTTTTTTGGGTTGATCTCTTCCTCATATAAATTAAAAATTCACACTTATTCCCCCCATGCATTTATCTTCCCTATGACATCTCATGTGTCACATCGTACCCAAAGGACAAAGACCTTTTTAGAGGAATCTTGTTTTACCCTTTGGTCTCTTCCAAAAAGTGAATTAAAAATTCACTTTTATTCCTCCAAAGCCATCTCCAATCCCCATGTTGACAAGGGATGACTTTCTAAAAGTCATCACTTGTCATTTTCAACCCCACTTGGGGACAAGGGATTACTTTTTGTGGATATCCTCTCTCATCCCAAGGTACTTGCAAGTACCTTGGGACCACATGGCCTCTTCCATGTCATTTGTACCCTTGTCCATCTCACCTTGTCCCTTGGAAAACTCACCCGCCACATGTCAAGATGTGAGGGCTTGTGATTCTTCAACTCACCACATACCTCCATCTTGGCTATGGTGGCTCAATCCAGACTGTCGAATTCTCTAGAGAATTCAAATTTATCTATAAATACCCTCCCTCTTCTTTCATTAAAGGATCTTGCATCTTATGAGTTAGAAATTCATTCTTATGCATTCTTAGCCAACTTATGCTCTAATGCTCTTTAAACCATATTAGCCATTTATTGCAGCATTTAACTCTTGCATTTTGCATCTTAGAATTCATTGTTGCATTCATCCACCTCCATTTATCATTCATCTACCACCATCATTGCAAGTTATCAATCCAAGGAGTACACATTATCAATCATCAAAGGGTCAACCAAGGATCAACATGAAGAAAGGTATATTTGCTTTGATCATTTCATCTTTTCTTTGTTTGTGTTAACGTAGCCTAATCTTGAGGTGATTTAGTGTAGTTTTTATCTTGCATTCCTTAGTTTTTGCACATTAATAGATAACAAATTTCATTGCTCACATTTTTGGCACGCCTAGTGGGGCCCACGTCATGGGTCTTTTTCAACTAACAGTTGTTGTTTTAAGGTTTTTGCAGATTTTGACATAGAGGGGCAGCTTTGCCCACTGTTTGGGCGGCCCTGACCTAGCAACAAACTTTTTGTTGTTGTTTTTCTTTGTTTTTCTAATAGTTTTTGGTGCAAGTTTCATGCGTGGGCGGCCCTAACCTAGAGGGGTGGCCCTGACCTAGCAGCAGACTTTTCTGCTACTATTTTTTCCTATTTTTCTAAAGTTTTTGATGCAGGTTTCATGTTTGGGCGGCTTTAACCTGGCAACAGACTTTTATGTTGTTGTTTTTATCTATTTTCTGACAGTTTTTATTGCAGATTTCATGTTTGGGCAGCCCTGACCTAGCAACAAACTTTTTTGTTGTTGTTTTTATCTGTTTTCTGACAGTTTTTATTGCAAATTTCATGTTTGGGCAGCCCTAACCTAGAGGGGCGTCCTTGACTTGGCAACAGACTTTGTTGTTGTCATTTTTATCTATTTTCTAATAATTTTTATTGCAGATTTCATGTTTGGGCGACCCTAACCTGACATCATACTTTGTTATTGTTGTTTTTATCTATTTTCTGATAGTTTTTATTGCATATTTCATGTTTGGGCGGCCCTGACCTGACATCAGACTTTTCTGCTACTGTTTTCCAATTTTTTTTACAACTATTTCCTGCAAATTCGCTTGTTGAAGACAAAAAACAAACCACTGACATGTGTTTTGCAGGTGGAAAATTATGTTCAATTGGTCTTGTCTTTTCGTTTTTATTAAAATAGGAACATAGGACTAATTAAAGGGTCAAGGAATTTACGTGTCATGCTTGAAAGTGGGCTATTGACGTATCCAATCCCCTTGTGTCATTTGGCGATCCTGGGTGAAGAGAAATCGTAGCTCACTTAGTCCTTTTTTACCCCTTTTTTTAATTTTATTAGCGGGACCTGCTTGAGATTTCATCACCCAAGGGACGATTCCAACCACGTGTTATCGGCGGGGTATATAAAGGGGGGAGGTGAAATTTGTACCTCAATCCAGTCATGTCGTGTCTAGCAGAGCGTCAAAGCTAGGGTGATACCTAGATAGACGTGAAAGGTTAGTCTGAGCTCCCAGTCTCTCGCTAGCTACTCCTGACTCACGCTTGTAGACGGGCTGGTGTTCATGGTTGTGCCCCACGTACCGTGCGTATATTGGGGATGCCACTAGAAAATTTGTTAAGCCTAGATAGAGGACCATGTTGGCCATACCTTAACACTAAAATTAGGCTTGTGTTGTTTGAAGTGTCTTCTTGTAAGAAACCAGTACTTGTCAATCAGTTTTTGGCCTTTTTACTTGTTGTTTCAATCCTTTTCCATCACTATTTTTCACTAAGTTAGCTTCAAACCAGTACTCATAGGTGACCTTTCCCTCTAGGGTCTAGGGGCAACCCTGAGCTCTGTTTAGGCGGCCTTGACCTAAAGGGGCAGCCCTGTCCCCCTGTTTCAACAACTATTTAGCCTATTCAAGTCAAAATTTGGCTAAGTCTTTTATGTTTGGGCAGCCCTAACCACTGTTTGGGCGACCCTCACCTCTGTTTGGGCAACCTTCACCTAGAGGGGAAGCCTTGACCTAAAAAGGTGGCCCTGACCTCCGAAAGAGTCACTTTTTACCTCCAGTTGTTAGCTATTACCTTGTCCCAGGAACCTATTTACCCATTTTGAGTGCTATTCCCTTGTTTGAAGTACCTGATTACCCATCCCGACCATCCGTCTGTTCGTTTTGAGTATCTGTTCACTTGTTTCGGCAGTCCCTTTATCCATTTTTCAACATCGTTCGACTGTCTAGAGGCTGTTTGGGCGGCCCTGACCTGGACAGGCGGCCTTACCATCCCTGGACAGGTGACCCTGACCTGGATGAGCGACCCTGACTTGGATAGGTGGCCCTGCCCTCCCTGGACAAGCAACCCTGCCCCCCTTTGAACAGGCGTCTCTGCCCTCAAACAGGTAATTGAAAACCTTCTTGTCCTCTGAGTCGTTCACCGCAAATAGATGATCTCGTCATCTAAGGATCTTATTGTTTCAATCAATCGGATCATTTGGAGGTATCCTAGAACATCATTAGAGTTCATATCTATCATCAAATCATCCATCCCAATCATCTAGCCTTCGTTTTGAGGGTTTTGATTTTTATGCAAAAACTTTCGAAGGTCATGAATTTTGACTCGGATGTGGGTTTTGGCTGAAATTTTACGGGTGGTTACGTTATGAGTTGGCATGTGGATTCCCAATCAACTTTTTCGAGGCCTCAAAGTTTCATCTTGACCTTTAAAATTGCAATTTAGTGTTTTTTTTCCAATTTTTGAAAAATTGTTTTTGTTAATAACTCAAAATACATGTCTCAGATTTGCGATGTTAGTTGGCAATTCATCTTATCTTATTTTTTGGGAAAAAACTACTCTCAAAGGTATGCCTGTGATGTTTCCTAAAATGGCAAAACAATTTTTGAAAACTACCAAATCTGGCAAAAATCTGATTGTCAACACCTTATGTCCTCTAGTTAAAACCCCTAAACTCAGTTTAGAATCAATCCTATCATATCCTTCGATCCAATCCTAATCCGAGCCTTAATTCCATCATCCTAATATGAGCTTTAATCTAATCCTAATATGAGCTTTCATCCAACCTGAATCTAAGCTTTAACACGATCCTAATCTAAGCTTAACCTGAATCCCAATTTGTGCTTTTGTCCATCTATATCCGAGGTCTTCTGGTATCGAAGAAAATCTTAAGATCTTGTCTTTCATCTTCTTCCAATCCATCCTATTTATCGTTCCATCATCTAGTCCCCCCAATCTTTTCAATCTGTATATGTTTTATCTAACGTCATGAATCCTTATTCTCCTTCTGCATGACCAATAATAGTAGTCAAGGGGAATCCTAACTACGTCGATGACGATAATGAAAGTCTTGTCGATCATGATGAGTGTAATATAGATCCCCTTGATGCTATCATTGCTAGCAATATTTCTCCACTCACCTCCCAAAATCCAACTATTCCTCTGAACTATCCCCCCATGCTTTCATCCGCATATAATCACAATCCTTATGCTACCCTTGACAAGGGATATCCAATATCCTCACCATCGAAATATTCATCATTTCCTCCCTCTCCACCTCTATCCTATCCAACATCCACATCCTCCTGTAGTAATCCACCATCCCCATACTCCTATCCTTATCATCGCCTCTACCTTAATCCCACATTCCAATCTTCTCATCCTAATCCAACACTCACCCATTCCTATCCACCATCCCAACATTTTGCTTATCTTAATCCTCCATCTCAATCTTCTTATCCTAATCCATTACCCATATCCTCCTATGCCAATCCACCATCCATGTCCTCCTATGGTACTTCCCCACCTCAAACTTCCCATTCTAATCCAACATCCACACCTTCCTATCACAATCCAGTGTCTCGATATCCCTACCTTAATTCAGCCTCCATATATTGCTATCCTAATCCTCCATCCATGTCCTCCTATGAGAATCTGCCACCCACATCTCCCCATCCTAATCCATCATCCACATCTTCCTACTATTACCCACCATCCCAATCTCCCCAACCTAATCCAACATCTGTATCCTCCTATCTTAATTCATCATCTGCATCCTCTTACATCACTCCCCCTTTCATAGCATTATATCTTAATCCTCCATCTAATCATAACCCATCTAATCCTCCAATCCCTAATCCTAATCCACCCATCCAATCATCTAATCCTCCAATCCCTAACCCTAATCCTCCATCCCCTCCTAGTCCTCCACCCAATCCCATCCACTCATCTAATCATAATCCTCCATCTCCTCCTGGTTCTACATATAATCCTAATCCACCAATCCCTAATCCTCCATCCATTCCCATCCACTCATTCAACCCTAATCCACCAATCCCTAATCCTCCATCCATTCCCATCCCCTCATCTAACCCTAATCCACCAATGCCTAATCCTAGTCCTCCAACCATCCCTAATTCTCCATCCATTTCCATCACCCCACCTAATCCTATATCCCTTCCAAATGTCATCCAAGGACTCATGACCAAAAATACATCCCCAAATCCACATCTTGATGTTGTGGCACAATGCCCTCCCACTCTATCATGTACGGTCACTACTGATGAGGCCCTCTTCCATCCAACACCTATCACTCCCCTTACCATTATGAACACCGTCCAAATGGTTGAACCTGCCAAACCCATTGAATCCATTAAATCCCCATCTTCTACTACTAGATCCACCCAATCCCTTGGAGACATCCAATCCACTCCTCCTAGTCCTCATATTACTGAACTTCAATCCCATGAACTTCATGACTCATTTTTCCTTCCATCTCCAACACTCCTCCCTCATCATGCTTCCTACACAAGCTGAGCCATGCCAAGAGCTCGATCCAAAGCCTGTAGACATATCCCCTCCCCCAAGTTAAGATCCTACCATCCTATCTACTCTATTTCAAGATCATAGCCCTCCATCCATCCCATATCAGGATTCCTTTCCTCAATTGAATCCTGATCCTATCATCCCATCCACCCCATCTCCAAATCACCCTAGCTCATCTACTCCATCCCATGATCCGCCTTTGCACTCAAGATTCAATCGCTCCATCTCATGAACCCTTATCACCCACTACCACAAATCTGGATCCTATCATACCACCTAATCCATCTTTAGATCCTTTATCACTTCCTCCTCCAAATCAAGATGCATCTATCCCCTCATCTCCATTGCGCAATCCTCCATCACTGCTTAGCTCCGTCATCCCAATGCCACTGTTATATCACCTTGGTAACATTACGCTCTTCCATGGTGGTCTTCTTGTAGGAGAAAAATTAAGTCTATGCACCACCTTTCCTCCTCCACCTGCTAACGGACTCACATCATGCTTCCAAAAGAATAAGCATCCTACCATAGATCACATGCTTGAGAACATGAACTATCAAGGAAAATTTTTAGGCCTTCATGAGCAAGGTATTTTAGAACCCATCTAGGTCAAAGAACATCCAAGTACACACGGTCTTGGATATATCTCCCAAGACTCACACTCCATAAATGTTGGTACAACCTCCATACATCCTAAACGATCCTCTTCCAAAGGAAGGAGAGGCACTTCCCGTCGCTCTACCAAATCCTTTGTTGCCATCCCTCCTCCATCGTATTACCGCAAAACAACCGTCCATCTTCCTCCTTCATCCTCTAAGTCCATTTTGGGTCCTCATCTGCCTCCATCCACCATCCCTCATCCTCCATCTACTACATCTATTTTGGGCCCTTATGTACCTCCATCCACCATAATAACTCCTAAATTCATAAACCCTAATCGGGATCAACAAAGGCACCCATCCATGCATTCTATCTCATATCCTCCATTCACACACCATCATCACAAGCCTACCTCCATCACTCCATCCACATCTTCTCCATATCATCCATATCCTCATACCCATCTCATTGCTACTAAAATCACTTTGGATGTCAAAGCAACAATGCATAAATCCAAACATCCACATGAATCTAAAGCTCCTCATGTCCCCTTCAAAGACATGTTGCAGAAAAGAAAAATCAAATCCAAAAGCCAAATCAAACACATAGGCCACAAAGGCCCACCAATGCAAAAATCAAAACCATGTGGATTCCCAATAAAAAAGAGTCCATGCCTTCAAATGAGAAATCCCTAAAGACATCCAAAGTTTCTCATTCACATCCTCCATCTCATAAATCTATTATGGGTCCTTATGTCCCAAAATTCACTATCCCAAAGCCTCCATTATCGCCACATTCTTCGTCCATCAACCCTCCTATCATTTCACATCTACCACGTGCCAATGTTGGTCCTGAACACCTTCCCTCATCATGCATCCACTCCATCATTCCATCCATACACTTTCCAACATCCCATCCACTATCCCCCATATCTCCCCCATCAAATCCCTTTAATCCATCCTCTTGCATAATCCATCCATTCTCATAAGGTTGTACCAACATCCACATAGTTGCTTTACACATGGGATCTTCTTTACCTCATCTAGAACTTGATGCTTGAGTCCTTCATCCATCCAATTTATCATATGTCTTCCAAATCCATCTTCGCCCATATCCTAGTCCAAAAAGTCAAAAAAATAAAAAAAACAAAAAAAACAAAAGAGCAAAATGAAAATAGTAAAGAGAAAGTCATTTGTCCAATGGTGAAA
Source organism: Sequoiadendron giganteum (assembly GCA_007115665.2). Lineage (NCBI taxonomy): Eukaryota > Viridiplantae > Streptophyta > Pinopsida > Cupressales > Cupressaceae > Sequoiadendron > Sequoiadendron giganteum. Next base: position 110,004,118 of record CM021104.1, on the reverse strand, counting down.
ACTTGGCAAACAAGCACCTTGGATAAGTACCATGATGAAAACTTGGAAAACAAGCATCATGCGTAAATCCCCCATCTGATCTCCTTCCACAATTGGGGGAAACTTCCACCTACGCATTTCTTTCCTCCATCTCCTACATATGCCTATCTTCCACATCTTACCCACCATCTCCCATTCATATCCCAATCCCTCCATCTTCCTTGTGATCTTGATAAAGACAAGGGCACATATATATACATGCTTTGGACATCTCTTGGCATATTTTTCCCCTCATCCACTATCATTTTCCTTATCCTCCCCATCTACTTTTCTGATCCATGCATATTATCTACATCCATCTAACTTCCTCATCCGTCCCATCCTATCACCATCCATCTCCCATCCATATCTACATCTCCTATCCATGTCCATCACACTCCTTTATCCACCCATCCTGTTATCCCTCTTACCTCGTCACGCATGACACATCTAGAGTGGGGGAATCTCCTTATTTGTGATAAAGTCCTTGGAGATATCGTCCATCCATACATCTAGTACTCCCTTCCATCTACCCTATCCTTATCTTCCTATCCATCTTTCCAAATCCTTACCCCTCTGTCCACCCATCCTAACATCCTTCTATTTCCTCATCCCTTTATCCATCCATCCTGCAATCTCTTCCATCCTTCCACATCTTTCTCCCTCTATCCACCTATCCTAATATCTTTCTATCTCCCCACCTTTATCAATCCATCCATTTTCCTTCCATCTCATAATCCCTTGTCATTGGTATCTAACTATAGGCTACCTCCAAGCAATCCAATGCCATGCTATCTCACTATCATCACTCCTATCTATTTCCTGCATCTTCCTCCTATCCTATTACTCTGCATCATTCATCTATACATCCTATCATCCTCCCAATTCATCTTCTAATAATCTATATCACTATCCCATCCCTAAGCTTCGCATAACCCACATCTAACATATCGACCATCGCATCTGCATGGCCTATCCTGGCTCATCATATTTGCTCCATCCTTTTATCCATTTATCTTGGTCATCTCATCATCCTTTATCCATTGTATATCGCCGGTCTCTTATCGAACTACATTGCCCTTGCGCTTTCACGTAGGCAAGGTCGATCATTTGATCCGCCCCTGGGGTTCTGTCTTTTGTATGTCTTGTCATCTTCCATCATTTATCTTTGGGCCTTGTGTCAAACTATGTTGCTCCTGTGCTTTCACGTAGGCAAGGCCGATCATTTGATCTTCCCCCAAGGCATTTGTCCATCCAATCTGCCTGTATCCATCGTGGTCTCCATGATCCTCTTTGCGCTTTTATCATGGTCTTTTCTTGAACTACGAGGGCTCTGCACTTTCACATAGGCAAGGTTGATCTTTGATCAACCCCCAATACCCTAGGTCTTTAGGTTGAGTCTTGTGTCTTGTGTCTTGTCGTGTCATCAAGTATATCCCTATCCTCATTGGTGCTTACAAACAAGGGTCATTAGTCTCATGAGATCCAATCGGTTTCAAATATCTCGTGTCATGTTGATCAACCAATCTATCCTCCATCTTTGGTCTTAACAGGATGTATCCTTCCTTACATACCGCATCAATCCCATCCATCCCTTTGATCCTATGGCAAATGATGTTTGACATTTGATTGTGATCTTTTGATGCTTTTGACATTTTGTTTATCATTTGAGCTCCCTATCATCACTTGTCAAGGTCACCATGATCTATCATATTATGGCATGTTTTGACTAGTTAACATAGGGGCATATCTTGATTTTTCTTTTGTTTGTTTTCTTCTTGGTTGACCCACGTAGTACCCACCGAGACCCCTGAGGTCTTGTGTTACGTTGGGGCATCCTTTTGTGCTTGTGGTTATCTCAATACCTGGACTGACAGAAGTCATCGCAACTTTGGGGTATTGGGATAGCCTTCTTGTTTGTTGTGTTTGTTTATGCATTAGACACTAATCCGCCTTGGTTCCACATACCATGGTATCTGGTGTCTTATGCTACAACAAAAATCAGTGCTCTGAAAATGGTAACTTTCTCTTCCATTGCATTGCATCTTTACCTCCATCCTCTTCATTCATTTTAACCCTCTTACATCCCCATCCAATCCTAATCCAATCAATCTAGCACAAATCATCTAATCACATATTTGGTCTTGTTCCTAGCCTTGCTACAAGACTTGACCCAATCATCATCATCATCAGCGGGATGTATCCTTCCCTATCCTTGTGTTGTTTTGGGATGTATCATTCCCTCATCAACAACAATCTTATCGGGATATATCTTTCCCTATCCTTGTGTTGTTCGGGGATGTGTCGTTCCCTCATCAACAACACTCCATCCATCCTCAGTCCATCCTGGCTTGTAGCTTAACTGGGGCAACATCATATTTGTCCTAGAATCCATTTGTGCTTGCCTTTATCTCTTCATATCAGCATCCTCTCTCATCCATCATTTTGCATCATATTCCCCATCTACCTTTGCATTATCTCATCCATTTCAAGAGCACATATGTATTCTCTTAACCCCTCATGTCCTCTCGAGGGGGCATCCTCAATCCCTAATCTTCATCTTCACTCCCATCATTTTTCCTCCTAGTCACTCCTCGAATGACTGGAGCATCTTCATTAATCTAACCATCTTCTTCTAAGTGTTATATTTTAATTTTCTTTGAAATGATGCTACTTCGTAACACCATCTCAAAGAGGGGAAAAATTTAGACACCTAAATTTGACCCCTTTACATAAAGTCAAATTTATCCCTTTCCTTCATCCCCTTCATCAACGTTAATTAAATTATTTATTTAATTAATGTTCCATTTTCCCTAACATTCCTAAGGTATTTAATTTAATCAATTAAATACTTAAATACTTTATACATAAGCCCACTTGTCATTTTCAGCCCCACTTGGGGACAAGGGATTAATTTTTGTGGAGATCCTCTCTCATCCCAAGGTACCACATGGCCTCTTCCATGTCATTTGTACCCTTATCCATCTCACCTTGTCCCTTGGACAACTCACCCACCACATGTCAAGATGTGAGGGATTGTGAGTTCTCAACTCACCACAACCCTCCATCTTGGCCATGGTGGCTCAATCCAGACCGTCGAATTCTCTAGGGAATTCAAATTTATCTATAAATACCCCCCCTCTTTCTTCATTAAAGGATCTTGCATCTTATGAGTTAGAAAGTCATCCTTATGCATTCTTAGCCAACTTATGCTCTAATTCTCTTTAAGCCATATTAGTCATTTATTGCAGCATTTAACTCTTGCATTTTGCATCTTAGAATCCATTGTTGTATTCATCCACCTCCATTTATCATCCATCTACCACCATCATTGCAAGTTATCAATCCAAGGAGCACACATTATCAATAATCAAAGGGCCAACCAAGGATCAACGTGAAGAAAGGTATATCTACTTTGATCATTTCATCTTTCCTTTGTTTGTGTTAACGTAGCCTAATCTTGAGGTGGTTTAGTGTAGTTTTTATCTTGCATTCCTTAGTTAGTTTTTTCACATTAATAGATAATAAATTTCACTGCTCACAAGTACCTCATTAGGCCTTGTTTGTCGGGACCAATCATGCATTTTCTTTAGAGTTTTGAGCTTCTCCCTAAGTTTAACTTAAAAGGAGGGTGTTAGAGTAAAAGGTATTTCCTGATTAATTATTTACTTAATTATTAGGTTCATTTTCTTGTAATTACATAGGCTTACTTAGGTCATGTTTTTTTATGTCTCATGTCATAAGATGAGGACACATGTCATGATCTTATTTTATCCTCACCTAGGATTTCTAGGTTTGTTATCCTTTTATAAGGATTCTTTATTTTATAATCATTAAGATACACATTAGTTAATGATTCATGTTTTTTTGGATCAATCTCTTGGCCTCCACAACTTTGTTATTCTCTCTTTCCATGACAGGTGTTTGATTGCAGGTGATCCTTGGGAGCTATGGATTTGATTTTCCAACTTCTACAAGAATTACTATTATCATAATGTGATCTATGAGTAATGGTCAGTTGAAGGTATTGTTTATGGTCTTGGATACCTAAAGTTATAGGTTTTTAGTTAATTATGTGTTATGTATTATGTACTAGTATTGTTGTAGATAAATCATTTGTGTTGTTAGGATTTTTAATTGATTAGGTTTATGATTATTATTTATATGTCTCCTATGATTTTGACATGTGTTTTAAAATTGGAATGGAATGATTGGTATGTATGAGCTTTGTTTATGTGTGAAAATGGGAAATAACTTAAAAAGGTAATCATTATACTAGTTTTTGGTACTTTATTACTATTGGATTATCCATTTATTCACTTCAAGCAAAAATGATGGATGGGTAGGATAGCATTAATTTGATAAGTGGATTTAAAAATAGCTTCCTTATATGCAACAGGGGCTTGGAGAGTTATTTGTGGTTAGATTAGTAAATGTACCTATATTTTTGTATCATTATTATTGAAACACCATTGTTTGTTATACAAGTAATTTTAATAAATTAAAAAATTTCCTTATTGGATGGGAATTGAATCTCGTCCATTGGATGAGAACTCATTTCTACCCTTAGATTTAGGGTATTCTTTATAGTAGACTTATTTCATGTTTTAGTTTCCTTATAGGTTTTTTCTCTTCTCCTTTACCTCATTTGCACTTTTAGGGTTGAAGGAAGAGCTTAGAGGGATGGAAATGCTTGGCTGCAAAGAAGCCATTACTTTGAGGTGAAGACTATCTCACTAGTTCATTCTTTGTTTCTCTTATCTAGTATTTTCCTTATAGATCTAGGGCTTTAAATCTAGTAAAAAATGTGGTCTTGTGTTTATGATCACATGTTAAAATGTGGGAATGACATAGTATTGGCATGTTGACCTATTTAGTTGATGTATATTATTGAGGGTTATAGTTGTGATCCATTGTACTAATGTATATTGTACCTTTTCGTTGGTTGTACTATTGTTATTAGATTTGTGTTGATATTCATGTGAAATTATATTGTTAATGGATATCACTATATGTTATCTTGTTGTATGTGTACATTCATAGTATGTGATATGATAGTATTAATTATCAAAGTTAAGAAAAAAAAATGTATTAAAAAAATTCATTGAAAAAAATCATTGCACTAAAATATCACACTAACAATATAGAAAATAAGTAAGATGATTTGTATTGTTGAGCCTTTGATGACCACCTCATCAAGTATGTTGATAAGAAAAACTCATTATATCTTTGAGTGACATACTTTTCTTATGATTTATGATGGTGTTGCCATAAGTAAGATGATTTTTTACCTTCAAGTCTTTTCCTTCACATGATTTGGTTCATGATGATGATACATCTTGTATGATGGATATCTATGCTCTTATACCCCCACCTACTAGTGATATATATAAATATGATATCGGATGAGATGATGTTCCCTCTCCATTAGCAAGTCATGATGATGTGATACTAGTGGGTATACTCTTTCTCCCTCTCATCAGAACCATGTTTCTTCACCCTTAGGTTTATGTTCTATATTGATGTTACATCTTATGTAGAGTATATATATAATAATTTATACAAGATATCTTATTTTGTACATGATGATGACATGGGTCATTATCTCAAAAGTTGAGGTTGATTCCATTCACCAAAAATAGTTGAGCCAATATAATGTTTTTATTTTTGCTAAATAGTCACCAAAATAAAAGTGCTAACAACATGGAAAATAATTGAAGGAAAATGTATCAATAAAAAATGAATTGAAAAATAGTCACCAAAAATCATCTTTAACAAGTAAGGTTCACAATGAATAATAATCTAACCTATGATAAAGCATTGTAATTGATTAATTGTTAAGTAAATGCATGAAAATAAATTAAATATACTTGGCTCTAAGTTTAATGTAATCAATTTGACGACATATAAATAAGTGTGATGTCAATCAATTTTTTAATACACCAAAGAATTGGGCATGTCAAATGTTATCCTCAAATATTAGAAAATGATTGTTAGATTGCTTAGGTTACTTGAGCAAATATGCAATTGATCTTTATGAGTGTAGAATTAAAATATTTGTGCAAGTTTGACCTTAGTGTACATCCTTGAACTTATAGAATCTATTTCACCTTGATCTTTATAATTTTTCTAAAGAAGGGTTGTGTCCATAAACACTATGGAAGATCTTGTTAAGTTGAGGGATCTTTCTTTGGTCAAACCTCTATTACTAAATCAACATTATAAAACAAAGATTGAAGTCAACAATTAGTCATGCAATATACCTAGAATGTTGATGCAATGCTAATGTCATGCTCTTGTAATGATGCAATGGACAACATAGCTCACTAATTATTAATAGGCTTATTTATATATTAAAGTAATTTAGGGCTTGTCCTTAACTACAACACCCTATCACATAGGCTCATAAATTTTACACCCAAGTCAATGTCTAATTGGACAAATTAAGTAAGGGATTATATTTAAAAGTGAATTAGGGCTTGTCCTTAACTACAACACCCTATCACATAGGTTCAAAAAATTTACACCCAAGTCAATGTCTAATTGGAGAAATTAAGTAAGGGCCTAGATTTAAAATTAAAATTTGAAAGTTTAGGTCATTTCTACAAATTTTGGAAGTGAAGTAGGTTAACTTCCACACCTACAAATTTGACCCAAGTATTTGAATGAATGAGTTAAGAATAAAGACTAATCAATAAATCTATACAAATAAAATTGAGTAATGAACAAGTTTCTTATAAAAAGATGAGAGTGATAATTCTAGGATGGCGACATTGTTGTGCATGGGCAAGAGGTTTGCACAGGTCCGCGACTGCTACGTCGTGACCTGCATGTGTGCAGGCTTCCTTGCATGCGTGTGGGGGCTCCAGTGTGGTGTGGTGTGGGTCGGATTTGTCGGAGGGGAGTTTTTTGTGTGATTGGGGTGGGGTTTTTTAACACGTTTCCTCCATTTTTGCCTACGTTTTGTTGTTGATTTCTTTTGGTCGATTACTAGGCTACCTGGTATTTGTTTTTGTTTGCTATGGACCCAATAGGAGCTTCAAGCTCCATACTGACAATGGATTACCATGTAGTCTTAGGCATGAAGTCGTCATCTCCATCAAAGCAGAATCATGAGGGTAATTTCCTATCAAATGATTCGGGGGTGGGAGGTTTTGCTCCAGCTAGAGGCCCTCACATCTCGAAAATCAATGGGTGTTTAGAAAGAATTCAAGAGAGGCATGGCCTCATGATTCAACATGATACAATAGCTAAGGATGTTGATTATTTTTCAAATCATGCTTTATTTTGCAAATTTATGGGAATGTGAGTTTCACTTTCGTTCTTGGAGATGTGGGCTAGATGGACCTAGAATCCAGAAGGTGAGATGGAGCTAATGTTGCTAGCTAATGGTTACTTCATGGTTGTTTTCAATTGTATGGTAGATCGTAATAGGGTTTTCGAAGGAGGACCATATTTTCATAATCAGATTGGTCTTTTCATCAAACCTTGGCACATGGGTTTTAACCCTTCTGAGGAGCTCCTAAATCGTGTTCCAGTTTGGGTGCGTCTTCCTTGGTTTCCAACTGAGTTTTGGAGGAATGACATTTTGCATTTGGTGGCTCTGCTACTGGGGAAGCTAGTGGGTCCTTCTCAATAAATGCAGGATAAAAAGGTAATGTCCTGTGCTTGCATGTGTGTTGAAATAGATTTGAGTAACCCTCTTCCAAATTCTTTGAAAATTCATGTGGGTTCTTTTTCATGGATGCAACAACTTGATTATGAGACCCTTCCTTTTCAATGTCGGTTGTGCCATGAATATGGGCATCTACAAAAAAGATGTCGTAAGTCTCACTCTTTGGAGTCTCAGCCTTCCTAGCCTCCCCGCAATCCCCCTAAGATGGACAAGGGAAAGGCTCATATTCCTGGTGTTGTCACACATAATGAGGGTTTTACTCCTGCTATGCCCCGTAACAGGAATCGTGGTCAAAAGAGGTCTTTTAAGGAAAGGCAAGAAGGAGATACCTTTAACCGCTTTGAGATATTAGATGATCTTAGTCAACAAGAGGTGAACCTTGGGTAGTTAACTCTAGAGCATGGTGTTTTGAAGGAGGTTCAAGAGGGGATTGATTCAGGAACTCTTTAGAATACTATGGGAGTTGGCATAATTCAAATGGATACTAATCTTGGTCTGGTGGCTTCAATTGGTCTTGAGGAAAATGTTGATATGAGTAATTTGGAGGTAGTAGAGAAGGTAGTGCAGGAACTGGAAAGAGGAAACAAGGCCTCTCCTTCTTTGGGGCTTCTATAGAAAACCGTAAGAAAGGGGCTCCTAAAAAGCCTTCCAAGGTTAGGAGAAATAAATATTTGGAGAAGATTAAGATGATGGGGGAGACGTTGGTGGAATTAGGTTCTGTTAAGACCCTTGATTCTCACTTTTCCAACCCTAAAAAATGATTGTCATATCTTGGAATGTTAGGGGCTTGAACAGTGGCCCTCGATAAAAAAATATTCATGATCTGGTAAGAAATCATTTTCCTGATGTTCTTTTCTTATAGGAAACTAAGTTGTCTGTTGAAAACATGAGTGGTTTAGTTCCTAAACTTTGGGGGCGAGGTCAATGCAAATGCATTGGTGCCCAAGGTAATGTTGGGGGTTTGACATGCTTATGGAATCCATTGAAGATTTACCCTCTTTGGTGGGTGTCCTGTAAGTCCTCTATTTCAATGGTGGCATCAAGTCGGGAAACTGGTGAAATTGTTCTTCTTTCCAATGTCTATGCTCCTACTGATTTTTTGGGTAAGCAACAAATGTGGTCTCACATTCAATTTATTCAAAGCGTTGCTCCTCTTTTTCCTTGGATCATTGCTGGTGACTTCAATGCTATTACTGATTTGGATGACAAGAAGGGGGAATGTTGAGGTTGGAGCCTTCTACCTTTCTTCTTTAGGACAATATCTTTGCTTTGAACCTTATTGATATTAAGCCCAGTAATGGATAGTTCACTTGGAATAATAGGAGAATTGGGGATGACTGTATCGCTGAGAGGTTGGACAGGTTCCTGGTTTCTTGTTTTTGGGTTGGTGGACCCTAGTCTACTAGCTCTAAGATTTTGGATTGGAGGGGTTCAGATCACTGGCCTATTAAGTTATTTGCCACTTCATCCTATATTTTTCAATCACCCTCCTTCAAGTTTCAGCTTATGTGGTTGCGAGATCCCTCTCTGCATGATTATGTTGGTGAATGGTGACAATTGGGTAGGCCTTCTTTTGTCACCGTGATGTATTCCTTTTTCCAAGCAACTTCAGTATGTGAAGTACCAGCTCAAAAGGTGGAACAGGCAGTGTTTTGACAATATCTTCCATGCCAAGGTTGTTGCTCAGGCTAATTTGAATGCTATCACTCATGAGATTAGGGAGTCTGGTCTTTCTAAGGACACTCTTAAGGAGGAAGCGAGGGTTTTGAAGGCTCTTGAGGAGTGGGAGTTGTGGGAGGAGATTTATTGGAAATAGAAGGCTCAAACTGACTGGCTATAGGAGGGGGACAAAAACACTACTTTCTTCTTCAACTCTATGAAGGCTAGGAGACATGGTAATTCTATCTCTCTTCTTATAAATGATAGAGGTGTGCATTTGTCTTCTTTTGGGGATATTTCCAAGGAAGCCTCGCAGTACTTTGCTTCTTTGTTTAGGGAGGAATCGCCTGATTTGTTAATGGAGGAAGACCATGTTCTGTCTTGTATCCCTTCTCTAGTTTCTGTGGAGATGAATGAGAACCTTTTGAGGGGTATTTCCTTGGAGGAATTAGAGGCCATTGTTTTTCAGATGAAGAAAGGGAAAGCATCGGGTTCAGATGGATTTTTGATTGAATTCTTTTAGGAATTTTGGGGCATTATTAAGATGGATCTTCTTGGGGTGGTTCATGAATCTTAGAGGAACAAGCAGATGTATAGGTATATGAATTATACCTTTCTTGCTCTCATACCGAAGTGTGATGGTGCTGACCGGTTAGGTTTGTTCCTATCTATCTCTCTCTGTAATGTGGTCTATAAAATTCTTTCCAAGTTGATTGCTGAGAGGTTGAAGTGGTGGCTCAACAAGCTTATCTCTAAGGAGCAGGGTGGCTTTGTGGCTGACAGACAAATCCTTGATGGTGTGGTCATTGCTACTAAAACCATTCATTCCATGGCGAACTCTAAAGAAAAAGTTATATTTATCAAGCTAGATATGACAAAGGCCTACGATAGATTCAAGTGGTCCTTTTTGTGTAAGGTCCTTTATGCTTTTGGTTGTGCTAAGGAATGGATTATGTGGGTTATGAGTTGTGTAACAACCATCTCTTTTTTGATGTTGATTAATGGTGAGCTGTCTACTTTATTTGGGGCGTCTAGAGGTCTTCGACAAGGGGATCCTCTCTCTCCCTATTTATTTATTCTTATGGCAGAAGGTTTGGAGAGACTTTTGAAGAGCAATGTGGAGCATGGTCTTATCCTAGGTTGGGTATGGGGAAATGGTTTACCTCCTTAATCACATTTATAATTTGTTGATGATAATACGCTGATGGGGGTGGCTAAGGTCAAAGAAGCCACTAATTTGCGCAAGGACTTGGATACTTATCTTGTTGCTTCTGGTCAAAGGATTACTGAAGATAAATCCTCTATTTTCTTCTTCAATACCCTTCGACCTATTCAGCAGAGGATTGCTCGTATTTTGAGGTTTTAGATTGGTTCTCTCCCTTTAACTTATCTTGGCATTCCTATCTCTTCTGGAATTCTTCCTAGGGGTTCTTGGCATAATATTTTGGATAAGTTTCATGTGAAGGTTAATCATTGGACTCATAGATGGTTGTCCATTGTTGGGTGGGTTCATCTGCTTAAATGTGTGGTGTAGGCTCTTCCTCTCTATAGGTGTATGCTCTAGGTGGCTCTGGTTGGGTTTGTTAAGGATTTGGATTCTTTGGCTAGACAATTCCTATGGGCAGACAACTTATCTTCTTCTAAGTGGAGCTTAGTGAAGTGGGATGTGTTGTGTAGTATGAAGTAGTTTGGGGGTCTTGGATTGCGGCAGTCATTTTTGTCTAGGTTGGCTTTGGCTGTTGTGTCGCCAAAAAGTGTAGCCTGTGACACTTTTCACTCATTTGGACCCTTGCCTATGGATTTTGGACCTTCTTCAACCTCTTTTTTTACCCCTTTCCAAGCCTTGTGCCAAGGTGTTGTAAGGTATTGTAAAATATTTTCACTTTCCTAGGCTTGTCATCACTTAATTAACCCTTTCTTATGCTATAATGACCCCTTAATACACATATAAATCCTATCTTAGTGTGTTTTCATGAGACAATCCCGAAAACATCATTAACCACATGATAATTCCCAACATTCAATGAAAATTGCCCAGGTGGACTAGGTCACCACCTTGGGCAACCTAGTCCCATGTGGCATAAAATTAAAATTTAACTTAAATTTCTTTTAGGATTTTGTCTCTAAAACCCTAAGGTCGGCTTGTATGGTGTTATTTCAAGAAAATTAGGGCATAACTTGTATAAATAAGCCTAAAAACCCTAATTCATCATATCATGCATCACTCAACTCCCACTCCTCTCATCTCTCATCTCTCCCTCTTCTCAAGCAAGCTAGGGTTTGAGCGTTCCAAGTCAACAAGACATCTTTTCTGAAGCATTCAAGGGTTGATTGCTGCAACAACACAAGATCTCTTATCATGGCAAGGTAACTCACTCCATTATTTCATGTTTCATGTTTCATTACATTGTTTCTATTCATTTTGGTTTAGTTACCTAATAGGGGTTTGACCAAGGCAAACCCCTAATCCATAACAATCGACATTTGTCTCCTTCTCTCCTTTTGTGTTTGCAGATTTAGGTACTTTGAAGATCATTGCAGGCTTTGAAGACTTGTTGAAGACCTCTCCTTGCATGCAATGTCCCAACATCCACCAAAAGTCACTTTCAGGCCCAAATATTAGAGTTTCAGAAGTGAACAACTGTGGAGAACCAAGGTGCAAACCGGGGGTTCCATAAATCTTGAAGAGGACTAAGTCACTAACAATGGCGACTTAGTCCCACTGGATAGGCCTTTATGTGATTTTCACATTTCCAGACACCCATTTGGTAGAAACAAACTCCATACCAATTTTCTCAAATCTAGGACTATGTCGCCCAGATTGGCACAAGTGTCCCTTTTGACTTCTGCAACATTCCAGACCTCCATCAGATTCCTCTTCAAATCCCAGGTGCACACATTCTATCTCCTTCATATCTGTTTAGTTTAGTGTACATTCTTAGATCATTTTGTATATGTTTACATATCATTATGTGTTTTCCAACACTTTACATTTCTATAGTTTAACATTCATTAATCATTGCATTTTTAGTTTATTACATTTAAGGCATTCCATATCACACACCACACACCTTTAAGCCCCTAACCCCCTTTTGAATGAACCCTAAAGTGAAAATGTGTGTAAAAAAGACCTCTTTCCTCTTAGGTGCAAAACCCTAGAGATGTAAGAGTGCATCTTTCCCCTCATCATTTTTGGTGGTTTAGCTGCTAAGCTATATTGGAGGTGGTGTTTAGAACAAGATCATATCTAGGCCATAATTTTATCTCACAAGCACCTTTCGGGGGTTTCGAAGGAGGAGATTCCCCGCTATCCTCTGGTGCGGAAAGGTTCAGTGATTTGGGGTACTCTTAAGAAAGGGGCAACATTGATCAAGGATAGTTTGTTTTGGATATGTAATAGTGGGGCTGAAGCTCTCTTTTGGTTTGATTCTTGGGATGGTTTTCCCCCCATTCTATGCCAATATCCTAATTTTTTGAATCTTTGTCAACGCTTCTTGGAGGCAGGATGGTCTCGGGTGGTTGATTTTAAGTTTTCCTATCCATGTGGGCGGCTAGAGGTGACTAGGTGGAGGGACCCGTGTGAGTGGTCTATTGTGGGTATCAGGAGTTGTTGACTCGTAAGTTTGGTGGGGTGGAGGTTCATTGGTGGAAAAATGTGTGGAACAGATTCTCTTGGCCAAAGTGTAATTGTTTTGTGTGGACTCTGGCTTGGAATAAATGCTTGACTTGAGACAATCTTCAGAAGTGGGGTTTCCAAGGCCCTTCTATTTGTGTGTTGTGCGGTTGTAGTGAGGAGGATTCTTCCCACTTGTTTTTTCGTTGCTCCTTCTCTATGTTGCTTTGGCACTTTTGGTGGGGTGTTTGGAAGTATCCTTGCGCTCATGCTTCTTCCCTTATTGAGTTCTGGAGTAGTTTGGGAAGACCTCCCTCTCAGGCCTCTTTCCTCCAGATTGTCTGGTGCATAGGTCCTACCTTCATTCTTTGGCAAATTTGGTTGGAAATGAATCGTAGGATTTTTCATGGCGACAGGCTAATGGTTCAACAAGTTTGGCATAGAATTATTGGTATGATCCAAGAGACAGTGGGAGCTAAATGTGAGGTGGTGTATCCTTTGGAAAGGAGTGATGATGAAATTGTGAATAAAATGGGTCTACAGGGCTTGACTTCTAGCTCTGCTTGTGTTAGAAGAGGTAGGTAGGCTAAAAAGAAGGTTCAAAGGGTGGGTAGATGGGTGCCACCTCCGGTGGATATTTTGAAAATCAATACTGATGGTTCCTCTAGTGGTAATCTTGGGCCTGCGGGGATTGGAGGAATTGGAACAGATTGTTCTGGCTCAATTATTTTCTTTTTCTCCTTTCATAAAGGGAAACAATCTAACAACTTTATGGAAGGGTTGGCGATTCTCTGGGCCATTGAGTGTGCATGTGCTTTGGGTTGGTGTAAGATTATTTGTGAATCTGATTCACAAATTGTTGTTAATTTGTTGAAGGAGCAAAAGTTGACTGATGTTAATTGGCTGTTGGCTTTGATTGTTTATCAGATTTGGCAGATGTGCTCCATGTTGGAGGTGGTGTCTTTTACCCACATCCCACGTGAATGGAATAGGCCTATTGATTGTTTGGCCAAGTGGGCTTCGGAGTAGGATGATGACTGGAAGATTGAGGGATGGGGGGAAGTTATCCCTTGATTATCGTCAAGAATTAGAGAGGGTTCTTTCTGATGATCTGATTGGTTGAGGTGTTTGTGGTTGTGTGGGTGGTGGTTTTGCTGGGGCTGAGTGCTCATGGGCTTCTTCTCTTGGGGTTCCTTTTGGAACTTTGATCTCTCTGTACTATTTACTTCTTGGTTTCAATAATGTTTTTACCCCTTATTTTCAAAAATAAAATAAAAAATGAACAAGTTTCTTATCAGTTTTTATACTAAAACACACCACTTGTATATTAAATATTATATTAAAATAACCACTCAAAACAAACCCAAAATAAATAAATATATACAAAGTCCCATTACAATGATCAAACAATCTATAACAAAGAGATTTTTGATCTCAACAAAATAATTCTAGCTCAAAATGTAATTTTCAAGTCCATACCTCAATATACCAATAATGAGGAGATTTTGATTTTGACATTACCCAAAATAAATCCGTTTTCACAATCCCATACCCCACATTACTCTCAAAAGTATATTTTTGTGTTAGTGAGAAGTAAAGCTTTACCCTACAAGTACGACTTAATATAAGGCCTGCTATTTTAACATGGTGAGATGCAGACGTGCACATGTACATGCAAGATTCTTTGCTTGGAGAGAGACAAGATAAATAGCTTTGGGCACGGGAGAACAATTATTTTAAACCCCGTGAGAACATGCTCGCTTAATTGTAAAATAAATATAGGATCCAAATTTCAAAATTTTAATAAAATGATAAAGCCAAAGCAAGCATTTGGGGGAGATACACTTTTCTATCAAATCAAAGTATGGAGATTTTCAATAACTCTAATCAATCCCACTAAGCATGTCTCTAGTTTTTGTCAACATATGCCCCGCACAAAAGATTCACTTCAATTCATTATTGTTATTGTGGCAAATCACAACGTTACTAGAAAACAAAGATTTTTTTTTATTGTCTAAATAAGAAGCGAATATATTGTTTGCAAAGCTTCAATTTAAAGTTATTACAATGGATGGATTTGAATATTTGAAAATTAAATTTATATGTAGAATATTATATTTTTTAACCATTTTAGTAATTTTTTTGGGCTTACTTTTAAATATATATTATAGTTGAAATTCTCTTTTATAATGGGTTGGACCATTTAAATTAGTATGATCATTTCAATTTAACCATACAATAATTGATTTAAAGGTTTTTTTGGGCTCCACAAATACTTTTTAATAGTTTGATATTTGTTAAGTTTAGAAAATCATGGAAGTTTGTGTTTTACTTAATAACGACTTTTTTGACTTATAGAGGTTATCTAGAATCAAAGGTGTTGTAACGTGGTTTCTAGTTTTCTATTGGTTGCTAGCTTTTAATGAACTTATATTTTGAGAAAAGTTCTAAGCTCTTTTTGACTTGAGACTTAAGTGATGGGAAATATGTGTTGAAAATAACATCAACTCTACATTTATCTCAATAATAAGATAAGAAATTTGATTGTTTACCAACAAATGTGTTGAACCACTTAAGAAATGTGGGGTTCATTGAAATAATAGCTTATGTGGGTTGTCATATAGATGAAATTGGTTATTCAATATCTAAATGAAATAAAGAACATAATGTTGACATTAAGCGTGATAGAGTTATAAAGTTGGCTTTGATTAGGCATTTGTTTAGTATCAAACATCATACTTATTATATTAAAGAAATAAGATTAATTGTTAAGGAATAATATTTTAAAATGCATGCTAATAAAATTGATAAAATTACCAAGCACGTGTAAAATTTAAACATGGATGAAAGTTTGGTCCTAAGTGATTTATAGAGACCAATCATTTACTTGCTAAACTACTTGTCTTCTGAAGGATTTACAATACTTAGGTTTGATGAATTAGTGATTTACTCAAATTAATTAGCAAAAATGAAAAAAGTAAACTAGTATTGTTCATAGTTTTGAAATTAGTGGTTTAAGGATCAATAAGAATAATGATTATGAGCATCTATGTTTTGTGTTTTATATTTTCATATAAGGATTTCTAGTTTATAACACGTACACAATTTTCCATCTTAATTAATAGATTATACAAAAATAAATTGCTTTAAACAAAAAAAGACCTAGATCAAATGTAGAGATATAAGGAACTTAGATTGAAATAAATTGAGATTTGAGTAATTGAGATAAAAAATAAATAAATAAATAAAAGAAAAGAAAAATTGAAATAGTTGAGATGAAATACAAACTTATTTGGTTTTTAGTGTGATGTCAACCTTGCCCTCTTTTGATTTATTGAGATGTTGATATGAAAGACTATAAACTAAGATTTGGTATCAAACTAGCGGTTAGGAGACTATGGTTGCTCCAAGTCCCATTTTGCTACATAGTAGCTAGTATTAGTTGGATGCATATGATTTGTAAGTCATCTTACTAGTTAGTTAAGATAAAATAATTGTTTCACATGCATGGAATGGTAGTAATTGACTTTATAAATACTATATTATAATCACTTCACAAGTGGAAGGTATCTTGGTTATTTATGATTGGAATGTAAGTTATTGTGAGGTTGCCCCTTCAAAATGGCATTGCAGAGACAATAAATGCATTATTTTTTTCTCATTATAATGACATGTGTACTTGATATCCAACGTCTTGAACAAGATTGCATCTATAGTTTTATCCTTGGACACTTCTTCCCAACATGGATATGTCCTTTGCAAGTTTATTCTAATTACTTGTTTCTCTACACTTGCATCTATTTTTGAAACTTGATGCTGTGAAAAAACACCTTTGAAGACCTAATCATAGACAAAGAGAAGACTAGTAGCTTCTTTAATCATATTATGATATTCACACTTCTTGTACTTTAGCATGAACACCTATTGATCAACCTTGTACTAAGTTTATAGAACACTTACTATCCGCATATCATATCAATGGCATATTCAATGCAACAACTACTACCACAAACTACATGTTGCATCCTTCAATATTATCTAACTATAGACAACCTACAATCCTAGTATAACAATGACTCAATGTACCTTAAAACACTAAGACATACATAAGAAAAGTTGACCTTAATCTCTAATATTAAAAAGCAAAAATTGCAACCACACCCCATTAACTGTATCAATTAATTCTTAAAAAAACCATAAAAATCTATTCTCCAATAATATGAGGGGAAGATCTAAAAGCAATAAAAGCCAACCCAAAATGGAAAAGTGATTAGACCGCCCCAAAATAAAATATTAAATAACATTAAATAAAATATTCAAACTTTAGATAGACAAGAAATTCAAAACCAAATACGTGAACCGTTAAAAATGTTTCCCGTGTGATTCCAACAACACCGTATTGCCCCTTCACTGTCCATTCCACAAACCCCAAAACTTTTTAAAAATTTAATAATAATTCAAATGAAAACTGGAGCCGGTCAAGACGTCAAAATCACCGAATCTTGGAAAACCCCAGCCGGTCAGAATATTAAATAACCTAATCAACAGGGAACCATTTCAAGTTTTCCCCGAGGGAATAATAAACATTACACGAGCCTTGCTTCCCTCCTTGGTAACTCAAATTTATTGTTTTTAAAATATCTTAAAAAATAAAAAATCTTTTGAAATCCGGAAAAATATCTCTTCCATTACGATAATTTTCGAAGTTATTCCATTTATCTCAAATTCTCCTCTGCCTTTATCTTCGCTTTACCTTTTTCCTTTATTTTTCTTTACATTACCGACTCTGTATTTTGCACTTTCAACTTGCTCTGTATTTTTACTTACGAGATAAGCGTATAAATGCCGCAGGGTTTTATCGGGAAAATACTACTCTGCGAGTATTGCGGAACACTTAACGGCCATTTTCAAACACTAGTTTAAGCTTTCACCTCAAGTTTTCTGCTACATTTCGTGAGTTTTTTTCTTACTTTTTCTTTTGAGCTAAAATCCGTATTAAACAGAAAATCTGCAGTAATTTTCATTGAAAGCCGTTTTTCTGCACTTTTGTTTGAAGGCTCTCGTGTTAATCTTCATTTCTGTTGAAATTTCGGATGCATTCCCATGGTTGTGCTCATTTTGTACTAATATTTGCTTTCTGGTTTTAAAATTTCACCTTCAGTTTACATACTGTGCTTTTCGCGTTGCATTTGAGCTTCTCTGGTGTTATTTTGTTGTGTTTAGCGTTTTCTGGGATATCTTTGTATTCTTGTACGTTTCTTTTTGATATTCGTTGTGTATCGCTTGTAAGATTTTTTTTCTCCCTTTACATTGCGCATTTCTCGTGAAAACTTTTGTTGTTTGGTTTTCATTATTCCAAATTGGTTTTACATAGACGTTGGAAAAATTCTACCACTCATAAAAGGTTATAAAGTTTACGTGTATTCTGTTGCTTTTTGATTTTCGGACCCGAAATTGTCATTTTACTGCAGTTGTTTGCCAGAACGTGTCAAATTTGACAGCATTTTTCGTTTGAGTGTGCATTTGTGTCAACATTTCTTCAGCTTTTCATAGATTTCCGCAATTTTGGGTCGAATACTCGTACTCTGATCGTGCCATTCTTTCCATATCCTCATTTATGTTATGTTTTACTATTTTCCTTATTTAATTCGGTGCGTTTTGGTACGAAGTGCAACTTTCTGCAATTAGTCCTGTATATTTCAGAAACTAGTTAAAACCTTTGGAAACTATATAAAATACCCCGAATTAAAGCTGATTTTAGGCTTCGATTCTCCGGTTAACTCGAACAATGAAGACTTGATCTTGTTTGAACAAAGGCAGAGCAAGGAAAGTTTGCTTATTAGGTGGTGGGACTTGGGACTAGTGTAGAATGGCAATGAACCCTTCTAGGTTTATAAAATGTGTGACAGTGGGAGATGGAGCTGTCGGGAAAACTTGCATGCTTATTTGCTACACCAGCAACAAATTCCCTACTGTGAGTTCGCTGAATTACCGCTTACAGTTTATTGTAGCGGTTTTACTTAGTTTTAGCTTGTAGCCACGTTTGGGGGTTCTTTATGTTACTTATACTGGTTGTACTTTCAAGTGCTATTAATCCATTTTAGGCATCTGTAGATATATAATTTCTTCTTTTCTTTCTTTCGATACTTTCGGCTTGTAAACTTGGATTTTTATTTGTTTTCGCATCCCTGCAGGACTATATACCAACAGTATTTGATAACTTCAGTGCGAATGTAGTTATTGATGGAAACACTGTAAATTTGGGTTTATGGGACACGGCAGGTAATATTTTTCCCAACAAGTGGAGAATACTGTAAACTGTTTAGTTGGCTTATGCTATTCTTGTAGACGTTTCTCAATGGTTTTGAGATGCATTTGTTAAATTGACAAAAACATGCAGAAGCTCCCCGCCTTCAGTTATAGATATCAGTCTATTCAAACTAGGTATGCTTGAGAATCTATTTTTTGGGCTAGGAAAAATTTGAAGCACATTCCCGAGATTTGTGAACATGGGGTCACTATTCCCCAGGATCTTTACACCACAAAGTTACCACGTGTACCGTGGAGTTAGTAGCCACTTTATTGTCATCGGATTTTGATCCTGGGTCACACACTTATGAATGGCCTCCATTACCATTACGCCACAACTCTTATACTGTGCATGAGAATGTTTTTGGTTTAGTTCTGCACTTTGCCTTTGCGGGGATGCATTTAATTTTCCTGAGGAGATTTCTGGCTTTGTCTGTCTAGGTCAGGAAGACTACAACAG
This sequence comes from Sequoiadendron giganteum, assembly GCA_007115665.2. Lineage (NCBI taxonomy): Eukaryota > Viridiplantae > Streptophyta > Pinopsida > Cupressales > Cupressaceae > Sequoiadendron > Sequoiadendron giganteum. The sequence goes on along the minus strand of CM021104.1, from coordinate 109,984,384 downwards.
GCTGAGGCCGCTCAGTTATAGAGGAGCAGATGTGTTTGTTCTGGCATTTTCTTTAGTAAGCAGGGCTAGCTATGAAAATGTATCTAAAAAGGTATAGCCATTAATTTTTGTGTCAGGATGTACTTTCTGGTTATGCAAGCATTAAATGAATTTTAGTTTACGCTTATTTTCAACTGTAAAACAATAGTTTAATAGAAAAGTTTCTGATTTCATTTTTCTGCAGTGGGTAACTGAGTTGCGGCATTATGCTCCTGGTGTGCCAGTTGTTTTGGTCGGAACGAAATTAGGTTAGTAAAATTTACAATTTTTTTGGCTATAAAGATGCTATATCAATGATTATAATCTCCTCAAGCAGTGTAAGTATGTTTCTCAGTGTTTTATTCAGTTCCAAAAATATTCCTTTAATATCATTATGTTTCTCGGTGTTTTATTCAGTTCCAAAAATATTCCTTTAATATCATGACTGATATTTGAGTTGCAGATCTCCGTGATGATAAACATTACTTGTCTGACCATCCTGGTTCAGTCCCTGTAACAACTGCGGAAGTATGTTTCTTGCTTTGAAGAATTATTTTCTTATTTTTACCTTGTATAATGCTTAAGGTTTTGAGCACCATGTGCTGTAAGCTAGTAGAATGTCTTGCTGATGATGTTTAAGCTGGTCTGTTCGCTATTAGGGAGAGGAGCTAAGGAAACAGATTGGAGCTGCTTCATATATAGAGTGCAGCTCAAAGACCCAGCAGGTAATGAGGTTGAAACCTATATTATCACTAATCTTACTATATTTGTTTATATGTTCACTGCCTAAGCAGTGTTAAGTGCTGGCTTTTAGTTACTCACCTTCAAAAAGTGGAGTGTGTGTTTAGGATCAACACTGTTTTAGTAATGGACCACTTCTAAATCAGTAATTTTCTTTATTTGCAGAATATCAAAGCTGTCTTTGATGCGGCAATCAAGGTTGTAATTCAACCTCCAAAGCAGAAGGAAAAGAAAAGGAAAAAGTCCCGTGGAGGTTGTTCAATTTTGTAAGTACATAGCTGCCCAATTAAACTTTACCCTTGAAGAATGTATCTGCTGCAAGATATTATGTTGCATTAATTTCAGTGTTAGGAGGCTGTATTGTTTGAATTGCCTAGTTGGATTGATTGCCTTGAGATCGTCTATGTCTGTTTTGGTTATGAAAGTTGGCATTACCCAATCTTCGAAACATTCACTTCGGTATATGCTGTTATGTTATTAGTCCAGATGTTGCTTAAATTCTTCCCTTTGGAGGTTCTATCTTTTGAATTGCATAGCCGGAGCAACTAACATTGGCATATCCCAATGTTATGCCAATGTCTGTTTTGGTTATGAAAGTTGGCATTACCCAATCTTCGAAACACTCACTTCGGTATATGCTGTTATGTTATTAGTCCAGATGTTGCTTAAATTCTTCCCTTTGGAGGTTCTATCTTTTGAATTGCATAGCCGGAGCAACTAACATTGGCATATCCCTATGTGTTTTAGTTATGATAGTTGCATTACCCAAATTTGCAAACATTTATTGAGCAATTGTTTACGTTATTGGTTAGTCTATAGTGAACTTGCATATTTAATTTGTCATGGAATTCACTATTGTGTTTTATCCAAAACTAGATCATTATTCTGCAGGCCATTTATGTCATCATTTCAGAGCACAAAACTTCATTTGAAGTGATGGCATTTTGTTATAAATTTTATTTTATTCTGTGGTTAATTTTTTCTATTCTTATGCATATAATGGTTAAATATGTTTACTTTGAAAGAATTTTTTAATATTTTATATATTTTTTGTACAGTCACACCCAAGCTGTACAGAACCTAGGTTTAAAAAAACATGAGCAGCTCTAACTGATCTGGCAACTTATCTCAACTCCTAAATAGTACTTTTGAGGAAATAATTATTATGTTAATTATCATAATGGTTCTCCTCGAATCAATATCTATAAACTCCTTCATAGGGTTTGATTTCTACAAAAAACAAAATGTGTCTATTATCTGTCCATGTTTTAATGGTGTTGACAAAAATCATCAGGGGACTCATAATTTACGATGCAATGCAAGCATCAATGAAATTGTGTCCTCTGTCAAATATGGAATCTGTTTGAATTTTAACACATTATTGCATTAGTTGTTAATGTTCAACCATTGATATCTAATTTTTGTAATGAATAATGATACACATTCGTGTTTGGCACATAAAATCACATTTTTTTGTTTCACCTGGAGGCCAACAAACTTCCATAGAACAATTCTCACAACCAACATCCTTGATCTACCATATGTCCAATCTATTTATTTACAGGTTGAACAAATGTATTGCAGATTTGAATACCAAGAAAGAGTTTGGAAGGTAGAAACAATATACCTCAAATTTGATAGTGTTTCTAGAGATATTAGAAGTACCAATTTTCCATATTGCCTGACAGGTTTTTCTATATAAAAAATAAGATTTAAAAATAGTCCAAGTGTAGAGAGTACACTCCAGGATGTTTAATGTTTCTGTTAGGAACCCTTTGTTACAAAAAGAAACACAAAAACAGAAAAAAAAAAATGAAGAAAATTCTGGACCTCAATACTGAAATACAAACTGCATGTCTTACATTGCTGTCTTGACAGTTGATAGGAATACTTGCAAGTTTGCAACAAATACACTAAGCTCTCATTAAACTTACAAGATATAGATCAAGAATTTCAGATATGAACCATGACAGTAACATGCTAGTCTCTAAGTGGAAGACTTGACTGAACAAGATAGGTCTTTAACCTTTAGCTCCCTTGCTGGTAAGCTGGCTAATTTGTAAAAGTTTGTAGCTGTCAACAACCACAAAAGCACAATGTTTACCCTGTTTTGGGTAAACCATAAAGATGCAATGATGTCTGTACTGATTTCTTTGCACTTCTTTGGAATATGTAGAGGCTGTAGTAAGCTTGGACTAAGTTCAATCTCATCCTTATTCCTTGGCATAACCCACATTTTAGAGATACATAACATCATCATTCAAACCATGATAAAATAATTTTTTATTTCTCCTCCTTGTATGTGGTTCGGAGACCATACTGAAGAAAGGATGTTGTGACCATAATTGCAGAAAGTGTTTTTTAATTGCAATCAATGGCTACTTGGGCAAGTTCCCATGATTTTTAAAAAATGGGTCAACACTCTCTGACTTGGAAAAAGTGAACCAAATAGTAAATCTGAAAAGCCACAAATTGTGATTAAATCAGGAAAATTTCAGAGTTTTGGCAATTTTCCATTATTTTTTGTTCCAAAAATTAAGTTTCTGTGTTTTTTATTACTGTGGCAATTTTTTTCGATTAGTTGAATAGCCCTTTATCTCTTGGTTTGCCAAGTTATTCTTGAGAAAGATGTTTGGTGCTATGATTATGACATTCCTACAATAATTGCTAGTGGAGGTCAGATTTAGACATTATTACTACTTGATTATCATAAAACAATACCCCATTTTTTCAATTATAGCTGAGGGTAATGACTCTCCCATAACCTACATCATAAGTCCTGGTTTTGGATATCTGATTTACCCAACCTTAATATTTGTATAAATGCTACTAGTAGCTACTAAAATTCCTTGCATTTCAACCAATTTAGGTAACCTAGAATCTAGATAGTGCATCAATAAATTTGACAGCAGTGTTCCATGGGAATGCATTCCCCCTAAATCTTGTCATTTCTAGGACATCCTCAGAATGACAATATGCCAAGGAAACGCCCCATTGTTGCTATAAGTGGGGAGGAGTTGTACCCAAGATGTTTCGTCCCCTCTCCTGGGATGTTTCCCTCAAAGAGGGGATGTTTCCAAGGTGTTCTCCCCTAATGAGGATGTTGGGTGGATGCTGGGGAGTTCTTGACATTTTTCAAACCACTCGGTAATTTTTTAATAAATTATTCACCCTTTGAAAGTTTTTTTGCAACAGAGAATAATAATAATATTCATGTTTAAATCTGCAATAGGTCTTTTTGAACATGACAGATACCCTAAGAAATCTGCAATAGTGTGTAATACTGCTGCATGGAGCTAGATATGTGAAGGAACAGCAGAGAGCAAAGAATACCTAGGCAAAAGACTAGCGGAATACTCAATAGGCAGGCAAACAAATACTTTGCCTACGCCTGGAGGTTTTAACTGAGGGTGCACAAATTTCCATACTTATAAGGTGCCGATTAAATCCAGATAGCTTGGAGTGTGTTTCATAGAGCTCAGAGTGCATGTACATCATCTTGTACAATATTTTTAATGGGAAGTTTGTGTAACTTCAGGCAATTCAAGTTTTATCTTTGTTTTTCTAATATAATATAAATTTAATATATTTACTAATAATTATTAATTTATTATTTAATAAATAAATATTATATATTGCACATTATAATTTACTTAATTTTATTAAAATATTTTTTATTATTATGATATAATTATCTGTGCCACTGTCCCAAAATTTAGGTCTTTGGTTCCCCCAATCCCCCATGCCCCATTCCAAACCTCCGTGGAACTACGCTTGGTAGTTTACCCCTTCTTATAATTAATGGAGAAATCATATACCAAAATTTTAGAAACCTATTTTGGGGAGTAGATGTGAAGACTTTTTACTACTGCATTAAGTACTCAAATTTTCATGATCTATTGCTTTAAACTTAGCACCAAGTAAGTATTGCCTGAATTTTACCAATGCATGCATGGTTACCAATTTTTTTGATCATATACCGTCATAACATTTTATTTATCTGTAACTTCCCTAATCCCATATTTTATTGGTCTTTCTTATTGCATTAGGACAGCTCACAACATAACACTTGATGCATCACAATCTAGCACAAAAGGTTTAGAAGATTAGATAGGACAAAAACTAGGCAACTAGTTGTTGCCATTTTGAGGTCAAATAAATGCTTAATCTGCATTTGTTCATTTAAACCTCTCTTGCTTCAGAAAATCATGTAAGGGTGCTATGAGTTTTAGAGAAACCCTTCACAAACTTGCAATAATACATGTATAACTATAAACCAAGAAAGCCCCTTAGCTGAGTTTATTTTTCGCGTACACCAAGCTAATATGCATTTGATTATACTAGAGTCCACCTTTTTTATGAATTAGCCCCTTTTCATTTTACATTTTTATACATTTACAAGAATGTGCACCGATCCCATCAAGTCCACTAACATACAACACACAACCTGTATTCTCCACTCGGTCCACTTTGATTCCTTCATTGTTGGTAATATGCCCTAAGTATTCTAGATTTGTATTGCAAAAAGTGCACTTGGAGAATTTGGCATGGAATTTACAATCCTTAAGTAGCTGTAATGTGATCTTGCTATGCCTAAAATGAATAAATAAATCTGAACTTAATAGTAAAATATCATCAAAGGACAGTGATAATTTTATGGAGGTTAGGGTTAAAATTTTCTATTCATTATTGCCTGGACTGTGGTGGGAGCATTGATTGAGGCAAAACGCATAACTAGAAACCTATATGTCCTGTGGTTGTTTCGTGTGTCTTCACAATTATGCTAATTTGGTGGTAACTAGACCTTAAGTAAATTTTTGTGAGGAAGTTCCCTCCATGTGTCATCCATCAACTCATCTAAGTAGGGATATATTTATTTTTAATTTTTTTATTGTCTGATTATTTAGCTGCCTATAGTCAACACATTTTATAGGAACCATCCTTTTTAACTATGGCAACCAGGGCAGAGACTTCATTTGTGAGTGATATACCCCATTTGGAGTAGCTCAACTTAACATTTTCTATCTCATCTTCCAAAAGGATGGCAATAGAGTATAACGAGAATAGGATTACCTGAATCAGCTCAATGATATGATCCATCTCATGATCTGATCGAAGTCCTTGTTGCAATTCATTGGATATCCTCAAGTAACACTACAATAAATTCATCATTGCTTCATCCTCGTGACTTTGAGCTATTTTATCCACATCAATGCTTATATTAGTTACATCTTGTAAACATTTTTGATAAACAACAAATATGTCTGCTTGGTCTTTGATGCTTTTTCCATCCCATGCATTGAATAATATCTGTGAATGTCCTTTCTGTGGCTTTAAATGTATCTTTCTCCCATTATGCATGAAGGGAATTAGGTCAACACATTGTAAAGTAGCCAAGCACTCAACTCTTAACATCATATCAACTCCACTGAGAGGAATGATAAAAAAATTAAATCACAGAATATGATCACCAGTTACAATCTTGTTGTGAAGTATGTTTTGCTGCACAGTTCAATTGTGCCATTTGCTAGATGTACCTCAAATTGTTGTGCTGATCTTGCTTTTAGTCCCTATAACTTTTATTAACTGTATTTATAAAATTATCAGAACTAGCCACATAAATGAATATTACCAAGCTCTTTCTATTGATGAACCCATTAATCCTTAATGCTTGATTTTCACGCATGTGCCCAGCAACTGCATAATTGCTAAGGTTCCAATTTTCAACATTTCATTGGATTTTGGACTCACCTCTTCAGTCCCTTGCACAGCCACTAATGAATGCAACTGTTGGGCGTTTTGGCATGGACGATGCCCCTTTCAGCTCACTTCAAACACGATTTATTGTTAAGCCTTTTTTGATACACATTTGATGTTAGAGCATTAACTTGGGTGCAAAAGTGGCATGATTTTGGAAAGGACTTTTGGTTGACTACTAGCTTGCATTGGAGATTGGGAATTACTCTCCCTTGAAGCTGTAGCTGCTAGTTTTACATAGTGATGATGTTGCCATTTCTATCAACCTCCACCTTGTATTCTTCAGACAAAGCTTAGGCCACTTGCATTTCTTCCTCTAGAATTTGAGGCTTCAATGCTTTTGGCAGCTTTTACCTAAATTGCTGATGTGCCCTTATAGACAACAACTAAATAATTACTAACTTATCATTGACTCCTCTTGTTCACGTATTTCTGAAGTCTGAAATATATTTTGCAAGTGGATTTATCATTTGTCTTATTTCATCGATTTAAGAAAATAATAGCATAGTCTTTTCTTATCATGTACCTTTAACTTTCTTTACCCAAATGACAACTAATTCTGAATCTTCTCTAACTTCTTTGCATTATTTATGCAGATTAAATTTTGAAGTTTGTTTCCATATTCAGCTAGAGCTAAACTGTTAGCCTTACAATTTTGTAAATCTGCGCCATTCTCTTTTCCTCTATTAATTCTAATCTAAAGGGAATACTATATTTATCTGGGATAGCATTTTTCAGTAGGGGTAGGGATTAAGTAAATTCCTTTCCTTTTAGGTCGAAAGTATCCTTCAAGGTTCCTAAATCTGCTTCCAATGGTGTTGTAAGGTTTAAACCAAGCACTAATGTCATTTCTTCTTAGTATCCTAGCTAATTTCTCTCTTGTTGGTTTGACTTTCATTTCTTCTTAGGCACATGATTGTATGTTTTGGAAAGGATGGTGGGGAGAGTCAAATCTTAAGCACATGTTCGTATGTTTTCTTTCCATAAACCTGTTGTGAGAGGGAGCCATCTTCAGTTCTTATCAATAAGACATCTAAGAAAGGAAGTTTACCCTCTTATTGATCTTTATTTTGAATTTCATGTCAAGATTGTTCAATTTTGGTGAGTTAGGAAACAGTTTAGATTCTCTTTGCCACTGGACTGTATTGTGTCTGTATCATCTACATACAAATGCCACCCTTCTGGAAAGAATGGTGGGGAGAGTCAAATCTTAAGCACATGTTTTAATGTTTTCTTTCCATAAACCTGTTGTGAGAGGGAGCCATCTTCAGTTCTTATCAATAAGACATCTAAGAAAGGGAGTTTACCCTCTTATTGATCTTTATTTCGAATTTCATGTCAAGATTGTTCAATTATGGTGAGTTAGGAAACAATTTAGATTCTCTTTGCCACTGGACTGTTTTGTGTCTGTATCATCTACATACAAATGCCACCCTTCTGGTTTATAAGATGAAATTAATTTATTGTGCTCTTCTCAAATGATATCATGAACATGTTTGCTATGATGGGTGACATCAAAGAGCCCATGGTGACCCCTTAATATAATTAATAAATTTTTCGTGGGAAACTGAAATAAGTTGACCTAAAACAAAAGTCAACAAGGTCAATCATTTTCACTGCCTGTAACTACCTTCACAAGACTTACTGCCTCATTGAATCAAATTTTGTTGTACAGTATACCACATCAAAAGTATCAAGAAATGCTCGGTCAACTACTCTCTATTCTTATGTTGATGAAGTTGGAGTTCTTGATGAAAGTTGGCAACTTTCCTACAAAAGTTTCCAATTTCTTTGCAAGATAAATTATACACATGAGAGTCAGTTGTATCAACTATTGGTGTCAGAGACATTTTTGCTTCGCATACATTTGGTTCAATAAATTCTTGGCATCATTGGGGCCTTTGGTTTAATCTCTTTACTCAATGATGATCGGAATTTATAATCTTAACCATTTCTTGTCACCTTGTTGAGAGAATTTCACCTCACTCGTTTGTAGTATCATGAGTTTCTAGTTGGAATATTTATAACCATCGTCATATTTGTTTATCAGCTTTAAGCGTACATCCTTGTCTTTATTAATATCTTTTACTTCTATGGGTGTGAATCTTCAAGTGCATGCAAGGGACTCTAACTACAATGTAAGAGCATGGACACCTATGCAGGGAGAGCATAAACACTCCGTCTCAAATTCCTCTTTTGGAGGAAGGATTGGCATACATTACTTCCATAATGTTGAAATGGAAAGAGAAGAATCATGCAATGTATTTATGCAGTCCATATGTTTTTCCAGATGCAGCAGCCAGATAAACCCATCTCTGAAACGGTAAAATCAAGGAGATAGAGCCCCAATCCGACTATTTCTTGTTGTGTCTCATCTATTTTGGTATGCCAAGTCTGGGTATGCGAACTATTGCTTTATATAAAAAAATATCATTTTTTTCTCTCTTATTAAAAAAAATTCTGCATTATTTAGGTTCCCAATACTGTACCAAGAAATTGAAAATATATTTATCTTTTGGTTTGCAAAGATACTCCCAAGAAAGATCTTTGCTTCTATGGATTACACCCCATCCCCAAGAACTTGTATTCTAACAAACAGTAAAAGATCTAAATTGTATTTCCCACTTTATTTTCAATGTACATTCTCCATTTGCATGATAAGTGACCATAGAAAACAATCCTTATCATGATTTTAAGGCTGTAACATTACAGTCCATAAGCCTTACTTGCATGATAAGGCCTAAATGTAAATTACATGAAAATGGCCTGTAAGTGAACTACAAAAATAATAATCCTTATCATGGAATGTAATGGTACATCCTTAACATCCTGATCAGGATTGCTTTTGTAGTTTATTTATGGGCCATTTCCATGCAATTTGTATTTAAGCTTTGAGTGTGCACATCGAAAATAAATATATACAAGAGCAACATAAAAATGAGAGAAATATAAGTCAGATATTTCTTAGTATTTGTCTGAGTGCAACTTTTGAGATGAGGTGCAAACGATTGTGCTGTCATCCTTCTACATATTGCCCTCCTTTAAATGTCGTAATTAATAAGATATTAAACAAGAAAAAGCAAGCCATGATATTCACGAACAGCCAAAATCTCTTGGAATGAGTCCTTTGGTGTTAGGCTTCAAGGCTCAACCACTATGTTGTGCTGAATAAACCTTTGGTGTTAGGCTTCAAGGTTCAACCACTATGTTGTGTTGAATAAACCTTTGGTGAGGAGCTGTTGTACATTATCCCCTAAAATATTTTACTTGATCAGTTGTTTTTAAATAGTGGAGAAAGGTATGTCTTGAGCATATTTCTGCATTGTGGCTTCCTTTAGTTATGTACCTGCATATCATTTGGGGGATACTTTGTGCTTACCACGTTTTTTTGTTGGGGTTTATGTTAATCGTGACTTGCAAATTTATGTAAGTCAAGCCAAACCATTCTCTATCTCACAAGACACGTACAGTTTAGTCAAAATAATTATATTGTTGAAATGCAAACAATTGTTGAACAATGACCATTCTCTCTTTCAAAACGCATACAGTACAGTTTGGGACTCAAATGAAATCAGGACAGGTGTACCATGACAAGCATGATTTAAATTTCATAGTCAGTTCAGATATTGTTGGGTTGTGAATTATGTTGGCCCAACTGAAAAGGCAACACAAATCTAGGCTTCCAGTACAACTTCAGGAGTAAACAACATTCTTATGATACCCTTTTTGCAAACACTTTTTTTGTATAAGAGAATTATTATCTTATATACCTAATCATTTTTGGTGTTCGGCTAGTTTTCACGAGATTGCTGCACTCCAATTGCCTTGTATGTTGAAGAAAAGGATTCGAACACAATGTTTATAATCTAAATTTTAAATAACAATTACAACATGTTGGAATAAATATATGTTGTTTTTGCACAAGTATATCTAGTTTTCCTCAATGCTTAAATTAAACATGCTAAAATTTAGTTTGCCAAATTGTATGTAAATTTGTTGTATAATGCTTTTTGATATTTCATGCATGCCTCATAACAAGTCATTTGTTCAAAATAAAGCTTGTTAAGCGCAGTTTACTAATCTTGCTTTAAGGCACACAACCCATATAACTTACGTTTTTGTGGTGACAGTGTTGCCCCAACTTAATAATTTGCTATTCTTTATAGTGTTCAGTCTTAATTTTTCTTTCTCGCCGTGCAGGAGGGTCCTTTGCGGAAGGAATATTTTGTGTGTTGAGTAGACAACGGTTGTTCAATGTGACAGATTTACTTTACCTGTACATTTTCAGTGTTTGATCAAGTGCTATGCTGTACATCAGTGTTTGATATTTTAATATATCTTCTGTGAGATTAACTAAGGCGGAAAAGTACTTCTCTATCCGTTCCCTTTTCCGGATGTTTGACTCTAACAGGCGTGGATTGTTGAACTCAATTATTGATTGGGCGGTTCCAAAACCAACATTTAACTGGTGATGATTTATCCATGGATAAATACAACGCTATATGTCAATGTTATTTACATAAAAATCTTTGATTTAGTGAAAAAACATTGCTTACGATATTATGGCTAGAATTTTGTATTCTTTGAGTCACGATTAATTTCTATTCCAGAATCATTAGTTGATTCGTGAGATTATGAAATGCCCGATTATTATTATTTCTTCATTATAAATTGATGTCACTGAAAATTACACACCAATTGATATTGCAATAAATAAAGTAGCAAAATTTGAATCTTATCAAAAACAAAAACGTTAATCCTCATGTTTTTGGGTAGATGTTGAGGTGGGACATTTAAAAAAGCAATTGTTTGTGATTTACACTTCTTGGTCAAAATTGTCGTCATTCTACATTAACAATGAATCATTGAGGAAGCTACAAGTTCTGAGCATATCTTATTTCTTCAGATCAGAAATAGCAGGTCTTGACAAAACGACACCCTTGATAAAGGAGAATGAACTAAAGCACTTTTTAATTGGCGGGGTTCTAGACAAACACCCGAATACAGTTGGCGGGCAGGCGGGCGGCTATTTTAATTGCTCAAATGAGGTGAGAGGGGTATCGAATAGGAGCCGGGATCAAGGCGAGAGGGAGAAATGTCAATGAAGACGGAAACCGCAGACCAATGGAGGCGATGTCGACCGAAAGCAGCCTATATAGGCATTTTAGTTTCAATGCGGGTAGAGGAATGAAATGAAATAACTCGACGGACTAACTGTTTGTTAGGGACAGGAACGGGTAGGAGCAGATAGATGTATCATCTTTTTCCATCCATGTCCCACGCTGTGCCCCCGGATCTGGGAGTTCAGTCGTTCAGGAGCAGGTGTCAGAGGCATCACTTATGCAGTTGGTCCAGGGCGATGATCAATCGGCAGCGGAATCGTTTGTTTACTGAATTTAATATTACAAATGAGATACATTGAATACTTTATCTACTCTCACGTTTGCACCGGGCATCTTCTGATTCGGTACTGCTGGGAGGTTCTTTGTTTCCTTAGATTAGGAGAAATGCCAAATCTTGAAATTTTAAAATGACCTTTTGGACACCTTTGTTTTTTTTTGATATTGCTAAATTAATAATATTTTTAATGAATATATTGGTCAAACCTAACGAGGAACTATTATAACATGACGATTGGCAAGTTAAAAAATTAAATTTTATAAATTTATCAAGGACTTGCATTGGACTCATAGCTCCAATTTTCTAGTGAGCCCTAGTTATTTCGTGGTTAACAGTTGAGCAAATCTTTAACAAAATTTTGGTAGAATAGATATCCTTTAATCTTTGGTTTTTAGTTGAAGAGGTTCAGTCCAAAAAAGGCTTGTGCTCTCATATTGGGTAGCTAAAAATTGTGTGGATGATCTCCATGAAAAAAAGAAATGTGAACGAATTAAATGTAAATAATAGTACCATGGTTCACGTAGTTTATGTGAAGAAGGGCACCCATTAAGTATTAGAATCAACCCTCTTTTGAGAGATGTTCCATTTTGGGGCTCCTTAGACACTAGATTTTGCCATGACAATTTGGTGGTAAGGTAGGAATGGCTCTAGGGTTGTAGGCCTTAGGTCTTGGTGATTTCTCTCTTAAAGTTAAAGAGGTATGATGGGTGAGTCAAACCATCGGCATCATTTGGCATTAAGCTTTTAGGGGGAGGAATAAATGGTGACTCTTCTTTTGGTTTTGTGACTTTGAAGATTTGTTGGTTGTTGGAGTTTGGAAATCTACTGAATTCATGACAGTGAGGGATGGGAGATTAGGGTTTGTGGTGTTGATATGGATTTGGATTGATTGCAAGGGTACAATTTGGAACACCCATAAGCCCTCACTCATAAGAAGAGGAAAATTCTTAAGTGTAGGGGGAGGAGATTGCCCTAGTTGTGGGGAAAGACATTAACTTGGATGGCATTTTGCAATTGGATGGAAAAATGTTGATCAAGAAATTTGTTGATTGCAAGGTTGCATAGGCTAGCTTGGGGGCTTGGGTTTGTGAGTAGTGGTCTCCATTGTTAGGCTACTCTCCAATTGTTGGCTAGGGTTTCTCTTTCACAATAAGATTGATGCAAAGAAAATATACAAGGTGCAATGGTCATGGGATTGATCATTTTTGGTTCCACAACATTGGACACCACTTTTTGATCCAAATGATATTGGGTTAGATGTCAACCCAGTTTGGAGAAAGTTATGTGGATTGCCATTAAAATGTTGGTCATCAAAAGGCTTTAGAGTGATAGGGGATCGACTAGGTGGCACCTTGGCAATTGATGAAAGTTATAAATCTAATGATAGGCATATAGTAGCCCTTTCAAATCTAGAGAATTGGTGTTGGGAGCTGCAAGGTCTCCCAATCCCAATATTATATGAATGTCCCTTTCATTGTGTTCAATGTCATAAGGCAACCCACCTTTTAGAAGAACACCCTTTGAAGTCTTTTAAAAAAAATGGCTTCCAAAAGGTTCAAGGTTGATGTGCTTCAGAGTGATGGTGTTGGGGTAAAGTCGACAAATTAGTCGATGGAGATGAAGGATTTGTATTTGGAAAAAGAAAAAGTCATTAAGGTTTTGGAAGAATGGTGTGTATTGGGCGAGGACTCAACACTTAACAAAGGACTTGAAGGGTTCTCTTTGGTTGATGATCTCACTCATGAGGTGCCCAAGTATTCAAAAGGGGAGAATCTTGTTTCCTCTTTAGGTATCAAATACGTTGATCCTCTATTATCTTCCGTAAAAGGTGATAATTTGAGGGATAAATCTTTTGTTGAATTTGGGGGTTAAATTATATGGGATGGTAGTTTGAGTCACCTTGCAATCCCTAGCTGGATGAGCAACATGAAGGTCTAGGATTGTCCTAACAAAAGTAAGCCTCGGGGAATAGGTGGAGACATTGTTTTTGGAGAGGTTCCAATAACTATTGGGAAATTCCCCATTTGGTCGATGGGGAAAATACCCTTTTTCGAAGAAACAATTTCACTTGCATTCTCGAGCATGAGTGAGGGGGGTAGGTCCATATGACCTTAGACCAAGAAAAGCAAAATTAGTCATTGACTATGCTCTATTGGGTGGTTTAGGCATTGACTTGGGTACATGTCACCTACCACTATTTGTTGGTAGACTGCCAGCTTGCAAAAGGGCACATGAAAGCAATTCAAGAGGTGAAACAAGGAAAATATTTTTTTACTGATTGGGGTACTTAGAGCCAAGCACACCCTTTGACTATGTCTTGATGAAAATCCTTTCACTATCTATGAAAGGCCTCGTGGGTAGACAAAAAATTAGTCCTCAAACAACTATTGGCGATTCACAATTTTGACATGGTTTTGATCCAAGAAAATATAGGCAGTGGTTTTATTTTATGTGAGTCAATAAATTGTTGTGGGTGGACTTTTCTGGGTCTAGATTCATAAGGTGCTTTAGGGGTAGTTATTACAAGTTAGAAGGATGACCTTATTATGTTAAACTCATTTGCAATAACATTTGATTAACAATAGAAGTATTCTTCATAAATTTGGACAAGGTCTTCAAAGTACTAAACATTTATGATCCTTACGAAGGTAAACAATTTTTTTGGGAGAGAATTTTAAACTCTAAGATTCTGATGGACAATAATATTCTTGGAGGCGATCTAAATTTTACATTAAACAAAGGGGAAATTTGGGAGGCTTCAGATTTGTCCAAACCCTTGGTCAATTTTTTTATTCAATCTTTGGGATGTGTTAGGTTGGTTGGCTTGACCCTATGGACATTAAACTAACCTAGGTTAATAACATAGTAGGGAATGCAACTATTTCTAAGAGGCTTGACATGTTTCTTATTCGTATCATATCTTGAATGAGGTCAGTAGATGTAGGACTTGGGTGGGCGAAACTCATTTTTTGGACCATTTCTTGATATTGCTTGAGTTTGAAGAATCAAGCAATAAACCCAATGCTCCTTTTAAGTTCAATCCAACTTGGATATTGGAGGAAGATTTCAATCATTGGTTCAAACAACCTAGAAATCGTATGATCCCAAGTTGGGCGTCTCAACCAAACTTCTTTAAAAATTATTAAGCAAAAAGAGATGGAATCGGCTAGAATCAAGCACAAGTTGTGAAGCCATAAATTAAAAGAGGTTGAAGATAGGCTAGCATATTTGGTAAATATAGGAGATGGGTTCTTGATGAATGATGAAGAGCTCAAAGCTATTAAGGATATGGAATTTACAAAAACAAATTACTTTTGGAGGAAGAGATGGATTGGCTCATGAAGAGGAGGGTTGTTTGGAATACAGAGGGAGACCAAAATACAAAAAAAAATCACAAATTTTTGTACAAAAGAAACACAAAAACATGATTTGGGAATTGTGGGATGAAGAGGGAATGTGAGTTAAAAAAAATGGTGAGTTGGTAGATTAGGGAGTGACACATTTTGACAATCTTTTTACTGAACCTAATAAATGTAACTTGACTTAGATACTCGCGGTGAGAAGAAAATTCTTGAGATTCATTTAAGAGGAGTAGGATGAGGATTTATTTCAAGAGATATACTTGGAAGAGTTATGTTTTGATATTAAAACTTTTTGAAAAGACAAAAGTCCAAGGCCTAATGGTTGGATGGTTGAATATTTTCTAGCCTTATTTGACATGTTGGGGGAGGACCTACTCTTGCTAGCTGAGAATAGATTGGAAGGGAAGGTGCTTGGAAATATAAACTTAATTTTTATTGCACTCATTCCAAAAATAAATATCTATAAATCCTTTGATGAATTTCGTTCGATCTCTCTTTGCAATATGATCTACAAAATTGTCTCAAAGTTTGAGACTTGGGTCAATTCTCTCCAGGGTAATTTATGATGAGAATTTTGGATTTCTATAGGATAGGCACATTTATGAGGTAGAGGGTACAACACAAGAAGCATTGCACAAGATAGAATCCAAGAACCATTGACCTTTGTTATAAAAGTTGATTTATCAAAGGCCTAGGATAGAAACTCGTGGACATACTTACAAATTCTACTTTTGCATATAGGTTTCTCTTACAAAGTGGTAAAATGGATCATGGGGTGCATTACTAGTGCACAATTTGTTGTGTTAATAAATGAAACATCAAACTTTTTCAATTTTTCAAGAGGACTTTGGTAGAGATGCCCCCTATCTCCATATCTATTTTTACTAGTGGCGGAGGGGTTGAGTATGATAATGAAGGAAGCGACTGGAAGTGGTGATTTGAGAGGTGTGCTTGTGGGGAGATCCATGGTCATCTCTTATATGTTAGTTGCTAATGATGTACCAATTTTTTGTCTTAGTGAGGAAGAATATTTAAGACGAAATCTAGATTCTTTTGATCCACTTTGTTTGGGAACAAGTAGAGAAATAAATTATCAAAATTCAATTGTCTTCGCATTGAATATTATTAGAATATTATTAAATTATTAAAAGATAGGGCTTGCAGTTGTAATAAATCGACCTTAGTGGCAAGTGTTTTCTTTCTATTTTTAGTTTTTAGTAAGCCTTAGTGGCAAGTGTTTTCTTTCTTTCTAGTTTCATTTTTTAGTTTTTAGTAAGTCTTAGTAATATTTATTCGTTTGGGTGGTTTCTTCTCCATTCTCTGCATAAGGAGATGAACCTCTTTGTAATTGTATCATGTTATTTAATAGAATATTAAATTATTATGTTTTATTAATTTTTACAATATGGTATTAGAGCAGGAAATTACGTGAAATTTATTCACGAGGGTTTCAACAGGGAGATTCACAAGATTTTTCTTTGTGAATTAATCACGAGGTTTTGTCTAAAATTTGCATCTACTTTTAGATGAAATCACGTTGCTAAAATTGATTAAATCACATCTACTTTTTTACCTTAGTAGATAAAATCGCGAGTAGAAAAATTGAGGGTTTTGTCAATAGAAATTATGACGGGTTTAATTTGCTAGAAATTATGCCATGCTAGTAAAAAAATGTGACTAGTAAAAAATTGACAAGTTTGTGAGTGATTGATTTTGGGGTGACCATCTTTACTTGCGGTTAGGATTTTTGCAATTGATTTTACTGGTTTCTTCTCAAAACCAACAGTTAGGGCACACATTTCAAGGTAATTTTTTGGAAGTATGTATTAAGGATTTAAAATTTTGTTTTATTATTATTCTACAATTTGCAACCAAGGTGTTTTTCGAAATGTGTGTTAGGGTTTGAAGATTTTCAATTTTATCTAGGTTTTCTATTTTCGAAAATGGAAATTCCACTTAAGGATAAATATTTCGATTTCAACTAACACTTGGAAAGTAAAAATCTAGATGCAATTGATGCACAAGAATCTATGGGGAATAGTTAATGGTAATGAGACACTTCCTACAAATGTTAGTAAAGTAATAGAATGGCAGAGCAAAGATGATAAAGCCAAAGTCATTATTGGTCTTGCCCTCTCCAATTCAAAGTTATATCACATAGATTTGGAAAAATCATCGAAAGGAACTTAGGAGAATTTGAATATACACTATTTGGAGCAACAACAATTAATGTGAAATTCTCTTTAAAGCTTCAACTGTTCAAGTTCAAGATGGTCGATGGAATCACTATGTCAAGCCACGTGAACAATTTGAGGTCTCTTCTTTGACAACTAGTAGAGGTCAACGTTGTAGTAGATGATGAAGACGCTAAAGCTATTTTACTAAACAGTTTGCCTTCAAAATTCAATAATGTAATCTTTACTTAGTCAAATTTCTTCTAAGAGTTTGAAAGACATGATTTTAGCTCTCCTAGTTGAAGAAAAGAGAACTATAAAGAAGATACAACAGATGATCTTGAACCTAAGGTAGCATTATAGTCAAATTTACATCTTAACTCTTCTAAAAGTTTGGAAGACATGATTTCAGCTCTCCTAGCTAAAGAAAATAGAACTATTGAAGAGGACACAACAAATAATCTTGAACCTAAGGTAGCATTATACTCAAATAGTAGAAAATCTGATAAGGATGGGAGAGGGATACAATTCTATTATTGCAAGAAAATGGGCCACATAGCTTGGAATTGTAGACTTCGAGCAAATGATGTTCTAAAAGATGAGCTCAAAGGAGCTAATATAGCCATTGTTGAAGATCCTCTAGATGTTGACAATAGTGAAGGAGAAGTTTTTATACATTTTAAATAAGTTTAGTTCTTTGAAGATAAGTAAGAAGCTTATGTAGACAACTCAAAATGGATAGTTAGCTAGTTAGCTTGAAAGTCTTTTGATCTTGGTAGTCATACCTTTACTAGGATTATGGGACAACTTAATGGAGCTTAGTGAAGTAGCTTTGTGATTCGGGAGTTTAGGGAGGAGGTAATCTGAGAGCTCGAGAATTCAGCACGAAAGTTATTGTTGGATGTTGTGGTTGCATTGTTGATATGTGGTTGTCACTAATGTCAACACTATTAGCATTGATGATGCTTAAGGTTGTATATGTCGAGGATATTGAGAAAATTGTAAAAATAATATTGCTGGAAGCCAGTGAAGCTGAGAAGGTCAAAATGTTGGGAAGTTTTGTACATTAAATATCTGAAGGTGCGCTTCAAAGGGTTTGTGGCTGAAGCTTTCTAGTATGTTGTCTGAAAATTTTAGAGGTTTGAATCAAGATTTGTGGAAGTTATGAAGATCTGTGTTCCTACAGTTATTCAGTTTTTGTAGATGGTGTTCTTGGATGAAGCAGATGAAATTTTGGTAATTTCATGTGTTGCGCATGTACTTGTGATGCTCATGGATAAGTCTAGATCGTACTCTATCCATGTTGTACGTCCACATTGATCGGAGTGTTCGTGATCGGAGATTTTTTTGATGTGTTCTCAAGTTTTCATGTTCTTGGCCGACATGATGGTGTTAGCGTGTTGCGGATCCATGAAAATTAATATTTTATTATTTGGCATGTTTGAAGGTGTTTGTTTGGATCCTCACTATGTTGTGACCGACTTGTGTTGGTGCGCATTGAAATTTATTCATGTATTGAGGCCAACCGTTGTAATTTATTCTTTATTTGAGGCCAACTAAATAGTGGATGTAAATTTGTATAGCGGATATATATAAGTGTTTATTTTCCTCATTTAGAGGTAATGCTCAGTGTGTGCAAGAGGTGTACATGTGCGAATAAAGGTCAAATCATTCAAGAGTAGAGCATAGTGTGAAGAAGTTTGAGCAGAGTGTGTAGAAGATTTTATGCGCCTAATTGGAACTGTAATCAGGTTTTTGTAGAAGCTAATTTCTCAATTCAACTTCATCAGATGGATTTAATCTGATTATTTTATGTAAGGTAGTGAGCCTTCCCTTTGAGCAGTGTGCTCTAGGTAGTGCGCCTAAATGCAAGTGCATTCATTTTTCATTCTTCATTATACTTCTAATAGGGTAAAATCTTGTGGACTAACATCCACCATGGTTTTTCCCCTAACAGGGTTTCCACGTATAAAATATTGGTGTTCATGTGTCTCTGATGTGTAATTAATTTATGCTTGCACTGCTATTTATCAAATATGAGATTTAAGGTTGATTAATGTTGTATAAGTCTGATTTTGGAAACAACTGATTCACCCCCCCTCTCAGTTGTCTATCCTTGTTTTGCCAACAATTGGTATCAGAGCTAGTTCCTCTGAAGAAGCCTAACAACTTGAGGTGATCCGAGATGACATCATACAAGAAGGATAATCCTAGATTTGATGGTACAAAGTACTCCTTATGGAAAGTCATAATGGAGTGTCATTTGAAGTGCATTGGAGAACCTTTCTGGAAGATGACACAAAGTGCATATACTATTCCTCAGAATGGTCTGTCTTCTGAAGATGAGATCAAGCAAGCAAAAGCTAATACCAGGGCTATTGAAGCATTATTGAGTGCTTTGAAAGATTCAGAGATGAAAAATGTGTTAGGATTGAAGACTGCATACCAGATCTGGAAAAAATTGGAAAAATTGTATGAAAGAGATGCGCTAGTGAAAAGTGCTAAGCTACAAAGTCTAAAAGGCAAGTGGGAAGAATTGAAGATGAGTGAAGATGAGAATATTCTCTCTTTTTCTCAAAAGATAAATGAACTGGTGATGAACATTAGATGTGTCGGTGGAACCTTGGATGATGAAGAAGTTGTGGCTAAGATACTTAGATCTGTGCCTCCCTCCTACAAAACAAGAGCTCATGCTATTGATGAACTCAAAAAAGTGACAAATATTACAAGAGACATGCTGATTGGAAAACTTGTTGCATTTGAGTTAAGTGAATTTGGTGAATCTGCTCCTAAGACTGAATCTGCATTCAAAACTACAGTATCCGAAAAAAGCCAACAGAGATACAATCCGGGTGAGAGTTCCAAAAGGACATTTAAATATGAAGATGAAATGAAAAAGATTGAAGATGAAGAAAGAGAATTGGAAGAACCGGAAGCATTGATTGTGAAAATAGAAGCCAGAGGTCATGGTAAGTACAAAGGAAAGTTGCCTATATATTTTTTTTCTTGCAGTAAAATAGGTCATTTTGCATCTAGATGTCCTAAAATAGTTTCTAAGTACAAACCTGAGAAGACCAG
This sequence comes from Sequoiadendron giganteum, assembly GCA_007115665.2. Classification (NCBI taxonomy): domain Eukaryota; kingdom Viridiplantae; phylum Streptophyta; class Pinopsida; order Cupressales; family Cupressaceae; genus Sequoiadendron; species Sequoiadendron giganteum. The sequence continues at coordinate 109,963,854 of CM021104.1, read as the reverse complement.
ATTTCAGAGGAAATGTTATTATGCTGAAGAAGGTGTAACTGATGAAGAATCTGATAAAGAAACCGGAAATGAAGATGAATGGGTATTTATTGCTATCAAAGAAAATGGTCAAGTGTCCACTGAATCTACTAGTAATGTGAATGTTGAGAAAGCTCTTGCAACAAAAATTGAAGAAAAAGATGAGTGGGTAATTGACAGTGGATGCTCACATCATATGACTGGTGACAAAAACAAGTTTGTAAGCTTGGAAGACTATGATGGTGGTGTTGTAAGATCTGGAGACAACACTTCTGGTGTGATTCATGGCAAATACACTATTTTTTTTGGTGGTAAGCATAATACTGATGATGTTCTTTATGTAGAAGGCTTAAAGCATAACTTGTTAAGTGTTGGATAGATGGTAGACAAGGGTTACAATCTTCAATTCAAGGATTGTAAGTGCAGAATAAGGGGAAGTTCTAGAAATATGATTGCTTCATGTACAAAGACAAAAGGTAATATCTTTCATTTGAGTGCTACTAGTGAAAGTTGTTTAATTGCTTAGATTGATGTAAGCTGGTTATGGTATAGAAGGTTGTGTCATGTGAAATTTGATAACATTGTCAAGATAAGCACTACTCAAGCAGTCAGAGATCTTCCTAAGTTAGTAAAGCCTACTGACATTATGTGCAAGGAATGTCAGATGGGAAAGCAGACAAGAAATTCTTTTCGGAGCAAACAATATAGCTCTAATGGAGTACTGGATTTGATACATACTGATCTATGTGGTCCATCCAGAATTAGAAGTCTACAAGGTGAAAGGTATTTTATGTTGCTCATTGATGATTATTCTAGAATGATATGGGTTTCTTTCTTAAGAGAAAAACATGAAGCATTAGAAAAGTTTCAAAGTTTCAAAGCTATGGCAGAGAATGAGATAGGTCAGAAGATCAAATGTCTAAGATTAGACAGAGGTGGTGAATTCACTTCCTGGGAATTCAATTATTTCTGTGAAGAGCATGGAATCCAAAGACAGTTATCTGCTCCTCGGACCCCTCAACAAAATGTTGTTGAAAGAAAGAACAAAACCGTTCTAGACACTGCTAGAACCATGATGTTGTAAGCAAATATTTCTCATTTCTACTGGAGAGAAGTTGTAAGTACTGTTGTGTATACCATTAACAGGGTGTATGTCAATAGTAATTCTCGTAAGACACCTTTTGAGCTATGGTTTGGTTATAAGCCTACTGTCAAGTATTTCAATTTTTTTGGAAGCAAATGTTACATTAAGAGAGATGATGATATAGGCAAGTTTGATGCTAGAAGTGATGAAGGAATCTTTTTGGGTTACTCTACTAAAACTAAAGCTTACCGGTGTTTTAATAAGAGGTTAAAGAAAATGGTTGAAAGTGCAAATGTCAAAGTTGATGAAGATATTGTTAGACCATCCAGATATAGTGGATATGATTCAGATGATCAAAATGATAATACTAACAATGATGTTCGGACACAAAATCAACTTCAGATTGTTCTGGTGAACCAAGGGAATCAAGAGGTAGAGACTAGAAAAAGTGTAGAAGAAAGAACACAAGAACAAGAAGTCAGAGAAAATCCTAAAACTCCCAAATACGTAAGACAAAATCACTCTGACAGTCAGATCATAGGAGACAAGAGCAAAAGTGTGCAAACTAGAAGAAGAATTTTGAAAGAGTATTGTCTTATTTCCAAAGTTGATCCTAGCAATATCAATGAAGCATGCAAAGATGAACATTGGATGGAAGCCATGAAAGAAGAACTAATGTAGATAGAGTAGAATGATACATGGGATCTTGTTCCTAGACCTCAAAACAAAAATGTGATTGGAACCAAGTGGGTGTTCCAGAATAAGCTGAATGAGCAAGGTGAAGTGGTAAAAAACAAAGCAAGACTGGTTTGCAAAGGGTACTCACAGATGGAAGGTATTGATTTTGAAGAAAATTTTGCACCTGTTGCTAGAATTGAAGTTGTAAGATTATTTCTTGTTTATGCTACTTTCAAGAATTATAAAGTCTATCAGATGGATGTAAAGTCAACATTTCTGAATGGTGAGCTAGAAGAAGAAGTCTATGTTGAACAACCAAATGGATTTCAATTAACTAATGAAAAGGACATGGTATGTCGATTGAAGAAATCTTTGTATAGACTTAAGAAAGCTCCTAGAGCTTGGTATGCTAGATTGGATAAATACTTATTGAAGTTTGGATTCAATAAAAGTACTGTTGACAACAATTTGTATTTCAAGTTGGATTAGAATAAAGAATTGATCATTGAAGTCTTTGTTGATGACATTATTTTTAAAGGTGATGATGATTTGTGTATGAAGTTTGCTGATGAAATGAAAAGTGAGTTTGAAATGTCAATGAAAGGAGAATTGAAATTCTTTTTAGGATTGCAAATAACTCAGTTAGATGATGGAATTTTCATATCTCAGTCTAAGTATGTGAAACAACTACTAAAAAAGTTTGGCATGGAAGATTCAAAGCCAGTTGGTACACCTATGATAACCGGATGCAAACTTACACAGAACAATGATTCTCCTAAAGAAAATTAGATAAGATACAGGTCAATGATTGGTGGATTACTCTATTTGACTTAGACCAGGCCAGATATAATGAATGTTGTATGCATGGTTGCTAGATTTCAAACTGATCCTAAAGAATCTCATGTAACTGCTGTGAAAAAAATTTCAGATACCTGAAAGGGACAGTTGGTCTTGGTCTTTGGTATCCTAGGGATGATGATCTTATCTTGAACGCTTTCACTAATGCTGATTGGGCAAGAGATGTGGATGACATGAAGAGTACTAGTGGCGGTGCATTCTTCCTAGAGAAGAAATTGGTATCTTGGCTAAACAAAAACCAAATATTGTTTCATTATCTATTGTTGAGGAAAAATATATTGTTGTTGCAAATAGTTGTACCCAAGTATTGTGGATGAAGAAAATGTTGAAAGATGTCAGAATTGAGTATGAAGAACCTATTGCTGCCATTAATATTTCCAAGAATCCAGTGTTGCATTCAAAGACAAAACATATATCCATCAAATATCACTTTCTGAGAGATAAAGTGAGTGACAAAGAAGTTAGACTAGAGTATATACCTACCAAGGAGCAAATTGCAGACATCTTTACTAAGTCATTGTAAAAGGATAATTTTTAGTACCTCAGAGGCAAGTTAGGGGTGATTTCCCCTCCTGACCAGAACTAAGATGCAGGTCTTTGCATCAGTCCGTGAATTCATAGCCATATCTTATTCTGGATTGATGTTGTGGTGGTTGCTACTTAGGGGGAGTAGTCAGATGATTCAAACTTGTGATCAGAGCATGTATACCTTTGCCATTGATGTCAAAGGGGGAGAGAAGAGCAATGTGAAAAATATGGGAGAAAAAAGAAACAGGAAAGAGTGCACAATCTCAGGGGGAGATTGTTGGAGAAGAGCTAGTTGGGTTGGTGGCATTATTTTTCACATCATGTGTTGCCATCAATGCCAAAGGGGGAGATTCTTGAATGTTGTGGTTGCATTGTTGATATGTGGTTGTCATTGATGTCAACACTATTAGCATTGATGATGCTTAAGACTGCATACATCGAGGATATCGAGAAAATTGTAAAAGTAATATTGCTGCCAGCTAGTGAAACTAAGAAGGTCGGAATGTTGGGAAGTTTTGTACATTAAATATCTGAAGGTGCGCTTCAAAGGGTTTGTTGCTGAAGGTTTCTAATATGTTGTCTGAAAGTTTCAGAGGTTCACATCAAGATTTGTGGAAGTTATGAAGATCTGTGTTCCTACAGTTATTTCGTTTCTATAGATGGTGTTCTTGGATGAAGCGGATGAAATTTTGGTAATTTCATATGTTGTGCATGTACCTGTGACGTTCATGGATAAGTCTAGATCATACTATATCCCTGCTATACATCTGCATTGATCGGAGTGTTCGTGATCGAAGATTTTTTTGATGTGTGCTCAAGTTTTCATGTTCTTGGCTGACATGATGGTGTTAGCATGTTGCAGATCCATGAAAATTAATATTTTATTGTTTGGCATGTTTGAAGGTGTTTGTTTGGGTCCTCACTATGTTGTGACCGAATTGTGTTGGTGCACATTGAAAATTATTCATGTATTGAGGCCGACAGTTGTAATTTATTCTTTATTTGAGGCCGACTGAATAGTGGATGTAAATTCGTATAGCGGATATATATAAGTGTTTGTTTTCCTCATTTAGAGGTAATGCTCAGTGTGTGCAAGAGGTGTACATGTGCGAATAAAGGTCAAATCATTCAAGAGTAGAGCAGAGTGTGAAAAAGTATGAGCAAAGTGTGGAATAGTGTGTAGAAGTTTTTGTGCACCTAATTGGAACTGTAATCAAGCTTTTGTAGAAGCTAATTTCTCAGTTCAACTTCATCAAATGGATTTAATCTAATTATTTTATGTAAGGCATTGAGCCTTCCCTTTGAGCAGTGTGCTCTGGGTAGTGCACTTGAATGCAAGTGCATTCATTTTTCATTCTTCATTATACTTCTAATAGGGTATAATCTTGTGGACTAACATCCACCGTGGTTTTTCCCCTACCAGGGTTTCCACATATAAAATCTTGGTGTTAATGTGTCTCTGATGTGTTATTAATTTATGCTTGCACTGTTATTTATCAGATTTGAGATTTAAGGTTGATTAATGTTGTATAAGTCTGATTTTGGAAACAACTGATTCACCCCCCCTCTCAGTTGTCTATCCTTGTTTTGCCAATAGTTATACCTTTACGAAGGTCGAGGCAACTTGATGGAGTTATGCTTGGTGTTTTCAAAGAAAAAATTCTAAAGAGTGGCATATTCTTGGTTTAGGGTGTTTTAATTTGTCATGTTTTGTTTTCAATGAAGTCTTAAGGGGGGGTTTCAAAATGATATTAAATTACTAAAAGATAAGGCTTACAATTGTAATAAAGCCACCTTAGTGGCAAGTGTTTTCTTTTCATTTATTTTTTCTAATTTCATTTTTTAGTTTTCAATAAGTCTTGTAATGTTCATCTTTTTGGGTGGTTTCTTCTCCATTTTCTATGTAAGGAGATTAACCTCTTTGTAATCGTATTATGTTATTTAATAGAATATTAAAATATTGTGTTCTATTAATTTTTACAATAGATATAGAGAGAGGACTTGTCCATAAGCTAGCAACATTCTGCCCGTTTGGCTTGAAGAATGGCAACGATGTTTCAAAGTATCTACAGTTTAATTTGAAACCAAACTACTATATGAAACAAGATTGGCAATGGTTATTGGGAAGGTTGAATCAAAAATTAACTTCTAGTGCAACAGGTGGTTATCTGGTGGTCGACTAGTCCTAATTAAGACTATTCTAGAAACAATCCCTATATTTGACATCTACTTGCATTCATTTCTAAAGGAATCATGGATTGAATTAGAAATCTCTATTTCAATTACCTGTGGAGGGTAAGTGTTGAGTATAAAGGCCTCCATCTTGTCAACCGGAAACAAAATTGCTCTGCCAAAAGATGTGGGTGGTTGGGGACTTAGGAACAATATCCTATTTGGAAAAGCTTTAGTTGCAAATTCTTTGTGGCTCTGTTTCAATTCTTCAAGTCTTTGGAGCACATTGTTAGTGGATAAATACATTGGCAATGATTCAATCATGGATTGGATATGAAAACAAAATAAAAACATCGATATTTCTAATATCTAAAAAGCTCTTACATTTTTCTTTTTGATTCTAAGGAAATATTTGGCTTGAAGAGTTGGTTCCAAGGTGGAAGTGAGGATTCAGGTTGATGGGATTGTGGGCTGCAATGATAGAGTTTTTCTTCCAAAAGGTTTAGTTCACTATTTACAATAGATTGGTAAGGTTACTTTGGCTAGGATTGGTAACCTGACATCCACCTCTTCGTGGAAACAAGGATGGCTCATAGCTCATCGATTTGTAATTTCAAGGGTATGGTCAGATCATTGGAAAAACTTGATGGATGAATTTGATCATGCTCACATCTCACATTAGACTAATGGACAAAAAGAGGATAACTTGTTTGGTCATTCAATGATTTGAGGGGATCCTACTTTGCAAAACTTGGCTACAAAACAATTTTATCATATTTGCATTGATGGAAATAAATTTGGAGGATAAAGGCTCCCCTAAAAAGTATCATGTTGATATCGTTGATTGTCCACGATAAAGTTCTGAATTAGGATGTATTGCAAAGGACGACTTTCCAGGGTCTGAATATGTGTTATCTTTGTTGAAAAGACAATGAGGAAAATACACATTTGTTTCTCACCTATCCATTCAAGAGAGATGTATGGTCTGAGATCCGGTTAATTGTCCATCAACACAGAATTTGGAATAAATATTTTGTAGGTGAATGTTGAATGAGTTTAAAGGCAAAGGGATGCAAAGATGTGGAGAGCTCTCCCACCAATTGTGTGCTGGAGTATATTGTCGGCTAGAAACTCAACATTATAAATATTTTGTAGGTGAATGCTTGATGAGTTTATAGGCAAAGGGATTTAAAGATGTGGAGGGCTCTTCCACCAATTGTGTGCTGGAATATATGGTCGGCTAGCAACTCAATATTGTTTGAAAACAAGAATTTACCTCCCTTAGATTGTTGCTAGATTACCAAAGACGAAGATACAAGAGTACAAATTAGTTTTGACTCCAAAAGTAACCTCACGTGGATAATCTGGTATTTGCCACTGATGAGCCTTGATCCTTCTTTTACGGGGCTTGCTAGAGAGCGGATAGGCTTTGGGGATTGGACTTTATCTTGCACCTTTCAAATAATGTTTTATATTCTTTTAAAGCAAATGCCGGAGAAGGAACTAATAAGAGGGGAATTGCTGGCAGTTTTTAACCTACTGAAGATGGCTAAACAAAAGGAGGTAAATTCCTCGAAAAAAACTGGTCTCTTCTCTAGTTATCAATGTCATCCAAGGAAAGGAACGGATTACTAATTTGTCCCTATCTGTGTTAGCTCTACAAATTCTAGATATAGTGCAGCAAATCCTTTTGTCATATTGAATTGAAGCTTGCAATATCTTTCGGGAATTATACACAGAAGCGGATGATTTATCCAAACAGAGATTGGACTGTAGCTAGATGCTTTTGTCATAATTCTAAAAGATGATATTCAGAAAACATCATTAGTGGGACATCATGTGATTTCTAATTTCAGATTTTTTATATCGTCAGTGGATGAAGTTTGAGTCTTAGGAGCTCATTCATATTCTGTTCTTTGTTGTTGCACTATTGCTAGGGTTTGGTATGATTTTGTTTCGAAATCATATTTTTTTGTTCTTTGAGAAGTTTATTTTAGTACCCTATGACAGATTGTGATCAGTATTTGTTCTGCTTTCATTGGGGAGGATAACCCCCCTTTTTTTATGGCTATCCTAAGCATATAAGGAATGTATTTAATTTCTTCTTGAAATAAAGGTGTTGGACTCCTAAAGCTAAAATTTGAATAGAAACCATCTCAAAGTTCATCGTTCGGCAAATTGTTTTAACAAATTTAATGATTCAGCCAAATGTAAATAATAGTACCATGTTAACCTCCTAGGGTGAAATTTGCATAGAAACAATGTGCAATGGAACACGTACCAGCCAAATTGTTCATAAAATATGACCATAATCATCTCAAATAAAATTCCTAACTTAAATTGTGCAACAGAACAAGTACCACCTGAAATGTTCCTAACATACCATAACCATATCAAACATGGTTTGCAACTTAAATTTACTCCAAATACATGTGGCCAATTAGAGAGAATGGTTGCGTTTAGTAGCACACCCCAAGAATATAATTTTTTGTTGCACTAGGTTGTTTGGAAAGCATTCCCTATAAAATATCATTATTGAATGAGAATTGGCAAAATACTTAACCAGACTTAAGCCTTGTCTATGGTTTATTTATTAATAAGGCCATTAAGTTACGAGTGTAAACCAAAAAGGCACTTGAATCCCATATATTGCCTATCAATCATGACAAATGGAAATGTGCTTACCGCAGGCACATTTATGACTTGGTGCTTGTAAAGCATACTGTTAAAAAAAAGTATGGCTATTAACCTATGGGAGTGAACCAAAAAACACACTTAAAACCCATCTATCTTATAATCAATGTGGTCAGTAATCCATGCCTATTAATATCAATCTGCAAGAGCATCTATGCATTTATCTAAGCTTGTACAGCATACCAAAAATGAAAGAACATAAGCACCTTCCATTTATATGATATATGAGTTCATTTATTCTAACTAAAACTGCATGCCTATTGTCTATGCTGGTGAGAGATCATTTCAACTAACAGACATTATAAAGTATAAGAATTTCTTTGATTCCATTAGCTGTTGATTAGAAAATACATTAAGTTGGGGAATGCCATAGCAATGCCAGCACAAGCTGAGAATAACAAGGTAAGTTCCACTGATCTTAGAAACCGACCAGCACTATACTTTTACAACCAAATTGTCTTTCAATTAGGCCATTTTACTACACATTCTAACCGGTGATGCACGCTTAAGCTCGCCCATAATTTTAATATAAAACCCTTTCAATCCATGAAGGTAACATTACAAACATATATGACTAAAACCAGAAAAATCTTAAAGATCTTGCCACAACAGCTTGCTCTCTAGGTGAATGTTTACTTGGGGGAACCACTTTGGATAGAACTCGGGGGCAATGCATTTGGCTGAGATACTTCCACTCCCATTTCTTTGGTAAGTTCCCCAATGCTTCTCTCCAACTCATCAATGCGAGATCCCATTTCATCAAGTAAAAAGCAGTCAAGGAAACATAATTTTCAGTCTTTCAGCTTCATATTTGTTAATATTGAATTACAATGGCACAAAAAATGTTAGTAAATAGCAAAGATTTGCAAACAAAGGATATTTTTTGTGATAATGGAATCTGACATAGTCTGGAACCTGCTTTGCTGTAAAATGAAAATGCAAAAGAAATATTACAACTTATCAAATTGGGTGCAGAAACTCACAAACATTGTACTTTTTTGAGATATGGAACTCACAATTTATGCATGATATTAAACATAAATAATCGAGACGGTTATAGGGTAAAGTATAGCTCACCATTTGCTGGAGTAGGTTCTGAACCTGTACAAGAATTAAATGATACTCAGTATACAAGCTCAATTATTAGTTTATTTATTACTTAATGAAATGAAAACATGCCATTAAAAATTGTAACAGGGAAGAAATGCACAGAAAAACCAAGGATTAGGCCAGTGAGCCCATAATTGGCAACTGCAACTCAACTCTCAGTTTATTAAATTATTATATAATGGCCTCCTTTCTCAGACCAAACAATTAAAGGACAGCAGTCTAAAACCTAGAAGAATAGAATTGAATCAGACTAAAAAAAGAGATGAAAACAAATAATGCCCAAACAAAATGAAAATAACATAGGGACTGTTCAATGAGATGAGATCACATTTCAAATTAGAAAAAAATCCAATCAATTAGTGTAGTGAACCCCAATAGACCAGGAAGGGCACAAATACTAGGTGAATCGGACGGAACAGTATTTATATATCATAAAAAATAGAACATAGGGATTAACAAAATCACAAAACCCTCTTGCGTTCATTTTGAGGGAAAATATATTATGCATTTTTACTTCACAATATGAAACTTTGGCAGTTGAATATTTGTTAACTAAACGGTATCTCCATGGCTACAAACTTTTCTTCAAAGATGATATTTGCAGAAAGTTATGGGAAAACCCGTGGCAACTATTAAAGATCAATGACAGCAGTTTTCGACTTTAAGATATTCTCCATCTAGTCATTGACCAACAATACAACATTCAATTGCTTATTTACAAAATTCTGCATTTCTTTAAGCACAGCCTTGAGATCTATACAAGGGGCATTTGTCATCTCCCCATTGGTTGCTTCTTAAATAACCATGAACATTAATGCTAATCCATTTTTTCAAATCCGATTAATGCTAGAATGACAGTAAAATTTATAAACTTACAAATGCAGTCATATCGGCAGTACTTTGAGTTGCTTCTCCTGGCTCATAACCTTGACTTTGTCCATGCCTACCTTCCTGTTCATAAAAAATTATGACGAGAGCATCGGTTAGCAAAACCTAAATAAAATGGTGAGTCAGCAAATGTCTCTAAAGACATTTTACTTTTCATTAAAGGATTTAAAATAGCACATATTATAAGATGCACATAAAAAAACTGGCAGGCTATAAATAACATAACGACTGGATGAGATAAATGCATGAACTTCAAGTCATTACATTCTGGCAAGAAAGGACTTCAATTATTCCAAGCAATCAAGGACTACTAGAAGACAAAACATTTCTTTCTTGTTATACTTACTGATTTGATAGATGTCATAATCTAATTGGAATCCAAAATGAATTGATCATTGCATGTTGAAAACACTTCCTTTGAAGCACCGATGGGATCAAAGAAAATTACTTCTGTATTCCCTAAGCATAATATAAGGAAAATGCACGCATAATTTGGAACATGCATAGCTTAATTCATGGCTTTAGTCATTCAAGCAATTCATTTCCCAAATCTCATAGTGATATTGGCAACCAAGGTAGGTTATGATCAATACAACTTCTACTCTAGTCCGAGCTGAGTCCACAAACATGATTTCCTTATATCAGTTCAATTATGTTCAATATATGTTGGCGTTTCAATTCACACCTCTGGTATGCGAATTAGAAACAGATAGCTATGCACACATTAATTGCTCTCCAAATTAGGAGGGGAAGCTCCTTCTTTGCTGATGTTGCTTAAAGAAAGTAAACTAAACTAATTTGCCAATCTTTTTGTTCAGCTAAGAGCACAAGGTTGTAAAACTCTAGCACCGTAGCTGAGATTTTCTCTTTTTGAATTCCAACTACAACTAAGCCTACTCTAATGACTCTTTTAACAACCCAAGTAAATTCGGAGCTTGGGAGTTAAAAGTAAACAAGGAATTGATTCTTTGACACAAAACTCACATAAACTCTCTCTCAATGTACACCTTAAGACTCATTGTACTTTAGATGCAAGCTGAAATAGAGATCATATAAGCATAACACATAAAACGGAAACTTGAGAGAGTAGATCAAAGCAGCAAAGCAAGCATAAGATTTCCTTTTCTCAAATTTCAAATAACAAAGATTACACTTCTAGGATAGCAAGATTGTAGCAATAATAGGCTTACAGTTTAGTGATCAACCAAAATACATTGACACAAGTAACACATAAACTGAACAAGGTCTTGTGGCAAAGATAGGCATATAAGCTTGCTCTTACACTAATTGAACTGACACCTGAATAACACTTTGCAAGCAAAATAGGCTCAGCAATTTTCTATCAAAATAACCCTTACAAAAAAATGGGCAAGGCTGCTCTCATTTATACACAAGCAGAGGAGTAGGGAACCCTAAAATCTCTTTGCTTTTACAACCAAGACGTGCCAACATGCAAGCTTTATTTTTAAAAGTAGAACAAGAGAAGCATCTAACAACCTATGAAAGCAAAAAAACAAGGAAAGTGCCAACTATTACAACATGATTCTTTTTCTTTCACAAAGAATGGATAAGGATGAGACAAGAATAGAAAGAAAGCTCGGAGAAAACTTCAAGTCCACTACTACTTTAAATCTCAACCACATCTGCCAAAAAGCTGGAAACTACCTCTCTATTAGGAGCATCAATACTATCTATGGCAAAATTCTGCTTTTCTAGAATTTCCTCGCCTTCTACAATTGAACTTAGAGAATCTTTGACATCTTCAACTGCTTTATCAAATTTTGCTAATCTGGACAGCTCTGCAGCTAGAGTGATGATCTTTTATAAATATATCATCTTGCTTCAACATATCTTTTTTCTCTACCCTCCGTGTGACCATCTTCTGTCATTCCTCTGTTTCTTCTACATCTCTTATACTTCTGACACTTCTCCCGATTTTTCAATGGAAGAATATTGTGCAACCCTTTTCCAATACTTGTCCTTTTGCTCATACCATATCTTTTCACGCTCTTCAGTGGAGATAACCAAATTTTCCGACCAAGGTGGTATTGAAAAACACTTTTCAACATCGTTTGGCTTGAGGCTACAAACAACCCACCCATCTACTACTTGAATTTCTCACGTTGTTGGATTGTAATGCTTGACACAAGCAATTATAAACTCCAAACTTTGCATTGAAACAGAATTGATGCTGCTACAAGTAATCCAGAATGACCAAGGTGTTTGACTATAACATTGCCTGCGTCTTTCAAAGCACGCAAATTGAACACTGGTTTTATATGATGCAAATCAATCTCACAAGTTTTTGATGAAATCATGATACAACACTCACTTGGTTCTGAATTTGATGAGAGAGTACTCCATGCCGAAAAACTTGAAGTTGGACTATAAACTTGACAATGCTCGAACAAATTTTGCACAAAAGCTAAAAATAGCTTTGCTGATTTCTCTTCTTCAAATGGGCAGATTTTTCAAAAATAATCTGAAATATGAGTTTTGTGTAGAATTTCGTTGCAAAGAGACCCAAATCGTTCGTTTTTGAAAATTGTTGATGGCTGATTGAAAAAGAAAAAAAACCTAAAATTTTAGGATTTTTACGAAAAAAAGCTAAGAGTTGGGTATTGTGTAGAATTGTGTTTCAAAGAGACCCAGTTGATTAGATTTTGAAAAAGCTAAGGGTTTCTTGGACATGCGTAAAAAAGCAAGTTCTTCGAAAATATAAAAAATTTCAAAGTTGTAGAGAATCAAAATCAAGCTGACCCAGATCGTTGAAAATTGCAAAAGATGACCCCCTTCTTCTGAAAATTGATGCCCTAGAAATTTGAAGCATGAAGGAGTGAGCCTCTATGTGAGCTGATCTCGAAAATATGAAGAACTTCGAAAAAGCACCTCGTTTTAGTCTTCAAATCTTGAAATGAATAAAATTCTTTGTTTCCTCCTCTCTTGCTTTGGACACCACCTACAAAAATCTGTGAATAATGAATGCCAAAGACATCTTAAATAGGTTTTGAGAATAAATAAAACACTTTATTCTCAGCTTTAAATCTTTGAAGCCAATCTTGAGTAGGTTCGTCAAATGTGGACGCTACTTCGAATGATGAATGATGAAAATTGAAAATTTGGACACCTTTCTTGGCAAAGAGCCATTTTTTTTTAATCTTCAACTTTGTTGCTTGATTTTGACCTTAGTTTGATCCTCAATTCTAGGTGCTCGGTGAATCTTGTGAAATGGCTGATGATCTCGTTGCAGAGCCTGATCGAATCTGAGATGATTGTCTTGGAGGCAACATTTAATAAAAACTTATTTTGGACCCCCAAAATCATGGGCACCCCTAGCTAGCTAGGGTGCCCATGGCTCCTAGTGTTAGCAATTTTTCTGATGTTCTTCAATTTATGTGTTTCCTCACCTTCAGATGGTTTCTCAGTTGATTTTGCATTTCCAGATGCTTGAATGGCTCGATGACCGTGGTGATGGATTCACTGCGAAGCCTACTGAATTTTGAGCAACATTGTCTAGGAGCACAAACCCTAATTCCATCATCAAGGGCCTTGAAAGACTAGGCGCCACTGGTTAGCAAGGGCGCCTTTATTGCTCAAACATAGAATTTTATTTGAAATTTTCATCTTTCCCCTCGTTCCTCGTGCTCACCTTTGTTTTGACTGTCGGAGACTGAGAAATGGCTAAGGCATGAGTGTCTAGGTGCCTTGACTGGGCAAGGGCGCCTAGAGTTTCCAAACTCCCCTCCTTCGTTCTTCGTTCTTCGTTCCTCGATCATTTGTTGCAGCTTCTTGATCTGTGCAATGTTTGAGACTTCGAATCTAACACCTGGTAGTTGAGCAACCTCCATTAATGACCTCGAAGCTCCTATTTAGCTTCGGAAAAAGTAGAATAGACCCACTCTGAAAGAGCAAAATAGACCCACTAGGGCAAAACTGATCTTTTAATGATTTTGACTAGACCAACCTGATGAAAAAGTATTTTAAGCCAATTAAAATTAGTTTGGACCCTTGGAGTCAGACTTTCTACTTTTAGAAAATTTTGCCCAACATCCATTTGAGAAGAAACCCAAAAAACCTAGAAAAAAGTTCTATTTTTAGAATTTCTAAAAATAGATTTTTTTCCTAAAATTCAGGGCCGAAAAACTGAGATTTGGGTTTTGAAGACTAAGTCGCTTTGAGCAGACCCAAATCGTCAAATTTTTAAAAAATTGAGTTTTTGACCTTCATGCAAGACATGCAAATTCCCAATTTTGACTTTTTTAACAATTTTAACAAGACTTTTGACCATTTCCTCAAAATGTCCCAAGTTTGGGGACCAAGGGCCTAAGTTTGGGGACAGTGGTGTAGCGGTGGCAAGGCAGTGGTGGTTGTCACAAATATATATAATACTTAAAAATTAGTTATATAACATGTACGGAATAAGTATAAGAATTCCAAATGAAACTTTGATATACTAAGTAAAGTTTAAACTAATAAACATTAAAAATATGACAATGATTGCATTGAACATCAACAATGTTTTTAAGGGCTGACCCTTAAACTCTTGGAGACCTCATTAATAAATTAAAATTTGCAGATTAATTTTTTTATGAAGCCGACCCTCTTATTGGTGAGCCCCATTTTGGGGAGTTAAAATTGAAAATAAGAATAATAAATAATAATTTATAGGAGTCGACCCCTATTGGTGCGCCCAAGACAAAGGTGAAAGGGTGCATATAAAACAAGGAGTTGCATCCATTATGAAAACATATGTTATTTCATGAAGTTGCCCCCTTGGTGAAGATATAGAGATTGTGAAGTCCATTTGAAAGTAAGCAATTCATTGAATATCATCTGTACAAGTAGCTGATTTAAGAGTGTATGAGTACAGAATTTTAAAGTGTATGAGCAGAATTTTAAGAGACATATGAGCAGACTCATAAGAGATTTATGGCAAAATTTATGAAGATTTTTAGGAGATTCTAAAGGCAGATTTTGATGTAGTGAGCAGATTTATGAAAGTGAATTAGCACAGATCTAAGAAGTTTCAAATAATTATCATATTGTTCATTTGGAGGTCGGTGCCTCCTAACCAAGGAGATCGGGAGGTTGAATCCTCTCATTAGAAGAGATTGGTGTCTCCAATAGAGGTCGGTGCCTACAAGAGAAGATTTTTACAAGAAGTAGATTGGTTCCTACAAGAAGAATCTATATATAAGCAATATTTTGCATTGGTATTCTCCCACAAGGGTTTCCACGTAAATCATGTGTTTGTCCTGTGTCTTTTTGTTAGATCTTAAATGTGTGCTATTGCTAAATGGATTGCATAAATATAGAAATATTTCTGATCTCCATAAGATCAAGGAGTGCAACACACATATACTAAGTTCCAACCACCAAAAAGTCAAGCAAAGGTCTATTTCAGAGCTTCTAAAATAGAGCAATATAGCTGATCTGTATATCTCCCATCACAACTCTAGTATATAGTATTGATGTATGTTAAGTTCCATTCTGACTACATTTTATCTTAACAGTTTGTTAAAATCTTAGCATGATCCTTCCCTGTTAATGATATTATTTTTATGCATTCATCTTGCTTGGCCAATTTTAGGGAATTATCAAGCAGTGCATTGTCGTTACATGGTAGTACATGTGAAAATATTAAAAGAGGTTTTTGGCTCATCCAAGTCACAACATTAGTTCACTTACTTTGTAATATCCCCAAATAGGATACTAAAATGAAACAATAATCTCTGAAAACTAGGGCACAAATCTAATAACAAAAACTTTTACAAACTAGGGCATAAATCTGAAATTTATGTGCATTAAAGTAGTTTCACTCTGAATTTTTTATCAGATTTCAGATTATTACAATGCTCAGAAAAGTGACAATTCAAACCCTTATAACTGTCCAGAAATTTTCAGAATTAAATATCAGATATTTCCATGAAATAAGTGTGCAAATTTCATACCGAAATATTCCAGATTTGGGTCAGAATATTTTCTAACCCTAGCTGACCCTCCAAAAGTGATGTCGGGCTCCCAAAATGACCAGCAATAAGTCTGAAATCGATGCTCTTTAGTAGCCATCCACAGGAAACTCAAAAATGAATGATTTGCAATAGTGAATGTTCCCAGATCTGAGTATCCAACACTGATATTCTCCTCAATTTTGGCCTCCAAACCTGATAAATTCTTGTAGCCCAAATAAACAATGTGCTAGGGTTTCACAAACTGAAGTTCTTCCACCGAAACACACTTTCTGACTAGGGAGAGTCTGTATGTCTCACTGAAATGAGGGATACTTAAGGGTTTCAATCCTCAAGCCAAGTTGCAGCAGTAATAAGTATAAAACTTCATCACATAATGCCTCAAAATGAGCATTTAAGGTGTTTTATAACATTTCTTAACAATATGATTTAATCTCCACCCTCCATCTTAACCTTTTTAATCCAAGGGCTCACAATAAAACCCTAAAATCTGTTCTTATCAGCTCCTAGAAGCTGGACACCCCCCTTAGGCAATTTATCACATGTTTTTAAGATGTCACTTAAGTACATAAAAAGGGGCCAATTTAAGTCCCATGGCTAGGCATCACTTTAAGTTGCCTAAAAAGACGTGCCCAACTTAAAATAACTTAGTTCCCTTAAAACAACTTAAGTTCACTTAAGTTGCATCAAAATACATGCACTCAACTTAAAATTAATTTAGAACAAGCCAAGGACTTCATTTTTTACCCGATGATGCTCTACATCCTCTTCCTCTTGGGTAAACCAAAGAAAGGACAACCAATCTACTGGTAATCATCTTGATTTGAGTTGGGGACATGTGATGTCCCCATCCTAGTCAGTGTCAGATGCCTGTGGAGTTAGCCTATTTTTTGGACCCTCGTGGGCTGACAGGACTTGGTTAGAGGGTCGGTGGTTCTTTTGGGTGGGCATTTTCATTCTCACCTATTCAGCTCAGTGTTGGTACCAGTGCAGGGAGATGGAGTTCAGTGTTCATCAGCTTCTGACGGCATGAGTTTATACTGAGTTGGGGGAAAGATATCAATATTTCAGTGGTTAAGTTATTTATTTAACTTAGATGTTTAATATAAAGTCAAATTGACTTTATAATTGGAAAAAAACCACTTGAATATATTATAAAGTAATAAAAGATTACTTTATGGGAAAAAGTGATTTATTAAAAAAATCACTTAAGTCACTTGAAAAGGTACGCCCAACTTTATTATTGGAAATTTAATTAAAATACAATTTAATTGTATTTTTGGGTGAAGCCGTACCTTTTTGAGAATCGTGCCTTTTTGGTTAAAAGGCAAAAGAGAAGCAAATTGACCTCACCTTTTTGATTATTCAACTTTGCTTCATATTTCTCTGTGCTTGTCTGAGAACAAGGGTTTACAGATTTTTGCCATTGGAGAATGCACATTCTTCAGAGGTTTGCTTCCTTGAGGCTGTGGAATATCAGCTGAATCGATGCAGTGTGAGAGGGCTTCATTCTAGAGCTTAATCAGGATTTATTGAGAGAGATATCTGAGTTTCCTCACTTCCAGGTGAAGGGTTTCTTCATCAAGCTGCCATATCTATCTTCCTCTTCAGTGTACTTCAGATTTGTGGTTGCCATTGTTGAGGCCGTACATTTGCTTGAGTTTGGTGTGTTCTTCTTGAGGGAGGTTTGGCACCTTTGAGGCAAATCGCCTCATTCTTGTCCCATTTTCATCTTGCTTCATAGGCGTCCCATCACTGCAGGTCTTTTCCTCCAGTTTGCCTATGGGAGAATGCAGATCTAAGCTCCTGGCGTGCATCTAGAGGTTTTCCAGTCATTCTTGCCTGCCAAGCCTGGAAATTCTTTATTTAATTATTCTGGAGCATCTCGGGTATGTTTATCATTTGTAAATTCATTGTATGCACTACCTGACACTACATATATCATTACTTGTGCATTTAGTTTGTAAGTTTTACTTCAATAAGCATTTTATGCTGTTTCGACCCTTCTACTTCTGTCTAAATTTCCCCTAAAAAACTTAATAAACACATTAAAAAGGCAGTACAATTGGGGTTTAGATAAGAGAGCCAGCTGGGCTCATCTCAGGACATTACATACTTGTGACTACGTTACATAGCTTTGCTATCCTATACTATGTCAGGATGGCCATGATGCCATATAATGGTTTTAATTTTTTATAAAGGTCACGTTGCATCTAAGTCTATTGATACAGTGTACTTTTCTTTCTTACATGCATTCCAAAATTAATTTAAGATGATCAATGAAGTCACAAGCGGCAACAGGTAGAGACTTTACACTAGATTTAGGTAATTAGGTACTTCCACTCAAAGGGAAAAATTCTACATTGCATTCCCCTAGAGTTTGATTAGGATTGCATGAACACTAGTGTTCAAAATCTAAACCATCTATAAGGATGTCTTTTTAAAGTATGTAGTAGGATTTTTTTACATGTCAAATGAAAAATTAAAGAGAACCGGCAAGCTATCTATGAATCTCTTTGCTGTTGCCAAATCAAGATCTTATCTAATAAGAGACTCATTATTGTTTCCACTTTTATGTGTTTTAAAAATGAATGTGACAATATACAAAAACTAGAGCATATGAGATAATAATATTGTCACTCAACATAATTCCTCTACAGATAATTGGATTGCACTGCCTCTTAAGTAGTAATAATTGGATTGCTAGTGAAAAAGAATTCAGATTCTAGACAAATAATGAAAACAATTAAAAAAGCAATTGTTGAAAACCCACATAAACTAAAAGTCTTGGCTATCCAATAAGGAGCTTCACCAAGACAAGATAAATAGAGCCTTAGTCAAATGGGATCCATCCTTGACAAATCAAATTAAATTAATTCCATTAGAGTAATTAAAGGTAATGTAGATACTCAATGAGAATTAAAAAAAGTAATTACTGAAAATAGGCATAAACTACGAATTGGCTCTTTGATAGGGAGCTTGACCAAAACAAGATAAACAGCAGTATTTCTCCAAGCTTACAGGACAGAGTGCAGGTTCAATGACAGCATATAGAAAAATTAAAATTTAAAAAATTAATTAAAAGAACAATAAAATAAGTTGTAACTTATCATTTATATAAACAATGTGAGTAAAAGAAGGTGAAATTTACATAAGCCTTCAAAGCCACAGTGACCTGCATGGCACATGAACCTCCTTTCATATTTTCTTTCATGTTAAATGATTGTTTTATTACATTTTCCAAGGTACTTCATCTTCCTCTCTTCCTCTTCTAATGATTGCAATAGAGAATGGGCTAGGTTCTTTACAAGTGTTTTACTTCAAAGGGTCTATTTCTTTTGGATGTCAGCGTACATCCTGCTGTCCTCAGGATAGTAAAGACACATCTGAATGTCCCCCAACTGCCCTAGGAATGGTCAGATGCCATCGCCATAGGGGAACATCTTGAGGGGCATCCATGCATGTGCAAGGCTGTCCAGGGATAGGATTCTATGGGGGTTTGAACCAGGGAGACAGCAAGGGGGATGTTGCATCTGTGTCCCACCGCCCCAGAGACATCGTTGTTTTGGGGAACAGGGAAAAAAACTACATCCCTGAGGAACACTAATAAATTGAGCCTTAGTCAAATGGGATCATCCCTCAATAAGCCAAATTAAATTAATTCCAATGGGATTTCTAAAAGTAACCCAGGCAGGGCTGGCGGTGGTGGAGTTTTCTGAGATAGAATGGGAGAGAGAAATTCAGCATATGCATACAATATTAGAGTATCATCCAATAATATAGTTTAACTTAGCCATGGAGAGAACTGAACGAATCTGACCATTGAGGGTGATTCAAATGTTATTGTGGATACGATAATGCCATGTCCCCGTCTCCTAAGTTGGTCTCAAAAGGATCATTTGGAAGGAAAAAGGTGTTTCTTAACACCACAAACTTAATATAATATTAATAATAATCTTAATTTAAATTATTAATTAAATATTTAAATTTATTCTTATTTTGATCTGAAGCCGACCTCTTTAGGAAGGCGATTTACTATTTTGGCTGACCATTATCATCATATTAATACTTGTTTCCTTGGCCGCTTTAGATCATCACAAATTTGGTTGCTTGACATCCACGTTGATCTGTTAAGGACGTAGCCCCTTTGCTGAACACGTGCAGGTTCAAACGTTCCTCCTAACCAATGTATTTGTGTATTTCACAATCATCTGCACCATTCTAAGGCATTGTCGTTTCATTGCAGGACCTGCTGAGGAGAAGCGATTGAACCTCTTTGTGGCCGAGCCTCCGCTCTGACCACAAGTCAGAATTATTCATACTTCTCAGACACTCGCCGCATTCAAAGGCAATTCTCTCAGCATGGATAATACGAGGGATCAAGGATGATCTGCTTAGTTTGGCAGAGGCGACATCCTAGCCGAGCTTCTTCACGGCTTCTTGAAGAATTGTGATCCTACACTGGTCGCAACTACATCACTCCCATGTGAAGTGACACAGGCCATCATAAGCGACAGGCACCAAACAAGGCACGGGCATATTCGCAATTATCAGATTTGGCCATATTTGGATCGGGCAACCCTCTCTATCATTACAGTCAGTGACTCGGCTTCTATTTGGATCACCATGATTTAGTAGTCTGGCTCATTCGCAGTGGGTTCTTGTCCAGATGAATACACTGTATGTATCGAATATTTAAAGAAAGTCATGCATCGCCTAAGGCTGCTCAGTTAGACTGTATTTGCATTTCATTCGCTGCGATTAAAAGGTTCCAGATCACATCAGATTTTGTATCTCTGTTCATCATAAACCGAAGTGGTGGTGAATTATATTTATAATTTTGTGCATCATTGAGATTCTGAAAACCATTGTGTGGTTCTGTTTGTGAGTTATTCATTTTGTTATTTCTGAGCAAGCTCATTTCCATCAATTCTGGGTGAATGTATTGTTAAGATTCTGTTTGAGAAGTATTTTATTTTCCATTCCTGAGCAAGCACATTACAGATAAAGACATTCATTATCCAAATTGTTAACTGTTAGAACTTAGAAATCATAGAGTAAGGTAGAACCATTCTGAACCAGCTTGGGGACTCTATATCCCATGTACATAGCAAAGAAAATAGGCTAACCAAACTCTGGCAAACAAAGAGGCTGGCTTAGAAGGCTTAGTTACAGGATAGTCTGATTAGGCAATCAAAATTCTGATTAGGCAATCAAAATTCCGATGAGGCATTACAAATACTGCCCACTATCACAAAAGTTATAATATTTGACTCACTTTCTCTACATGAATTCAAGGGGGGCTTAATACTCTATTATATGCAGGTGTAATGTCACATCAGCTGCTCAGAAATAAAATTACCAGAAATATCAGCCTCAAATCATGCCAAATGATTACAAATAAAGAGAATTTGTCATGGAGAATTATTGGCCTGGGAATTGATTGCATCCTTGGTTATTAATACTCTTTTGAAACGAAAATCTAGAAAGCATTCAAAGGAAGTACAGAACCATGATAACAGTAAAGGCTATGGGGGCCAGGCACTTAGGAAGAGCTTGACACTCATGGAAATTATATGGTTTTGGTGGATCCAACTGAAAATCTAAACACCGGTCTATGTTTAGCAGACCACCATCATCCAGGTTTGACTATTGTGGTATTGGACAGACATATTAATATCTGCATGCATGGATTTGCTGGAATCAATGGCTATCTAACATATAGTTGAGTACACATTTTGTATGAATTTTGCAATTTTCTTGGGTCTGTAATCTCTGTAGACTTCCCAATATTTACCTATCAAACACATCTATGTCCAAGAATTGATCTACAGTTAAATATATATGTGCAAACTAAATGAAATTACATGGGAATTCTATTGCAAGACGGGGACTAGCTAATACTCTACCGTTGGACCTCTGGTTGGCACTACAGGGCACTCTTACCACAGAGGCATTGACCCTTCACACATTCAAGCTTTGCAAGTGTGTGGTAACTGTAAAGAGTGTTGATAAAATCCAGTGACGTCGTTGTCATAACAATTGAATTGATGAACTAGATTGACTCAATTGGCATGTAGATGATACATATTAACTTACCTTATTGAGGAAATCCACCCAAATTATGGCAAAATTGCAAATAATAAGATCCATTAAAATATATTAATCTGCCAGATAATTCCTTTGACACGATAAGTTAAAAAATGGGTACTTATGTTGTAAAATACTAGAGTTAAATGAAATTGGTTCCAAAGGATGAGATTTGTAATTTCATTAATAGCTAGTTTTTTTTAGTTTTTCTTTACAAGAAGCCAAGGATGACTTGATTTGTGTATAATATTATCCACATATTTCCCTTGAGCAACACACACAGCACAGATTCCTCATTTTTCGCACAAGAAATTATGTTGCCCAAGCTAAATTCGCACATTGTTGACGACCATCTATAAAGTTATATAGCAATTCCTCTTGTAGACACCCTGGCATGCAAAAATGAGGCTAGTAAAACATCTTTGCCAGGTTGCAGCGATCTCCCCTAAAAATAAATACAATGGAAACCGTGTATCTCGTGCTGGAGAATTTCTCCTTAACTTTCAACTCGTCCGTCAAGGCAAACAGCATCGGTCTTCAAGCCTAAGAGTTTTAAGTCAAAATGAATAATAGGCTGCACAATATGTTTTACTTGGGTATCATTCTTTGCAGCTAACAAACCCTGATTATGGGCAAATTTAATCTCGATTCTTTCGTGGTCCAAGGACTTGTGCTGCAATGGCAATAAAGGGCTCTTGCAAGAAGCTGGCCCAGTTTCAGATTTCCTCAGAAAAATATCGGCGAGCATATGGCGAGAATCCAGTGTAACGATTATGAGGTATATTCTAGCTTAAGGCAAACTTCGGCCAATTTAAGTCTAAGTTCCTTTGTGCACCCCAGAATCCATTTTCGTGAGACCTGTTCCAAATCCTAAACACACCGACTCCCTAAGATTTCTAAGTTAAAACCCTCATTAAAAGAGACAAGTATAATGTGCCATCCAAAGCGGCCTGAGGATCAGCTAAACCTAATAATAAATTCTAAATTGAACAAAAAATTAAACCCCCACCAATTCGATTCGAATTTCAGATAAAATTGCCCTCGGCCATATACATTCACGTTAATAACATCAAACTTTATATGAGAAGTTAAATAAATAAGAAAAAATACATCAAATTCTACATAGATCCCTGTAAGCACTAAACAATCTTCTGCCCACTAAATCCAATTGTGCTTTCAGCTTTGGCCTAGCATTAAAAGCCCTATATAGCCTCTGTGCTAAAATTTTTTGCAAAATAATACTCTGAAATGCATTATACTCTACTTGTATATTACATTGATAGGGTATCGACAATTCCGTACCATTATTTATGGCAAATTCGCAATGAACCGAGTGAATATATTACAGCTCGAAAAAGCCTCCGAAGTAGATAAAGCCCTCCTTAAAACAGTTATTTGCCTCACACCAGCTATTTTACTCATATTTATAGGGCGGGCGGACTTCAAATTAGGAATTCTATACAATTTGAAATACTTGGACCTAAGGAAGATGTGGGTCAGCTCTTGGTCCCTATTTTGATTGTCAATGATATCCCCCACTTGTAATTGTCCATTTAATATTTAAGTGGCAAATGACGTTGTTTTTTTTATATTGAAGTAAAGCAAGAAGAATTTTAAATAGAAGAGCAATCAATAGAGTGTCAAATAAATAGAAGCATCTTTAATATTACAATATAATTCATAATGGGTTTGAGGTGAGAAAAAAACCCTCCACTATACAGCCAGAAATATTACAAAATAGTTGCATTAAATTCTAAATTTTAACATATATGGTAATTATTTAGAGTATAAAGTGTTTTTTCATGAAATTACAATATTTGATACTTTATTTTATCCAAGTGGTTGTTGATCTCCACCTTTTCTTTGGGCATCCCCTACAATTGAAAACACAAGACAACAATTTGGAAAATGACATTACAATAAAACTTTAACATTTTCGCTTCTTGATGAGCATTATGCTTAGCAAAAAACTAACAAACATTTATTTTTTGATATATTTCTAGTAAAATTGTATCTCATAGAATCTGCAACAACTTTGTTTTGAATGTTAAATCCCAATATAGCTTCTTTCCATCTTAATCTATGCTCAAAAATAGTTGGAAGGAATTTAAAAATAACATTCCATTTTCTTTTAGCCCATGAATAGTCCTAGAAAATGTGTTTCAGACTTTCATTACGTTGACAAAAAGGACATTTAACTAGCTACACCATCATGCATCTCAACCTATCACCAATTGGTAGTTTGAAGTGTAGAACTTTCTAGGCCAAGCTTTGAACATTAGCCTCTACTTTCAACCTCCAAATTTGAGTACTCGATATTCTCCAAATTTTTTTTTGAGTTTGCATTTCCATTTCTAATTTAGCCTTGGAGTTAAGGGCAAAAAAGGAAGAAGAGCCAGGTAGACTTTTAAAAAAAAAGTGGACTTTGGACAACCACCACCAATTTTTGAGGAAATTACATTGTAGGGGAGTGTATAGCTTTATAACAAGGTCCATAGGAACCAAAACTCTCACAAAGATAACAAAACCTTGAAGCTTATTATTTAAACAAAATCTATTCTTAATGATATGCCATGCAACCCAATCTAAAATATTAAAACCTCATAAATCCCCAAACTATCAAATCTCTTTATTGAATGGGTAATAAGCATGTCTTGGAAAGGCAACAATAAGGGGTTGCCCTTGATATTGAACCATTTTATTCCACCAAATAAATGATGAATCAAAATTGAACCCATGTTGTAAGGAAGCATTTTTCCGATTTAAACATTTACAAACCTCTTGACAGGCCTTCCATATAGACAAAAAAGGAAATGAAGCTTTAAGTTGAAAAAAGAGGCAAGCAAAATTTTATCTAACCATCTAATTGATTTCTATTTCCTTTAACATAAGCTTGTATGATTCGGTAATAAACTAAAATCTTTCATAGTTCATCGCCAGTAACCACTATAACTATCCATTTAGCAGCCAAACAAACTCCTTGAGTTTTAGGGTCTAACAAACCCAACCCACCTCTCACTTTAGGTTGAATATAATGCAACCAAGAAGTTGATTTGAAACTAACATATCCATTCCAATTAGACCATAAAAAATATCTAATGATTTTGTTTAAATCTTCATAACCTTTTTTTGAAGGCATCCAACAAGATGAGTAGTACACATGTGAAGCTAAAAATAAGTGGTTCACAACTTGAATCTTTCCAGCTAAGGACAAAAATTTATTCCCCCAAGACTAGAGATTATTTTTTAGCTTGTTTAGAAACCATTTTCACATATCAAAAAGTGTAACACCTAGCCCAAAATGAATGCCCAAGTAGTACAAATTTTTTCATGTTTAATTTGCTTCCATTCTTTTCATATCCAATCAGGGACAAGATCAATTTTCACCATGTAAATCCAGCTTTGTGATGAGCTAACTTGGAACCATACACAACACAATAAAGTTCAAGTGCCTCCATCACATTATGAATCTCCCCGTCGGTGTTTTGAAGAAAGAGTATGCTATCATCAACAAAATGAGTTCAAAACCACCACATCATTAGGTATAGAAACACCCCTTATCAAGTTCATTTGATTATACTTTTGTAACAAATACCCTAAGAGCATCAACATCAAGAACATAAAGGAAATATGATAATGGACAACCTTGTATGATTGAATGTTGCAAAAGAAAGGAGTATTATAACTCTTTGTTTAGAAATAGCCAAGCATTAGCATCTTTGAAAAGTATTTGGATGTGTTTACAAATATTAGGACCAAATCCCAACCATTGAAGTATTTTAAGAATTAAGCTCCATTGCATTCTATCATAGGTTTCATCAAAATCTAGCTTCACCAATAAGACATTTTGTCTCAATTGTTGAGCCCATTCAATAGTTTCCAAAGAAATAATCAAGTTATCAAGGATAAATCTCCCTCCACTGAACCTAGTTTGTTCTAGTCTAACTATCCCTTTCACCATTGGTTAATTCTAGTAGCAATAGTTTTAGCAATAATTTTATAAGAAGTGTCAAGCAAGGTGATAGGACGTCATGGGTGATCCCACATAAGTGGGTTATAATTGCATTGATGAACAAAAATTTCTTGGGCAGTCAAAAAAATATAATTTTTTTTTTTTTTTCAAAGAACCCCCTTTCCTTCAATGGGTTTGCTCGAACCCCTAGTCGGCCATTTTTTGAACAAAATAATGGTTTCTCTTTTAGGGGGTTCTAGCAAACCCCCTTCACTCGAAGGGGTTCAAGCAAAGGGGTGCTCGCTAGAACTCAGGTCCTTTTTTGCCCTTGCCCCCTCCATTTGCAATTTTATGCATAATTTTGGGTTTTGAGGATCAAAATGGAATCAACTTGACAAACCCAAATGGAGGATTATAGTCCTCAAAACTAGCTCTCCATCAAGTATAATTTTAATATATTTTGGTTTTATTTATATTTATTTTAGTTTAATTAAACATAGGTTTTTCACTGAAAATCAAGCCTATGTTTTACACATGTGAAAATATAGTAGATTACCAAAAAAATCTGAAAAATATCTATGCTCTTTGTATTGATGTCCTTGATCCAACAACAAAAAATGAATTTCGCTACATACAAAAAAAGTTATGTGTTACATAGTAAACCTATGTCTAAGTTGTGATTGATTTGACTTCAAAACTTAATTAAGAAAAAAATATTCAATAAAACACTATGAAACCAAATGAAGTAGCTAGATATCGTAGTTACAAATCTAAATTAAAAAAAAATAGAATTTTCTTTCATAGAAAAAAAGTTGTGTTATGTACTTCGTTGTGTTATTACCTATCTACTTTTACCTTGATGGGTTAAAAATGTTTTAATATATATATATTTATGATTATGTTTTATATGAATCTTGATGGAATTTGATGAATGAATGTTTAATTCAAGTTGATTTTTGTAATGATTCTGACAATGAAATATATGATGCATATTATTATGTTGTTATCGGCTAACTACTGTTATGATGTACTAAGCTAGATGCAGGGACAAGCTCGAACCTCCGAAAGAGAGGGGGAGTATCACTCCAGAGAAGAACTTGGGCTGGTAACCTTGATGAACCTAGTTGAGCACACACACACTCACACCCTAGTTGGTCTAAGTTGAGTCAAGTCAGTTTGGGTGAATAGTAACCTTATATCTTGGTTGTGCATGTTTTATTACTAGTTATGATCTCGTTCTATGAATATTTTGACTAGGGTTATATGATTGAATCTTTATATCAAAAGAGAGATTTCTTCTTGTGTGCTCTTATTGGAATATGTGGGTCAAAAAGTATATACATAGAATGTATATATGTGCATATCCATGATAACTCATACATGTGAGTATGCGGGCATGAGTATACGTAGGTAGACGTACCTATGCATGCTCATGAATGGGTAACCCACATGTATGGGAGTATCGGTTGGTAAAAGCGACATGTATATATACACACACTTCATGTATACACATCATTCAATGAGTATGTGCATATATGTGTTTGAATTTGATAATTGAAATAATGATATATATATATATATTAATATGTATGTATATAGTACATTTGAAGAAACGCATATACATATATATATTATTATTTAACATATGCTTATATCTATTAGTAATAGATGTATTTTAATAATCAAGTATGATAATATATATATGTGAGGATATACATACATATATATATGTGAGGATACATATATACATGTGTGTTTGTGTGTGTGAGAGATGATATATATATTAATAGTATATATTGAAACATAGAAAAAGAGCATAGGTTCACCAAAACATAGAAAAATGGGGGTTTATTACCAGTTTTCTATAAATAGAAAGGGGAAAAGTGGAGTGCGATGAACCTACCTTCTTCTATTTCATTCAATAAATGAGACCCTCCAAGATAAAATTAACTTTCAACCCTTAGGTGAGTCAATTCTATGGAATATCTAGCAATTTCCTTTATGAATGTGTGGACGGGGCAGATTTGTTGAGACAACACTTTTGGGAGAAAGACTAAAAATAGTAAATCAACTAAAAAATGAAAAATAACAATTGGAATCATGATATTAAGCCTTGATCTAATGGAACCAACAACTTTCAGATAGATCTAAGAGGGTTTAGTATTTTTGCACAGGTGTCATTAAAATGTTGTTGTTGAGCATCCAAAACTATGGCAAAGTGTCCTAATGGTGAATGTGTCTTGAGAGTAGTATTTTGAGCTAAATTTTTTGGAGCCTCTAAAGATGGGTCTGAGATGATTTTCCCATAGGTTTCACTACAAAAAAAATCCGAGATCTGATTTTTCGTGATCTTGACAACTTTTCTTTCAACTTTGACAACTTTTGCAATTTTGCACTTTAAAGATCTCCAATCTTCAATTTTCCTTCAACCTAGGACCTACAACACAAACATAAAAATTATTAGTTTTTGGTGAATGGGGGTTTGCCTTGGTCAAACCCTATTTTGGTAATTAAACATTGAATTGAAACAATGAAACATGAAATGAATGATGAATGAACAAATGCTATGTTGCAACTCACCAAACCCTTCATTTAAAACCCTTGGAGGACTGAAATCTTGATCTTGATCTTGCATGAAATGGCTTGATTGTTGATGTGATCTTGATGCTTGAAATTTGACTTGAATGCTTGAAACCTACATCACAATTTTAGATCCAAAAATATGCATGATGAGCATAACTTTGACATGATACTTGAGATCTTGAATGCTGCAACAAATGCTTGAGAAATCTGCTCTTGAACACCTTTGACAATAATCTTAGCTCTTGTGAAGTCTCTCTTGAAAATCTAGGATTTGAATTGATAAAAGACCTTGCTTTTATAGACAATTTTCTAATTTCCTAAAAAGTAAACATTACAAGTCAACATTGAAATTTGAATTTGGGATCATAAAAATACTGCCAAAAACATATTTAAATTTTGAATTTGCAAATTAAAGGGGACCCATGTGCAAATGGGTCCTGACCGAAGTTATTAGGATTTTTGAATTTTAAGATGTTAAATTAATTTAATGCATTAATTAAATTCACAACTCCCCGTTCGGAAATTATAATTAATTAGGCTTGTAAATACAAAATTTATGCAATTCAAGGCTTAATTAAGTTCATTTAAACTAGGGAACCCAAACATAGTGTGAAATGTAAAGGAGTACATTTTTTGACACTACATATGTAATTTTTGAGTTATATGTTATTAGCGTACAGTATCTATCTTAGTACATAATGTAAAGTGTTGCATTTGTATTATAGGATGTGTTGAGTTAACAAATCACTGTTGACATATTTAAATGCAAATGAATAGTGAAGTAAGGCACATATATTGATAGTGTTGAAAGTGTTTATATTGTTGTGCTTAGACTGTGCATAAAACAACAGGAGACCAAGTCAAAATATAGACTTAGCTACCACGCATGAATAAAGCAAGAGAGTTTATACGTTGCATAAGATAAATGTATATTTTAGCAATTAGGAATAAGTTTTAGTTGTTCTATCTTAAAGGGCATTAGATTATGAATATGTGGCACCGATGTTGAAGTATTTGAAATGCAAAATAAGTGTTTTTACTATGCTTAAGTTTGGAAAAATCCATATCATAACCATGAGACTCAGTCAATGTAAACTTGGCAGAAATATAAGAAGGAATTTGACTTGTAAACCAAAAAGGAAACTTGTTGTTAAGAGTTGTTGTCCATTGACTCAGTAAAGATTCATGTTGTCTCTCATGAAGAGGTCAAATCAGCCATTAGAAGATTATGTACTGTTATGTGTTGCAAATTTTGGAATTGATCAGTTGAGTCGTTGCATGTGATTAGGAAAGTAGATAAATTTCTAGCTAGTTTGTAGCCTTTGGTTGCTCAAATTTTAGTATATATAGAGGTGCTCTTCCTATCATTTGTTACTCTTCTCATTTTTATTTTCTCATCGATATTCTACTATATTTCATATACAAGTGAGTTAGTGAGTTTCTTTATTATTTTGCAATTATTTTGTTGAGAGAATTTTTGAGAAGCTAGTGTTTGAGGCTAGTAGTTCTTTGGAGAAGTAGTGTTCGTGAAGGTGAAGTTTAAGGTTGGAAGCCAAAATTATCAAGTTGGAACTTATATCAAGACATGTTGATTTATATTCTTCCTTTTCTTATGTTTGAAAGGTTATTTGATCTTATAATGCTTTGTTTGGAAAGATTGTTTGCATGCATGATATGCTAGTTCATATGATCTAGTTATTTCCTAGTTTGGAATAATCTATGAATGCATGGTATGTATGTTATTATAAACTTAGTTAATTCCTAAAATGGAATATGCATGTTTGATTCTTAATTGAGTCTCAAGCAGTGAACCCTATCATTGGGACTATGTTTATAAATTGTTGAATTTGTGTGG
Organism: Sequoiadendron giganteum; assembly: GCA_007115665.2. NCBI lineage: Eukaryota > Viridiplantae > Streptophyta > Pinopsida > Cupressales > Cupressaceae > Sequoiadendron > Sequoiadendron giganteum. The sequence goes on along the minus strand of CM021104.1, from coordinate 109,933,375 downwards.
CTTAAATGCTATCATAACTATACTAGTTTGTTAAGTCTATTTAGAAAATGCATGAGATGGAATATGTTGATATCTTATAGTACTTTTATGATTATATCAGTTAAAGGGGTTAGTATGGTTATTCCTAGGGTTAGTGAAATCCATGGGAAAGGGGGTAACCTAGTTAGACACTAGAATGTGTATATGTATAGTTAGTGTGGTTATACTTGGAATTAGAGGAATCCATGGGTAAGGGTGTAACCTTGGTAATCAGTTAATTATAGACTTGGGTATTCTTGGGATTAGGGTACTCCATGGTTAAGGGAATTCACCTTGTTGAATATTATATTATGTTTTTTCCTTAGGGTAAATGTGTGTTATGTTTATGGTCAATACCAAATCAAGCTTTTAAGTGGGTGGATAGATTACTCTCACTCGAAGTACTGGGTGTTGAATTATTTGACCAAAGTAGTATAAGTAGCCACTATTTACACTGTTAGTTCACTGTAGTCCATGATTGTAAACTAGGAAGGGAAACCAAGGTATGGTAGCTCTAGATTTGTAGGACACAACACTATGCTCATGAACCTGCCATGATTATGGGTTTACCAAACCAATCTCTTCGTTGAAGGGTAGGGCCATCTTACCAAGTTTGGTACATGTGTGTGGGACCGTAGTAAGTCCATGGTTGGAAAAAAAATGCTTGAGTGATGCTCTCCCTCATACAGTTGGTGACCAAGATTTGAGGATGTAGCGCCAATTTGGGGACACCTAGAATGTATGCACCAAGTGATGGGAACGTCTAGGAGGTATACACCAACATTGGGGACATCTAGACCATTGTACTATGTTCATGTATCTTTATCATTGAGCTCATAGAAACTATGCATGTAAACATGTAACTCTATTCTTGTTGTGGATTTGTAAATGAGAAATATTATCATGAAATTATGTGATGTGAAATCGTTACTTGAATTATTGAAATGATTTCTATGTTATGAAATGGGAAAGTTTGGAATGGGTAAGTTTCAAATGGGCATTTATTTATTTAGTCAGGATGATCCCACAATACTTGTTTGTAATTTTTGGCCAAACTGGACACTGAACTATTTTTTTCTAACTAAATCTTCACTTTCGGGCACCTATAGCGGCTAAACTGTGAGGAATTTGAAGATGATGTGAACTAGTGATTTGTGAAATTTTTTCTATAGATTCTAAATATATTTTTTTCAATTTTTTTGGAAACAAATTGCACTTCTTTTTCCATCTCCTTCGAAAACTAGTTTTTTCAGTAAACACCATTTTTAAAGAGTGATGCTCACCGTATACAACATAACTTTTTTTCCATGAAGGATAAAATTCTATTTTTTTCAAATTTAGATTTGTAACTATGATATTTTGTGCTTTCATTTGGTTTCATAGTGTTTTATTCAATATTTTCTCCTTAATCAAATTTTGAACTCAAACCAATTACAACTCAGACATAGGCAGACCGTATACAACATAACTTTTTTTGTATGTATTGAAATTATTATTTTTTGGATCAAGGACTTCAATATCTAGTGCACTAATATTTTTCATTTTTTTTAATACTTTGTTATTTTTCCACATGTGCAGAACATAGAGCTTGATTTTTGGTGAAAACATATGTTTAATCAAACTAAAAAACAAATACATAATAAAACCAAAACATATTAAAATTATATTTGTTGGATAGCTCGTTCTGAGGACTACCATCATCTAGTTGGGTCTGTGAAGTATCCTCCATTTTCATCCTCAACTTGAGCTTTGAAGGGAAAAATTCTGGAGATTTTTGGTGCCTAAGGGGGAAAAGGGGGGAAAAGGGGGGTTTGAGCGAACCCCCTTTCCACAAACTTTTCTTTTGTTTTTTTCTCGGGAAATGTGGGACCCAACATTTAATGGGTTCGCTTGAAGGGGGGTTCTAGTGAACCCCCTTTAGGTTCACTTGAACCAAATGTTTGTTCGAACCCCCAAAAACCCAAAAAAAATTCGTGGGGGCATTTTTTTGCAATTTTCCTTCCTCACTGGAATTGTAAACCAATTTTGTGGGTTTACTAATGTGAAAAGGAAAAGAATTGTGGCTCATAACATTAGTAGCTTAAAATTTAACTTGTGAGTAAAACATAGTAAAAATAATGGGTAGAACAATGGGCACGTTACATTATGTATTGCACAATAAACATCACTCTTTAAAAATGGCGTTTACTGTTAAAAACTAGTTATCGAAGGAGATGAAAAAATAAATGCAATTTGATTCCAATTTTTTTTTTAAATATATATTTAGAATCTACAGAGAAAATGCCACAAATCACCAGTTTGCATCATCTTCAAATTCCCCATGGTTTAGCAAGTATAGGTGTCCAAAAGCGAAGATTTAGTTCAAAATGTTCATTTCAATGTCAAATTTGGCCAATAAGTGTATTGTGGGATCACCCCCTGGATCCAAAAATAGAGTCTTCTGATAGGCTAAAACTGGGGCAAAGAGTGAAATGGATTTGATGTTTAATAATAAATTTCATTTTGGTCTATACATGTCAATCCGGGGATCGTAAATTGATGAAAGGTATCGTGACAATTTGCACAAGGGTTGAGAGTCGTGAGATGAGTGGTTATAAATGCAGCCTATGAAAATAAACCTTCAGAAAATCAAACTAATTATGGTGATAGGAACTATCACTTCTTGGTGACAAGATCTGCACACATAACAAACTCTAAATAGAAACTTAACACAGATTACCAAATTCATAAAATCCAAAGCGAAGGAATAAAACTCAAATCAATGACATACTTAATTTACACATAAATTATAAAAGCTAGTTCAATCTAAATTAATAGATAACTTACACATATATCAACTACAAAATTATAGCAGGAGAAATATCAATCCATAATAATTATTAATCGAATAATCACAAACACCTTGCAGAAGAATAAAGTATTTACACTCAATCGGCAGTTGTAGAGGGGGCGCCCTTCCTCCCAACGAACTGTTTGAAGATGAAGAACTTACATAATTTCTGAAATCAGCTCTACTAATATTTTAATGGAAATAATATTGGTTTCTTACATTTCCCCCCCAAGTCAATGCTTGTTGCTTCTATATACACAACCTTTAACAATTGCATACAAGAATACATTATTTGTTTTGACATGTAGCCAACAAAATATATAAATAAATACAACCTTCACTAGGGAGGAGGAGCCGATACGTAGGCGGGGGCCCGAATGTGCGATGGGACATGCGCTCGTTGGGGCCCACACGTATACACTGGTCCTCCACACCATAAGCTTACTTTCATCCATAGATAGGCTTGATCACATCAAACATAAATTAGATATAAAATGCACACAAGTTAGCATTAATTTAAAAACTTAACAAGTACACGCTGGCAGCCAAACATGATGAAGTGTATCCAACTTGTATTTGACATATAACAAGTACCATTCTGACATGGAATAAAAATAGCCCAAACATTAAGACATGCACCCTTCCCCGTAAACTACTAAACCCAACTTTCACACCAATGCAAGCGTCACTTTCACATTAGTCACAACTATAGAAAATAAACAAGGTGCCAAGTCAACAACTTTGAAACCCATCCGACCCATCTTTGACCGACTGGCGAACCCATTACACGATTGTTTCCCATTGTAGCATAACCAAACCAACATGCAAATGCATTCGCCTGTCCCGTCTACCATGAGATCTACAACACATATCAGCTTCAATCTGTCCCATCTTGCCAAGTAGGGTGCGCACGTAGTGGAGCCAAACACAAATATCCCACTTGCATCCATTTAACACTCCTGTAAGGCCGCCATTACTCAAAACAAAAACATGGAAACAATTTCAAATAATCCACCAAACCAATCAAGTCAAGAATTAAAGGCTGAAATCAATCAAATCTCCAATTCATACAAAATAGAACTCAAATTCAAAAGACGACAGCAATTTATTTCACCACACCAAACAACCATCAGTCAAATTCAAATAGCCGTGAAAATCAACAAGTATTTAGTTATTCTGCAGTGAGTGACATAAGAAAAGGAGGAGTGACAAGCACATAATTGAACGAGTTAACATCAAGGGGAGGCAACAGCTCAGATTCCAGAGCACCGGCATCCATATTGTACCAGGTTTTCCTTTTCACACGTGTTCTTCATTACAACCATTAACATCACCCATATTGATCTTCATTACACCCATTATTCTCATATTATATGTTTCTTTATGTAACGGTAGGGTTTATATTGCAAATATTGCAGTCATAGGTTAGCATATGTGTTCCATAGGGTTTATAATGCATATATTACAGTCATGGTTTACCATTTAAGGCTTTCCCTAGGGTTTATATTGCAAATATTACAGTCATAGTTTACCATCTCTATTTCCCTAGGGTTTATATTGAAAATGTTACAGTCATAGTTTAGCCTTACAGTCATAGTTTAGCCTTTATGTTTCAGTAGGGTTTATATTGCAAATATTACACTCATAGTTTAACATTTTTGTTTGATAGGTTCTGCATTATCATTCACTCTGCTTTTCATGTGTCTCAATGGTTATGCATTATCATTCACTCTGCTTATCGTAGTCTCATAGGTTCTGCATTATCGTTTATATGTTACATATTGGTCATGGTTTACCATTTCTGTTTCAATGGTCTTGCATTATCATTCACTCTGATTATCTTATTCTCATAGGTTATGCATTATCATTCGCTCTAGTTATATTATTCTCATAATTTTTGCATTATCATTGACTCTGCTTAGCATAATCTCACAGGTTTTGCATTATCATTCACTCTAGTTATCTTATTCTTCTTTCAGTTCTACATTGTCATTCACTCTGGATATCTTATTCTCATATCTTCTGCATTATCAGTCTCTAAAGTTTATGTTGTTCAAACATGAGTGTGGTTTTCACTTTGTTGTGCATGAGAATGTTAATGTTGTAAATGCTTAAGAGATATGAGATGTTCTTAAACTCTAACTCCCTTGCATAGCTTGTAATTTTGTGCTTCTTACTTCTCTACTTCCTTATGTCTCTCACTCCAGAATAGATAACTCAAGATAACAAACTCCTGTTATAAAAGATAATCTCAATTGAAATGCAAGAAACTAAAAAGATAACACATACACAAACTAAATAATCTTTTGTTCAAGCATCACTCTCTTCATACATATAAAGATAACTATTAAAGCATTTGTGTTTCATAGTTTACCATTTATCTTTCCTAGGTTTTGCATTATCATTTACTTTGGTTATCATATTCTCATATGTTTTGCATCAAAAACTAAATAATCTTCTGTTCAAGCATCTCTCTCTTCATACATATAGAGATAAATGTTAAAGCATTTATGTTTCATAGTTTATGTGTTATCTTTCCTAGGTTCCGCATTATCATTTACTCTAGTTATCATATTCTCATATGTTCTGCATCACAAACTAAAAGATAACACATACACAAACTAAATAATCTTCTATTCAAGCATCTCTCTCTTCATGCATATAAAGATAACTGTTAAAGCATTTGTGTTTCATAGTTTACCATTTATCTTTCCTAGGTTTTGCATTATCATTTACTCTAGTTATCATATTCTCATATGTTTTGCATCACAAACTAAATAATCTTTTGTTCAAGCATCTCTCTCTTCATACATATAAAGATAACTGTTAAAGCGTTTGTGTTTCATAGTTTACCATTTATCTTTCCTAGGTTCTGCATTATCATTTACTCTGGTTATCATATTCTCATATGTTCTGCATCACAAACTAATTATTCTTCTGTTCAAGCATCACAACACTCTCTTCATACATATATAGATGTATTTCATAGTTTACCATTTATGTTTCATAGGTTATGCATTATCATTGACTCTGCTTATCATATTCTCATATGTTTTGCATTACAAAGTGATTGTTTTTCTGTTCAAGCATCACTATTTTGATTCTAATTATTCTGTGTAGATGGTCAAGGGCAATGCAGTGGTGACCCGTACTGGGAACAAAAAAAAGAAAAGAGCCACGACAAGGTTGCCTGCTGAGAAATGAGGATGCAGATTCCCCCCTGAAATAGATCATGTTGCACAAGTAGATGAGGTTTCTACTCCTCAAATACTGCAGATTGAGGTTACTACACCTCAAATACTGTAGAAGATAAAACAAATACAGAAGTTGTGGTTTGAGGATGACATGAAAAGGGCACTCTATGACGTTGAAGAGAATGACATGTCGATAAGGGGGTCTTCCAAAAAGTGGTCAATCCCAACAACCACACTGTCCAAATGGCTAAGGGGTCTAACAACAACTTCCAAGAAAGGTCCACCAACAGTCCTCACAGAAGAGGAAGAAAATTGCATTGTGGAATGGTGCGAGCAAATGGTTGATATTGGTCATGGTCTTGAGATAGTCAATCTTAAGTCTGAGGTTGCTCAAATATGTCAAAATAGGCCAAACCCTTTCACCGATGGCTTCCCAGGGAAGTCCTGGTGGACAGGCTTCAAGCACAAACATCCTCAACTCGCATTACGAACTGTTGAAGGCCTAGACAAAGATAGGGCATTCAATCTTAGACCTGATGTTGTAGATACATTCTATAAAACACTGTCTGTAGCATACAAAGCCATGCCATATGATCCTGATCGCATGTGGAATTGCAATGAAACTGGAATCCAAGCAGGCAAAAATGGGTCCATGAAGGTGCTCGGAAGAAAAGGTAGCATGAATGTCTCTTACATAATCCCAAAGAGCCATGAATGGATAGCCATTCTATGTTGTGTCAATGCTGCCGGGCAGAGCATTCCAGGATTCTACTTGTTCAAGGGAAGTGCGAACATAGATAATTACATCATAGATTGTGAACCAAGTGCTTGCATGGCAGCCCAACCACATGAATAGATGACCAAAGAATTGTTCATAGATTGGTTGACCCACTTCAAAACCTCAATTCCAGGCAGTGTCTCACCCACGAATAGGGTATTGCTGATCTTTGACGGCCATGGAAGCCACATAGCACTCAAAACCATCCAGGAAGCAAGAGACATCGGTATAGATTTGTTAACATTTCCATCACACACATCACATAAGCTACAGCCGTTGGATGTGAGTGTGTTTGCACCTTTCAAAGCTTACTTCAAATCAGAACGTGTAGAATTTTTGTCAAGGTTTCCAAACATTGAAGTGAGGAGGAGAGAACTTGCAATGTTAGGCAGCAAAGCAATGAAAAGAGCTTTGACAGTTGACAACATCAAGGCTGGGTTTAAAAGGACTGGTATATGGCCGCTAAATCCCGATGCACTTGTCAACGACATGCATCCTAGTGAGACATTTGTGGTCAACGAGGATGTTGATGCAATTGAAAACATTCTCAGCCTTTGTGGACTTGGTGTGTCAAGTGATGATGTCACAGTATTGCAGTCCACTCTTCTAGATGGACACATGCATCCTGCAACATAAACACAACACTCACCTGATACATGTCCTGCTGAATCAGTTGCACAAGTGGTGGTTAATGAACACAACCCTCCCATGGTGGATAGGGTCGTTGATCAATTCAACAAAAGTTTAGATTTTCCATCACAACGAAGCCAACCATCCTGGTTGGTTGAGGGAGCAATGAACTTGGGCATTGATTTGGAAGTCCTAGAACAACAGGATACCTATAATTTTCCATCACCACCACCAAAAATTGACCTTTCTCAAGTTGTCCATTACTATGCTCCTTCTTGCAATTCAGATTTACAAGCCAATGAAGATGTACCACAGGGCTCATAGGTAGTCGAGGAGGTCATTGGCAAACAGTCAGACGGGACACAAGAAACACAAACAATTCCACACATCAACAAGTTCCTCAAGTTACTTGTGCACACTGTCTGTCAAATGAAATCCAAAGTAGGTGCAATTCAGATCAGTAGACAGTCTCAATTGTTGACAACAAATGACTACATGAGGCTGTTAATGGAGCAAGAGAAAAGGAAGAAAGAGGTGGAGGAGATAAAAGAAAGAAAGAGACAATAGAATGCAAAGAAAAGGGAAGCAAGAATTGTGGCAGTGGAGTTGAAGGAGAATTCCAAAATTGAGAAGGACATACTGCGAAAAGAAAAAGAGCAAGAAAAATTACAACAAAAAAAGGATAGAGATGCAAAAAAGGAGCAAGAGAGACTTCACAAGGAACATGACCGAAAGGAAAAAGAGATTGAGGAGGCACAAAGGGCTTTATAGAGAGAGGCGGTTAAGGAACACTTCTAATTCGTTGTCTCAAAGTAATGGAACCTTCCGTGATATTCTCAACATTAATATCCCTCAATTCTCCATGGCAATGAATTATTCAAGCCTCTCCCAATCTAACTTCAGGGGCAGTCAATATCCATATCAATTTGGCACTCGGGATGTATAAATGTCTTCACCAGCACCCCCAACACATGTCACTTGCACCCAATTTACCACTCCAAGTCCCACTCATGTATGCATCAATCCCTGTCGACTGGAAGGGGACGAGAACATGGCAATTGGCACCCCAACCAACCAAGATCCTTTTCACAACAAGAACAACTAGATTACAAATGCTAGTTTCATAGACTTCAGAAGTATTGATATTTACAAAGGCATCGAAATTGTGGACAGTTGTAATTTTTTGATAAGTACATATTGACCGTTATTGTTTTGTTTTGTGAAGTAATCTGATCAGATTCAAAAAAGTGTTGTATGTAATTTGCAATGTATGCTTCTTCATTGACATTTTTAAATATATGAGAATTACAGATGCATTGTTTTTGTTTTGATTTGCAATGTATTAGGATCATATTGCAATGTGTGTTCTATGTAATTTGCAACGTGTCACTATTTTTGTTTCAAATGTTTGCTTCTTCATTGACATTTTGTCATTTTCTATTCCTTTTTCCAAATAATTTGCCATGTGGAAGGTCCAACTTTGTCCACGTGTGGAAAAAAATGAAAAAAAGACCCGTCGACTGATATAAACGCACCTCAGGTGCCACTACCTGTGTGGCTCGACATCTGAAGGTGACAGCCTTGCCACGTCAACTCCTCCCAGTCCGCCACCCTAACAATCCACTACTAAGCACTTAACACTTGCCGCCACTTCCTATTCCTATCTATTGTCTAAAATAAATGCTGCCACCTCTCCTAAGCTCCACGCCACCCCACGTTTACATAAACATATCCATATGTATATACATATCCATATGCATACATATACATAGACATATGCATATGTATGCATATGTATATACATATTAGACATATGCATATGCATATATATACGTATATGTATGTAGATATGTATATGCATATACATATGTATATGTATATAGATATATGTATATGTATATGTATATGTATATGTATATGCATATACATATCTATATACATATACACATGCATATACATATCTATATACATATACATATGCATATGCAAATACATATCTACATACATATGCGTTTATTCCGAAACGAACTGCATTGAATGCTCCCAGTGCCTCGCTCTTCTCGCCATTCAACCAGCCTTTCATTTACCCGAGTAAACATTCCATCTTCACTTGCTCGCCGATACCTGCTCATTGTTGTCTGCAACTTTTGCCGTCTCACCACAACCTGCAATGCTCGGAGACCATATCGTGTTTGGGCAGAAGCCGATACGGAGATGGGTAGACACGAATTACCGAACGTCACCAGCAACTCCACTTCCGCCATGCAAGCAACGAATGGGTTCCTCGCCGCCATGAACGGGTTCCATATACATACATATACATATGTATATATATATATATGTATATATATATATATGTATATATATATATATGTATATATATATATATATGTGTATATATATATATATATATATGCATACATACACATACATATACATATGTATATACATATGCATATGTATATACATATGCATACGTATATAGATATGTATATGTATATGCATACATATACATATATGTATGCATATGTATACACATATACATATTTGTATACAATTAAGTCGTGTAACTATTCTATCTTTTTCAGGTGCCATTGATGAATTTGGGGGTGTTAAATTTTTCATAGGTGATGGCAACCTATGCTGCATAGGTCCACAACTCCATTCGAATTGTGAAGTGTTGCATAGGTAACCATGACAAGCCTTCACAAAACCAAGTCCCCTAAGTCATTCAAATACAAAGCTATGGTAATCTATGTGAAGTGCTACATAGGCCACACATGTATATACATAAAACATAGACATACAAATATACATATAGGTTATGCTTCATCAATTCAATCAACTGAGCAATACAGACATGTTTTAGGGAGACTTGATTTTGTGAACGCTCGTTTGATGGCAACCTATGCTGCACGGGTCCACAACTCCATTTGAATTGTGAAGTGTTGCATAGGGAACCATGAAAAGCCTTCACAAAACCAAGTCCCCTAAGTCATTCAAATACAAAGCTATGGTAATCTATGTGAAGTGCTACATAGGCCACACATGTATATACATAAAACATATACATACAAATATACATATAGGTTATGCTTCATCAATTCAATCAATTGAGCAATACAAACATGTTTTAGGGAGACTTGATTTTGTGAAAGCTCATTTGATGGCAACCTATGTTGCACGGGTCCACAACTCCATTCAAATTGTGAAGTGTTGCATAGGGAACCATGACAAGCCTTCACAAAGCCAAGTCCCCTCAGTCATTCAAATACAAAGCTATGGTAATCTATGTGAAGTGCTACATAGGCCACACATGTATATACATAAAACATAGACATACAAATATACATATAGGTTATGCTTCATCAATTCAATCAACTGAGCAATATAGACATGTTTTAGGGAGACTTGATTTTATGAACGCTCGTTTGATGGCAACCTATGCTGCATGGGTCCACAACTCCATTCAAATTGTGAAGTGTTGCATAGGAAACCATGACAAGCCTTCACAAAACCAAGTCCCCTAAGTCATTCAAATACAAAGCTATGGTAATCTATGTGAAGTGCTACATAGGCAAGCATGAAAGGCCTTGGGAAAACCAGGTCCCCTAAATACATGTTGTAAGAAAGCTTTAGTGCTCAATATTGATCTATTGTAATACATGTCAATACTTGAAGGTTTTCATGGCTATTTGACTTGGGAATTATTTGAATTTGATTGATGGTTGTTTAGTGTGGTGAAATAAATTGTTGTCCTCTTTTGAATTTGAGTTCTGTTTCATATGAATTGGATATTTGATTGATTTCAGCCTTTAATTCTTGACTTGATTGGTTTGGTGGATTCTTTGAAATTGTTTCCATGCTTTTGTTTTGAATAATGGCGGCCTTATAGGAGTGTTAAATGGATGCCGGTGGGATATTTGCGTTTGGATCCAATACGTGCGCACCCTACTTGGCAAGATGAGACAGATTGAAGCTGATACGTGTTGTATATCTCATGGTAGATGGGACAGGTGAATGCATTTGTGTGTTGGTTTGGTTATGATAAGATGGGAAACATTCTTGTAATGGGTTCGCCAATCGGTCAAAGATGGGTCAGATGGATTTCAAAGTTGTTGATTTGGCACCTTGTTTAAATTAATGCTAACTTGTGTGCATTTTATATCTGATTTATGTTTGATGTGATCAAGCCTATCTATGGATGATTTTTTTTTGACGTTGTGGAGGACCGGCGTATAGGTGCGCACCATATAAAGTTGACACCCCCAAATTAATCAATGGCACATAGAAAATATACAATTGTTGCAAGTCTGAATTTATGAATATAGACATATACATACACATACACATACACATAGACATAAGTGAACTAAACATGACTGTAGAGAAGTATAGGAAGAGGCAGCGAGTGATAAATGCGACGTAATGGATTGTTAGGGTGGCTGACTGAGAGAAGTAGACGTGGCAAGGTTGTCCACTTAAAACCTCTTCACACATCTATACACACACACATTTACATATAGACATACACATTCACACATACACATTTACATATACAAATACATATTTACATATAGACATAAATATAGACATACACATACACATATACATAGACATACACATAGACATACACATAGTCATAGACATACACATATCCATACACATACACATAAACATAGACATACACATAGACATAGACATACACATAGACATACACATATACATATTTACATATCCATACAGAACACATACACATATACATATACATATACATAAATATATAGACATATTCATATACATATACATATACATAAACATAAACATATGTATATGTATATGAATATGTGTATATATATATATATATATAAGTAAGATGCAAAGAACTTAAGCATATACAAGTTGGATACACTTCATCATGTTTGGCTGCTAGCGGGTAATTGTTTTGTTTCAAAATAATTATAATTATGTGTGCATTTAATATCTGATATACATATCCATATGTCTATGCATATGTGTATGTATATGTCTATCTATGTGTCTATGTATATGTCTATGTCTATGTATATGTCTATGCCTATGTATATGTCTATGTCTATGTTGATGAAGCATAACCTAAAAAAAATAGAACACCTCCCATATATTTCCAAGACACAAAATTAAGGTAAAATAATTGGATGACTAATATGATGGAAAATAATCTATGCAAAAGATAACACCCCCAAAATAACCAATGGCACCTAAGAAAAGATAGAAACATTTGCATTACAGACTTATTGAAGGATATGGGTTTTTTTTTCATTTAAATGTTATTGGTCCACGTGGCCTACCATGTGGACAGTGTGATTTTGAGTGCATACGTATCGGCTCCTCTCCCCTAATAAGTAAGCGGGGGCCCTAATGTGCTATGGGCCATGCGCTTGTTGGGGCCCACACCTATATGCCGGTCCTCCACAACGTAAGGTTAATTTCATCCACAGATAGGCTTGATCACATCAAACATAAATTAGATAAAAAATTGATGGAGCATTACCCAAAATCAGAATCAATGATAATGCAAAACCTATAAGATTGATTATAATGGATGAACAAACTAACCGTCCATCTATACCATAGTGTTGTTCGAAGTTATATATACATTTGATAATGTTGTATGAAATTATATTTCAGTATTTATATAAGAAATGGTTATAGTATAAGTAGGAGTCAACCATCATCATAGTTAGCTGTAAGGGAGAGGGGCCGATATTTATAGTCACTTTAATTGAACAACAAACAAAGTGTACATTCAATTAGGTTGTATATATACACATACATATATGCATATGTATATGTAAATGTATATATGCATATGCAATGCATTTTGGATGGAGAGTGTAACGAATGTAAAGTACAATGCATAGCTTAAGGGAGAGTGTAATGGTGTTGTTGTTTCAAATTATGCATGTTCCATCCATTCGCTCCACTCTACATCTAAAACAACTTCATTTTTTGTTTGCATATGCATATATACATATACATGTATATATGCATATATACATATACATGTATATATGCATATATACATATACATGTATATATGCATATATGTATATATAATTGCATATGTATATGTATGCACATACATATGCATATATTGCATATGCATATACATATACATATCAAATATTGATAAAAAGTCTAAGAACAAAATCATACATGTAAGATTGAGTGTAACTGATGAAAAAACTAACCATGCATTTGTTTTTGTTTGGGAGGTGGCTGATTTTCTGATAACAAAAATTTAAAAGCTACATTAATTAAGCAATGCCTATTGTAAAACCATAAATCAAAATACAGTCATTTGACTAAAAATGATAATAGTAGCTGAAAATCAAAATCCATTGCAAATGAGCTGAAAGTTGAAATTACCAATTATAGTCCAGGGTTTGTATGCATCTTTATTTGTTGTTTTTAGATGGTTTTTTTCCTACTGAATATTCTTATTGGCAATTTGGATCTACTCATTATGTCCTGCCATGTGATGACACTAATGACTAATGAGCTGTTGATGGTAAATTCTTATCAAATTCTTTAAAAACTTGTATATCAATATGTTGTACGAAAAAGTGAAACTATTTTAAAAATCAAATCTGAATGAGCACAATATTGCAATGCTGATATAACAATAGTTCTGTAATGCTTATACCCATTATATGAGCATAAGAAAGTATCAATATAGATTCATCATTGAAGACCAAAACATGTATGATGAAGAAACTGACAAGCATGCATGAGCTCGAACATCCAATTTAAATGAGGAACTTGGGCAAGTTGACACTATACTTTTTGATAAAACTGGTACATTGACTTGCAATTCAATGGAGTACTTGAAGTGTTCCATTGCAGGTATTGCATATGGTGGAGGTTTGACAGAGGTGTAAATAGCAATGACATACACATAGACATACACATAGACATAGTCACATAGACATAGACATAGACATAGACATAGGCATAAACATACACATAGACATAGACATAGGCATACACATAGACATAGACATAGGCAGACACAGACATAGACGTACACATACACATACACATACACATAGTCACATACAAATAGACATACACATACACATAGTCACATACACATAAACATACACAGTCACATACACATAGAGAAGTAGACATACACATAGACATACACATACACATACACATAGTCACATACACATACACATAGACATAGACATACAAATAGTCACATACACATAGACATAGACATACACATAGACATAGACATACACATAGTCACATAAACATACACATAGACATACACATAGTCACATACACATAGACATACACATAGACATACACATAGGCATAGACATACACATAGACATAGACATAGGCATACACATAGACATAGACATAGGCAGACACAAACATAGACATAGACATACACATACACATAGACATAGACATAGACATAGACATACACATAGTCACATACAAATAGACATACACATACACATAGTCACATACACATAAACATACACATAGTCACATACACAAAGACATAGACATACACATAGTCACATACACATAAACATACACATAGTCACATACACAAAGACATAGACATATACATAGTCACATACACATAAACATACACATAGTCACATACACAAAGACATAGATATACACATAGTCACATACACATAAACATACACCTAGTCACATACACATACACATGCACATGCACATGCAAATGCACATGCGGAACGTATGAGAATACAAGAAGCAAAGTGAATGATAATGCATAACCCATGAGAAAATGATAAGCATAGTGAATGATAATGTAGAACCTGTGAGATTATGCTAAGCAAAGTCACTGATATGGCAGAACGTATGAGAATACGATAACCAGAGTGAATGATAATGCATAACCTATGACAAAACGATAAGCAAAGTGAATGATAATGCAGAACCTGTGAGATTATGCTAAGCATTGTCAATGATAATGCAGAACGTATGAGAATACGAGAAGCAGAGTGAATGATAATGCAGAACCTATGAGAAAACGATAAGCAGAGTGAATGATAATGCAAAACCTGTGGGATTATGCTAAGCAGAGTCAATGATAATGCAGAACGTATGAGAATACGAGAAGCAGAGTGAATGATAATGCAGAACCTATGAGAAAATGACAAGCAGAGTGAATGATAATGCATAACTTGTGGGATTATGCTAAGCAGAGTCAATGATAATGCAGAACGTATGAGAATACGAGAAGCAGAGTGAATGATAATGCAGAACCTATGAGATTATGCTAAGCAGAGTGAATGATAATGCAGAACCTATGAGAATACGATATGCAAAGTCAATGTCAATGCAAATCCTATGAGAATAGGAAAACCCTAAACTATGACTATAAAATTTGCAAAATAAACCCTACCGAAACATAAATGCTAAAATATGCATGCTATATTCTCAAAATAAACCCTACTGAAAGAGAAATGAGGTAAATATGAGCGTAGTATTTGCAATATAAACCCTACAAACCAAAACCCATATAAAGAACGAACATTATTACATGTCGAAAGAAGAAAACAACCAACTGCATTAATATATTTAATATAAACAGAGCGATGCTTGAATAGAAGATTAATTTCCAAAGATTTAGTGTGTTTATGAACACAAATAATGCAGTGTTCATAAACACTAAACTTCAACAAAATAAATGAAATCTGCAACACCAAAAAACCAATAAAACAAGCGAAATTGCAAATCGAACACAAATAGAAGAACAATGGCCAGCCTTAGTGAGCAAGCTCACCTGGGTCGAACACATGACGAACCCCTTTGTTGCTTATGGTGACCTTCATGGCAGTGAGGAACCCGTTCGTTGCTTGCATGGCGGAAAGGAACTCGTTCATGGCAGCGAGGAACCTGTTCATGGCAGCGAGGAACCCATTTGTTTCTTGCATGGCGGAAGTGGAGCTGCTGGCGACGTTCGGTAACTGGTGTCTACCTGTCTCCATATCGGCTTCTACTTAAACACGATATGGTCTCCGAGCATTGCAGGTTGTGGTGAGAGTGCGAACGTTGCAGACGATGAAATGAGCAAGTATCGGTGAAGAAGTGAAGATGGAATGTTTCCTCAGGAAAATGAAAGGCTGGTTGAATGGCGAGAAGAGTGAGGCACTAGGAGCATTCAATGTAGTTCGTTTCAAAATAAATGCGGGGGTGGTGTGGAGCTTAGGAGAGGTGGCAGCATTTATTTCAGACTGTAGATAGGAATAGGAAGTGGAGGCGAGTGATAAATGCTCAGTAGTGGATTGTTAGGGTGGCAGACTGGGAAGAGTTGACGTGGCAAGGCTGTCACCTTCGGACGTCGAGCCACACAGGTAGTGGCACCCGAGGTGCGTTTGTATCGGTTGACGAGTCTTTTTTCCATTTTTTTCGACGCGTGGACAAAATTGGACCTTCCACGTGGCAAATTATTTAAAAAAAATAAAAATAATAATTTATTGTTTAATTAGCCTTTTTCTATAATGGGTTTTTTTTTTAAAATGTTATTGGTCCATGTGGCCTGCCAACTAGACCGTGTGGTTTTGGGTGCTTACGTATCGGCTCCTCTCCCCTACTAGCTATAAATGAAAAACAGGTTGTTGTAACAATGAACAAAGAACTGGAGATTTTCTATTTTCGATGCAACTACCAATTGTGTCCTCTTCCATAAACTATTATTTTTGGTTTCCTCAAGAAAGCACATCCTCCATATTATTCTCCCACGTGATCAAAGCCATCGATTATTGTATAAGAACATGGATTTGTAACAACAAACAAAGCTAATAAATATTTAAGATTTCAGTTTTCTCCACCAACAACTATGCAACCACCTCCTTGTTATGGGTTCTTCCTCATCCACGTGGAGTATTTGAATGCTGAGTTGGTGATGAATAATGAGCGCTAGAAAGAGACAAAGTAGTTGCTCATAAATAAAAAAAATCTCTAGCTACACAAACTAAAAGGACAAAAGTGATGTGACGTGGAGATAGAGTGGCATAAATGGTAGTCCACAAAAGAAAATGAAGTAATTTGTGTAGTCATCATATGAAACTGAATCGTTGCCACCTTTGAATGTTGCATGCTATGTCTTCCAAGCTTGAAATAACAACATTTATTAGTAAAGACAAGCAATAATTATTTTCCATATATTAAATCATAAGCAACATAAAATGGTAAAATGAGATGAAAATGGAATGTGGAAATGGTTATGAAGGCATAAGAAAAAAGATGAAATGTGGCATAAAATGAGACATAATTGGTTCTCATCATCTTCATTTTTCTCTTTTGAAAGGAGATTAATAAGACCCTTATTTCTATTAGGACTTAAAGAACCATGTGACAATGCCTCCAAATAAACCATATACAAATAATCTTTAATGTGTTGCTAAATAGTTTGATAGAATTTCATTGACAACCCACCAATTTCAAGGCTCTTGTTAGGAGCCATTGAATCTTGCATAGAAATTTATCGATCTAGAAATTGGCTATAATCAATATCAACCTTTCTGGGAATAAGATCTTTGAAAATATTTTCCAGAATTGGTTGAGTGTCTTGCCAATGAGAGTCTTCTTTGAAAAGCCTCTCATAATTTTTTTGAAATAAACCCTTAAACTCTTCTAGATTGGTATGCACATGACCAAAATCATCTTAAATGACTCCAATATACTCCTTATGTTTAGATTTTATAAATTTGAAAAATTATTTAGAACCTCTATTTCCTTCCTTAACCCAATGCAGTCTAGCCCTTATTTTAGCTCTTTTCCCCTTATAAGAATCATTTTTTTGAAGATGAGTTTCTAAATAGGCTATAGAAGATTGTAAGGTGATATTGTTAGGATTATCATTGAGTAACTTCTCATGGTGTTCAAGTTTCCCTTGTAATAATTTATCCTTTCATTTTTGTTGTCAAACTAGTATCTTACCAAAGCACGAAGGAATTCAACACATTGAGAAATATCCAAATATCACCAATCCCTATAAGACTCCCCTTCACTTGGTTTAGGTATAGAATTCTAAATGCCAACAAGAGCAACCACACACAATAGGTTTTTTAAATGATAAGTATAGAGATTATATGGTATATGTTTCACCACATTACTATTATCATTTTTAGAAATTGAACAAAATATAGGAAAGTGATTTGAAAGAGTATCAGAATAATCCACTCTCATACTACAACCAGAGGTATCATGGATAACATGTAAGTTAGGAGAATGTAAAATCTGTCAAGTCTACTCAACTTTCTACCATCCCCAAATGTACAATTAGACCATGTGTACCAATTGTTGTCATGATTGGAACTATTAATGTGGACTAGGTCAATCACCCCCACAAAATTGCAACAAGATAACCATTTATCAAATTATTCATTGCTTAACTTAATATGACGTTTCCAACTTCAATCATTATGGTATTCGACCATATTAAAATCTCCTCCTAAAATCTAGTCAACATTAGGGAGGTTTTTAGACATCCAATCTCTCAAATCATTTTTGTCTTTTGTTATGTTAGGAGCATAAATTGAGCATAAACCAATTGGTTGACCATTGATAAAATTCAAGGACCACACTTAACTATGTGGGGACTCCTCTCCTTTATCAATGAAAAACTTTTTTTTAATTAAGGGGTAAATGCTTTTGACCTGAAGCTATGAACCAATGAGGTCGCAAATGGGGGACCTCATACCTAATTTAAACATTCAACAATTACACCCCAATGGGGTTTGAACCTTGATGGAAAGAACAAAATCACAATGAATTAACCGTAATATCATGCCACTATCAGCATCAATGACAAACTTATGAATCCAAGAGTCTAAACCAATAATCACTCCCCCTACATTCTCTATGTGACGTATGAAGAAAAGAAGCATTTATCCATGTGTTGGATAGAGAAAAGGCAAGGTAGGTACCAACAAGCTTAACTTCTTGAAGAAAAAAATATCAACTTTCTACTTAGCAATCACATCTCTTACTCCATATTTACATTGAGGGAGAGAAATCCCTCTTATATTCCAAGACACAATTTTATAAATCATGGCAAAGAGGAAAGTGATGGATCAAATCCTCTTGTAGAAAAACATCATAATGATTAGCTACTGAGATAGAGTGATCAAGTCTGTCTAAAATAGAATTAGTAGGAGATGGGAACCTTTATCTTTGTCTTGCAGAAGGATTCTAGTTACAAGTACCCAAACCAACATTAGCAACAAAAGACCTACACCTTTTTCTTGCATAAGGGGGAGGTGAAGTAGAAGATCAATTAAAGGATTTGATGTTAAGCTGTGAAGAAGAGTGATGAAACCCTTGATGATCAATTACACCACTTTTATTTTCCTTACTACTCTCCAACCATCCTCCATCACAACATCTTTAAAAGAAGAGATAGTGTAATAAGAATCCTTATTATTTTATGTATCCAAAGGTTATTTAGTTAGTCTTTGGGCATGAGTTGAGTTTTTAGGAATAGTGGGAACTAAAGGTTGGTTCCCAACTTGTTATTATTGATTGGACTAAGTTAAGCTTGTGGTTGTGTCATTTTGTTCCTTCTGGTTGGACAATCCCTTATCAAGTGACCTTGGAAATAATAAAAACAAGCACTAGGCTTATTTAAATAAACTAATAGCTAGAAGAACTCAAGTTTTGGGCCAATAAGCTTGATATTTTCAGGTAAGTGGTTGTTTAAGTCCACAAACCCTAGGATGCACTGTTAAGCTAAAAAAATTATTCGAATTCTTTTTGCACCAGATAACCCTACCCAACTGAGCCACTATATCTCATAAAAAGGGTTTGAAAGCAAGATTAAAAAATGGGAGCTCACCCACATTGGGTGCCATGATCTAGAAGGCCCTTTTGGATGAAAATCCAAATTCCATGTCTGTAAATAATAGACTTTCCCACAAATGACCCATGTTCCATATTGTAACACGCTTGAGCATGTTTTTCATTTTTAAATTTGCATGACACATAACCCTTTACTAAACACCTCAATGCTTTTGTTTCCCAAGCACTACTTTCTCATTTTAGTTTTCCCCATTTATAAAAGTTGATTCATATAGAACTCCTATTAAAAAAAATGAATGATTTATATTGACATTCAATAATGCAATCTATAGCATCATCAGGGAGGAGAAATTCTAAATTTTTACTTGTATCTTTTCCACTTTATTCTTTCATTTCTTATACCTCTTTATCTCTATTCTCTCTTGAATAATTATACTCAATTGTAATCAAATCCCCATTTTCATTTCTCTTAACCCCACCATTTTTTATCTAATCAACATTAAGACCTAGATCGGGACCCTCTTCCCTATCACAATTACTATCTAGATGTCTTGTTGTGGCCATGATGGCAATAACAACAATTATTTGGCATGATTGGGTTTTTTTGTTCTCCTTCGTTATTTTCACTCTTTCCTAAAGTTGTAAAAAAATTGTTCTTGGGAAATGACATTGTTTATGATTCTCATGGTGAAATTAGCATACCCCTTATATTTCCCATCTAGATTTGGGTCCATTTTAGTGAAAATGGTATATTTTTGCATTTGATTTAACTTTTAGTTTGTGTTTAATATTTTATTTGTATATGCTTTAGTTTTATTTTTATTTTTATCAATTTTGTAGTTTGGTTTTTAGTCTATTTTAGTTTCATTCTTATTTCTATTTATTTATGTATATTTATTATAACTTTAAAATTATGATTTTATTTTTATGGTTTATTTTTATGTTATTTAAAATTGATCTAGTTCAATCTTGAGGTAAATGAAAATGACCTTAAAATTTATGTTCAAATTTAATTTCTATTCTTTTTGTCCCTATTTAATAGTTGTTAAAAGTCAACTTGACATACATTTATGTGATATATTGTTATATTATTATATTTAGAGACATTTGATATATAATTAATTTAGAAATAAAAATAATCATCTAGTAATCAAGTAGCAAAGAGGCTAAAAAGAATTATTAGAGCACAATTCAATTTCTAAAAGGATAAAATAATTAAATTTGCATATAGGTCATATGCATGTTTGTGAATGTTATCTTCAATGTCACTCATTATGATTAATCCAACCTATCAAAGGGGTTGACCTAGGAGAAGACACTCACATATTGAGTTGTCAATTCCTTAAACATGTTATGAAACACTACCTTGATGAATTTTGATATCAAGAAGGTGAAGGATGAGCATATCTTCAGGTACACATTTTTTTGGATCATTCTTGTTCAATGCAAAGCAATCCCATTTAGCTTATCAAGTTCATGTCACTTAGGATCAAACTCATGTGACTTAAGATTAAACCAAAGAGATTTTTTTCAATGATCATCAAATCAAGGATTTTTTTTTTTGTGATGCTTCTAAAGCTAAGTACTCATTTTCCTCACAATTGATTTTCTTTTAGTCATTTGTCATAGCTCTATTATCTAGGTTGATTGATGTTTGTTGATTACATTCATTTGATTAGACAAGATAACTAATGTAGTGTGATTCCTCTACAATGATACACAAGTGTGAAAATTACATCCCTAACACTTTTCTCATTTGATCCCCTTCAAAGTTTTTATTTAATATTTATAGCCATCTCATCCAAGAATTGTATGAACTAGATTTGCTAAAAATGGAAATTTTTAGTGCTTGTTCAACAAAAACATAATATATGTGCCTATCAATCATTAAAGAAAACCTTTACGTGTTGTTAATAAATTATTCAAGTGGCAAATGATATTTTTAAGGATATTATAATGGTGAAAAGTGCATTCCTAGCTACTCTTTTTTGTGTCATTTTGATTATCCTTAGTATAATATTCTAGTATCCAAATGGAATATTTTGGTGCAAAAATCTACATCCAACGAATACCTAATCAAAGCTAGAGTCCTTGTTCCCAAGTGGTTTGAATCTAACCCTCAAATATGTTGTTTACAATTGTCATTCATGATTGTAGGTGTGGCCTTGAACTTGGTTCGAGACTACATAGGAAGCATTAAGGTCCCCAATTTCTAAATTTAAAATTAATCATGGGCCTAAGCCAACTTGCCTCCATTTAGTTGTTGCTCATTAAATAATGAGTTAAATTTTCAAAATTACACACTAAGGTGTTGTAGAAAAGAACAAAAACCTTATCTATTTTAGGTCCATCCATCTCATATCAAATCATCTCATTATCATCATAAAGACCATTACATCAATATATTTAGTCATAAGGATGGACTTAAAAATTTACACTTTTCTTAGCAAGTGTACAAGTTTGTTCCAAACCATTAAACTGATAATAAGCTTAACTAAGATAGGTTAGAAATTGGTCAACTTCCTTATCCAAGCATAATAAGTTCCAAGGATACTTATAATCACCATCATTTTAAGATAACCAAGGAGAATACAAATCTAAAGACCCAAAGTGCATAGTTTAATACCATGTACCAAGAATAAGGCCACAAAAAGAGGTCCAATGTTGTAGTTAAACATTGATAAAGCACAAGTTAGTTTCCATATTGTCAAAGTGGTCACAAATCTAATGGTAAAAGTTTGAGTTGCATTTTTGAATGAGTACCTTAACAATTCACCCACTTCTCACATATAGAGCTTGCTACACCTATCCCTCCATCAATTTCATTACATATCTCAATACTAGATCAATTTATGTTATATATGTATATTTATGTCTAGAATCTATTATAAAAATGTATATATACACATATATATATATATATATACATATACATATGCATATGCATATACATATACATATATGTATATATATACATATGCATATATATATGTGTGTATACATATATATTTATTCATATACATATACACATATATAACATATATACATATATATACACATACATATATACATGCATATGTATGCATGTATATTTATACACACACATATTTATGTATTTGCATACCTCTATAGATATAAATACATATATACATACATGCATACATACATATATGATCCCACAATGGTGGGTTGTACTTTTTGGCCAAACTTGACATTGAACTAATTTTTTTAACTAAATCTTCACTTTTGGGCACCTATAGTTGCTAAACCACGAGGAATTTGAAGATGACGCAAACTAGTGATTTATGACATTTTATCTTTATATTATTATTTTTGGAATAAAATTGCATTTCTTTTTCCATCTCCTTTGAAAACTAGTGTTTAACAGTAAACACCATTTTTAAAGAGTGATGTTTACCATATACAACATAATTTTTTTCTATGAAGGATAAAATTCTAATTTTTTTGAATTTAGATTTGTAACTACGATATCTAGCACATTCATTTGTTTTCATAGTGTTTTATTGAATATTTTTTTCTTAATTAAGTTTTGAAGTCAAACCAATTACAATTGAGACATAGGTAGACCATATACAACATAATTTTTTTGTATGTATCATTTTTTTTTTTGTTGGATCAAGGATATCAATACCAAGAACATACATATTTTTCAGAATTTTTTATATAATCTACTAATTTTCCACCTGTGCAGAACATAGAGCTTGATTTTTGATAAAAACCTATGTTTGATTAAACTAAAAAAAAACATAATAAAATAAAAATATATTAAAATTATACTTGATGGATAGCTCGTTTCAAGGACTATAATATTTTAATTGGGTATGTGAAGTTGATTTCATTTTCATCTTCAACTCGAACTTTGAAAGCCAAAATTTTGTAAAAATTTGTACATGCATGTGTGTGTGTATATATATATGTACAGACATGTGCATACATACATACATACATACATACATACATACATATATACATACATATATACATACATACATATACATATATATAAATATATATATAAATACACATATACACATATAAACACATATATGTATATAGTCTATAAATGTATAGTTTATGCCCATAGGCTATATATGTGTGTGTGTGTGTATCTATATAGTTTATAGGGTAAGTTCAAGAAGTTGAGCCCACTTTTTGGTCAAAAATTTGAAGTATTTTTCATAAAAATCAAAGTTGGTTACAATTGGAGCAAAAATTTGAAGCACTTTTACGTATATTATTAAGAAAGTTCTGTTGGAGTGAAAATACACTGAGAGGAGGGGGCTGAATCAGTGTTTATAACTTCTTAACATTTTAAACTAAAACTAAAAAGAGCCATACGTATGTTCTCATTTTTCAATGTCATTCATGTAATTGAATGCAATCATATAAACTGAAATGAGTAATGTAACATTGCAATTTAAAGTAGTAAAGTACTTAAGCAAAAGAGTCACAGAGACACAATAGACAAAAGATATGCTGAGTGGAAAACCCTCTTGGGGTAGAAAAACCACTCATGAACCTGCTGCCTTTTCCAGGCTTTCATTTCAATAATTTATTTTGACAAAGCCTCAATGGCTGATTTCTGAGCACCGACTCAAGGAGCACTAACCCCTCTGTTTAGAGACACCAATCTCAAGGAGCACCAACCCCTTTCCTGATATTCAATAGAACGCACAATAGTACAGAGGATCTCTCTGTTTCACTTGATTTCTGTCAAGTGCCTCTTGACAGACAAAACATAAAATTTTCAAGAGTCAGAATTGACTCTTTAGAATTCTATGCATTATCTAATCTCGATGCAGCTTGAGGAAAATCCTATCACTGTTACAATAAAGTCTCATCAAAGTATTTTTCAATAATACATATTTTCTTTCTTTTCCCACTGTTTGATTTTCAATCTTTTCCCATACAAAAAACTACAAATCTGAATACACACCGTGTTTTCCAATTTTCAGCATTATTAAAAACAATAGACTTCCAGATCACTAAAAAATGATACCCCTGTTTTTAGTTTTTGATTTTATGTCATGATAGAACCCTAAACTCACTCGTTTTGGATTTTACAAAAAAAAAATCATTACACATTGGAAGTATTACAACTGTCTCTCGAATTTCACTTTCAAGAAAAAGGTTATGCAAGGTTGTTTTTCAGGTTACATAATGATTGTCAAGTCAGATCTGATGTTGCAGTGTTCATGAAAGAGAGATTCTTTCTTTCTGTTGAGGATAGAACAACAATGACCAAGAATATAAGAGTGACAAAGAATGTCTTCACTAGAAGCCTACACATGCAGTGCTTAAACAAAAGCAATGAGAGCATATCATTTAAAAATGAAATGATAACCATTTTCCTTGACTGAACCAACAATGCAGCTTAAGTATTTTTAGCAAAATGAAACCACTTTTAGATTTTACCCACATGTAGTAATGAAGAATGCATATACCATAAGAGTTCTAACAAATAAGCTGCAACGAAAAAGAGATAATTGAAACCTCAACCAACATGCAATCGAAAACCAATAACCAAGTATTTTAACAGTTACGCACAAATTCCAGTGAGGATAAGAGAATATTCCGAGATCTATGTCCAATACAGTGACTGAAAAACTTAATAAACTGAAATCATTGTGAAGTGTGACTGAAATAACTTCACAAGAAACGTTATCCATGAACCCAGATAAGCATATGCAAAGATTTGATGATATTATCATTACCCATAACCAGAAAACACAGATCCTTAAAATAACTGTAATGATAACCCTCAAATGAAATTGCAGTCATGTTTTGATACTTAGATGCAAATATTTCTGACTTTTTCTTGAAAGCAATAATTTTCTACTTTTCACTTTGCAACAGAGAGAAAGACTAACTTCATAACCATCTTGCTTGTCCAAAAACGGATCTGCAAACCAATCTAAAGAAGAGTATCTGGTAAGTGAAGGTTTATGTCAAAGAGTGATTACCAGACCTGTAGAGGAGAAGAAACGACCTCACAATCTTCCAAAAATGTGCTTGCATCATGTGGTTGAAAGAAGACAAGTGGAGCGACTTCTGTGGAAAGCTCCTGACTGCTCCCGATTGCTGTCCAACAACAAAAACACCAAAGGTAACCAAAAACGCCAAAGGTAACTAGAAACGCCCAAGGTAGAGGATACATGGTGGCAGCCAAAATGTGGGCAACAAAAAAAAAACGTGAAACATAAAACATTTTTGCCCTAACCTTCCACAACAAACAATGCGAATACCTTTGCAAAAATGAATAATATTTGGAGTCCAAAAAGGACAGATAATGATAACTTAAAGAATCATTATACCCTTTGAAATCTGCAGGCATAATAGAGGTGATCATGCTGACCAAAAACTCAAACAAAAACCTTTACCAATTTTCCAAGTCAACTAGTGACATAATCATGCCAAATTTTTTTTTTGATAAGACCACATTACTCACACAAGTCGATATCAAAGACTTGATATCTCCCTAATGATCAAAACTTAGGTAACATTCAATGTGATATAAAAAATTAACCAATGCCATTAGCTGCAATTGGCCTTAAGGCTGAATTAAATATTAACCAAATGACCCAACACACATACAAATGGAGGATCAAATAGAATGCCCTTTCAAATGCCACCATGATGAAATCCAATGCAAGTAATTTCCAATGCCTTAGTACTAGAAGCAAGATATTATGCAATTCTCCATACCAAATACCATTAACCAAAAGCAAAGGAATGAGCAGTGTGTTCCTCAAAGCCTGGAAGCACTGAAATAGTCAATATTCCTTGTATCAATTCCTCTAACTGAGAGTAGAGAAGTATACCTTTGAGAATTTCAAGACCATTTTTAAATTCAAGATTACTTGTTACTGATCAAGCCAAAAATAGTCAACTGTATAAAGTTGATTTATGCCAAGGACAACATAATTGAGATCATCACTGAACCAGTAATAGATTAAACCAAAAATGTATCACCTAATCAAATGGAGACAAATGACCTATAACCAGAAATACCTCAACAAGCATTTGTAATCTGCACATGGAGTTAAACGATCAGTGCCACTAAGATAATAAAACCAATGAAGTAAATGTGCCAATCAAAATATAAATCAATTGAGAAGATAACCATCAAGATGCCAGATAATCATAAGATTACATCAAGGACAAAACAACATAAGAGGGATTCAACAAACTCCCCCTTTGTCCTTGATGGAAAAACTGAGCCACCAAACCAAGGATAATGAACTGTAACCGAATGCCCAAAATTATCCCCATTTTTGACACAAGGATAAAGGGAGACCAGACAAAGATAAACCAGAACCAACTGTGACATGCCATTAAACTGCAGAAAGAACTTTTGAGCAGCAAAGTATAAGTTGCAGGAAGAGCTAACAAACTCCCCCTATCACCAAGATAGACTGTTTAAGATAACAAGGATTAAGAGACCACTCCCAATCGAGACCAAAGTCTCTCAAAGACAGCTAATGGTTTTGTAAAAATGTTAGCAACCTGTGCTTGTGTAGGAACATATTGCACAAATACATCATTGGCCAACACCTTTTCACGAAGAAAATGAAACTTTATAGCTATATGCTTAGTTTGAGAGTGCATAACTAGATTTTTTGAGATGTTTATTGCACTAGTATTGTCACACATAATAGTAATAGGTTTTGGGATTTCAATACCCATATCTAATAATTTATGTGACATCCAAATTACCTGAGTGCAACAAGAAGTGGTAGCTATATCTTTTGCTTCAGCAGTAGAGAGTGAAACTGATTCCTTCTTTTTGCTATGCCAAGCCACTAAACGATCACCAAGAAAGAAAGTAGCACCACTAGTGCTTTTCCTGTCATCTAGACATCTTGCCCAGTCAAAATCAGTATAAGCTACAAAGAGAAATCATTGCTTCCGGGATACCAGAGCCCATAATCAATTGTTCCTTGTACATACTTAAGAATTCTTCTCACAGCATTGATGTGAGATTCTTTAGGAGCAGATTGAAAATGAGCAACCATGCAAACAACTTGCATTATGTTAGGTCTTGAGGCTGTTAAATACAATAGACTGCCTATCATTGACCTATAATCAGTTGAGTTTACAGTAGGGGAGTCATCAACTTTGCTAAGTTTACAGCCAGTAGCCATTGAGGTGCAAGTACATGATGACTTTCATCCATTTTAAACCTTTTTAACATTTCTTTTGCATACCTTGCTTGAGATAGAAAGATGCCAGAGTCAAGTTGTGAAATCTGGAGACCTAAGAAAAATGACAGTTCTCCCAACATTGACATTTCGAATTCAGATTCCATGATTTGTGAGAATTTTTTACTCAAGGCAATATTGTTGCAACCAAAAATAGTGTCATCAACATAAATTTCAACAACAAGAATATTAGATCCTTCAATTTTAACATATAGATTGTTGTCAACTCCTCCTCTAATGAACCCTTTTGACAGTAAGTGACTGTTCAATCTAGAGTACCAAGCTCTAGGAGCTTGTTTTAGGCCATATAGAGCCTTTTTCAGTCTGTAGGCATGATTGGGTTTGTTTTTACATATAAACCCTTCAGGCTCTTCTATGTAAAATTCTTCTTCTAAGTATTCATTTAGAAAGGCAGTTTTTACATCCATCTGATATATAGTGACATTTTTGAAAACAGAATATGCCAAGAAAATTCTAATGGATTCAAGCCTAGCAACAAGAGAAAAAGTTTCACCGAAATCAATACCTTCTTGTTGAGCATATCCTTTGCAGACATGTCTAGCCTTATTGTGAACAACCTGACCATTTTCATCATGTTTGTTTCTAAATATCCACTTGCCACCTATGAATTTTTTGTCATCTGGTCTTGAGACTAGATCCCAAGTCTGGTTTTTTTCAATTTGATCAATTTCTTCCTGCATTGCATTAAGCCAACATTCATCAGTTAGAGCATCATCAAAAAATTTGGGCTCAAACTGGGTGATTAAACAAAATGCAGTAAGCTCAACTATGTGAGATTTTTCATCATAGTTAACAGATTTTTTCCTTATTTGAACTCCTGCAGATCTATCTCCTATAATCAGATTCTTAGGATGATTTCTAGCAAGAGATTTTGAAGTAACTTTGGGTTCACATTTTTCTGAGCTGATTTCAGCATCTTCAGAATTTGCTTCAACAAGTTTAGGGCTTGCTGGTTTTGTTTCAGGCTTTGCAGTTTCAAAGCTCTCAGTGATTATATCAAGCTCAAATTCATCCTCTTCATCATCCTACATAGGTTCAACATCTAACAATATATTTTCATCAAATTTAACATTGACAGATTCAACAATTTTCTTCAGCCTATTTTTAAAGCATTTATAAGCTTTGTTGTGTGTAGAGTATCCTAGAAAGATACCTTCATCAATTTTAGATTGGAAATTGCCTAAGTTTTCGTCATCTCTTTTGATAAAGCACTTGCAGCCAAATATTCTAAAGTATTTAATTTGGACATATTTTCCATACCACAATTCATATGGAGTGAAATTTGATTTCACTCTGATCTGCACTCTATTCAAAATGTAAACAGTTGTATGAACAACTTCTTTCCAGTACATATTTGCCAGATTCGCTTGATTCAACATGGTTCTTGCAATCTCTTTTACAATCCTATTCTTTCGCTCAACTACCTCGTTTTGCTAGGGTGTTCTAGCAGCAACATACTGTATTTTTATGCCATTTTTATCACAGTAGTCTATGAATTCTTGTGAGGTGAATTCACCACCTTTGTCAGATCTTAAACATTTCAGTTTTAAGTCTATTTCTCTTTCTACCAGTTTTCTAAAAACTTTAAAGCATTCAAAAGCTTCTGATTTATTCTTGAGAAAAGTAACCCATACCATACGAGAGTAGTCATCAACAAACAACATGAAGTATTTCTCACCATTTATGGATCTAGTCCTTGTAGGACTACATAAGTTAGTATGAACAATTTGTAGAGGCTTAGTAGAAAAATGTTCCTTGGATTTAAAGCTTACCTTGGTTTGCTTTCCTTTGAGACACTCTTTACAAATAACTTTGTCAGGTTTTCTAAGAGGGGGCATACCTCTTACATTTTGATTTTTGCTAATTCTGACCATATTTTCAAAATTAATGTGGCCTAGTCTCTTGTGCCACAACCAACTTTCTTCAACCTGACTCATTAAGCTTATAATGTCGTTGTTCTCATGTACAGAGGTTTCTATTAAGTTGTAGACATGTCCTTTAGTCCTCCTTCTAGCAGCAACAACTTTACCTGACTGGTTTTTGATTTCACATCCTTGTGAAGTGAATAGGACTTGATAGCCACTGTCACAAATTTGAGTGACACTCAGAAGGTTATGTTTTAATCCTTCTACATAATAAACATTTGAGATTGGAGTGTCTTCATTAAGTAATAGAGAACCTCTTCCTTTGATTTGAATTTCAGAGTTGTCTCCGAATTTTACGTATCCACCAACATAGTCTTCTAGATTTGTAAATTTTTCTTTGTCACCAGTCATGTGGTTTGAACAACCACTATCCAGGACCCATAGGTCCTTCTTCTTAGAGTGAAAAGTAGTTTGAACAGGCATAGTTTGTTCAATGTTGTTAACTGCTTTGGGTTTCCAAACTTTGATGGTTTTCAGTTATTTATTTTTTTGATCAGCATTGCATTGCTTTGTTGAATGACCCAAAGATTTGCAAGTAAAACATCTAATCTATCTTGCAAAACCATGATTCTACCTAAAGCCAAATCTAGGAGTTCTAGCTTTCATAAATCTGCAAGAATTTACTTTGTGACCAAATTTATTGCAGAAGTAACAGTACCCATAAAAGAGAGGGTAGGAGTTGTAAACCATTATGTTGCTCCTAAAAGGATGAATATGATCCTTGACAAACTTAGAATGTTTGAGTTCAGGATTTTTGTTTCCAACAACAATATTGTTCTTCTCACTATCATTTGAGCATTCACCTTTAACAAAGCCAATACCAGTTTTGTCTTTGTTTAATTTTTGTTTACTGAGCATGTCATTCAGTTTAAGAGTGCTTTCATACTTTTAGATATTCTTCCTGAGATCTACAATCTCATGTTCAAGTTTTTGAATCTCCTGGTCTTTAAAAATTATGTCAACGCGAAGACAATATTCAACTCTCTAGGATTCTTCAAGTTGAGTTTTTAGTGAAATTATCTCAAGATTAATGAGTTGCTCTTGTGAGTTATCTTGAACAACATTCAATTCTTGAGCACACAATTGTTTCTAAAGTTTTCTCAGCTCTTTTAGAGTACACTTTAGTTCTCCTTCATAGTCCACTTCACCTTCTTCAACATCATTGTTGTTTGTTTCATCTTGCTGAATGATTTCAGCCATAAAGAGATTTTCATCTTCTTCATCTAGAGAGTCATTAGATTCAGAATCTGTTTCATTTTTTCTGAACAAACTTTTCTTCTTTTTGAAGTTAAATTTTTGTTTGGGTCTATAAGCCTTTTTCTTGCAAATTTCTCAAATTTTTCGTTATCATTGTTTGTGTCACCATAGGGACACTTTGCAGCAAAGTGACCTATTTTGCCATAGTTAAAGCATTTGAATGGAAGTTTTCCCTTATACTTTCCAAAACCCTTTTTGAGTTTCCTTACAAAATAGGATTCTTTAAAATCAAAAAATTTTGATTTAGAGAGTTCATCCCTTTCTTTCCTTTCAACATTAAATGCTGCTTCTTTTGTAGTGGTGTTGTTTTTACTAATTCTCATTTCATAGGTAGTCAAAGTGCCTTGTAAACTGTCAAGGGTAAGTTGGGTAAAGTTTTTCTTCTCTTTTAGAGTAGCTACCTTAGATTCAAATTTTGTTGGCAAGGTTATGATGACCTTAGTTAAAACGTCAAACTCCTTGACTTCTTCTCCCAGACCCTTCATATCATTTACTATTACATCAACTCTTAGAAAATAGTTAGCAACTTTTTCATCGTCCCTCATTTTTAATTCTTCAAACTGATGTTTTAAAGTGAGGACTTTGGGACTATTTTACCTTTTCATTTCCTTGATAGATAGTTTCAAGTTTAATCCAGATTTCTCTAGCAGAACTATAGTGCATGACTTTGATGAAGACATCTTTAGGCAAAGCATATAGAAGAGCATGCTTTTCTCTTGCATTGGTTTCATATTTGTTCTTTTCATCAGAAGTAGTTGGGAAAGTAGTTGGTACAGTGTACCCAGTCAATACTATTCTCCAGACATGAAGGTCTATAGAGGTTAAATAATTCTCCATTCTGATTTTCCAGAATACATAATCAGTTCCATCAAATAATGGAGCTCTAGTCATGGAAGTACCTTCATGAGCTTGAGACATTTTGAATAGACTCCAAGTCTAGAATCAATCCTAGGTTGGAAAGACCTATCAGAGGACCCTAGGCTCTGAAACCAATTGTTGGAGTGAAAATACACTGAGAAGGGGGGGGGGTGAATCAGTATTTATAACTTCTTAAACATTTTGAACTAAAACTGAAAAAGAGCCATACATATGTTCTCATTTTTCAATGATAGTGTCATTCATGTAATCGAATGCAATCATATAAACTGAAATGAGTAATGTAACATTGCAATTTAAAGCAGTAAAGTACTGAAGCAAAAGAGTCACAAAGACACAATAAACACAAGATATGTTGAGTGGAAAACCCTCTTGGGGTAGAAAAACCACTCCTGAACCTGCTGCCTTTTTCAGGCTTTCATTTCAATAATTTATTTTGATAAAGCCTCAATGGCTGATTTCTGAGCATCGACTCAAGGAGCACCAACCCCTTTGTTTAGAGACACCAATCTCAAGGAGCACCAACCCCTTTCCTAATATTCAATAGAACGTATAATAGTACAAAAGATCTCTCTGTTTCACTTGATTTCTGTCAAGTGCCTCTTGACAGACAAAACATAGAATTTTCAAGAGTCAGAATTGACTCTTTAGAATTCCATGCATTATCTAATCTCGATGCAGCTTGAGGAAAATCCTATCACTGTTACAATACAGTCTCGTCAAACTATTTTTCAATAATACATATTTTCTTTCTTTTCTCACTGTTTGATTTTCAATCTTTTCCCATACAAAAAACTACAAATCTGAATACACACCGTGCTTTCCAATTTTCAGCATTGTTAAAAACAATAGACTTCCAGATCACTAAAAAATGATACCCCTGTTTTTAGTTTTTGATTTTATGTCATGATAGAACCCTGAACTCATTCGTTTTGGATTTTACAAAAAAACATCATTACACATTGGAAGTATTACATCTGTCTCTCGAATTTCACTTTCAAGAAAAAGGTTATGCAAGGTTGTTTTTCAGGTTACATAATGACTGTCAAGTCAGATTTGATGTTGCAGTGTTCATGAAAGAGAGATTCTTTCTTTCTGTTGTGGATAGAACAACAATGACCAAGAATAGAAGAGTGACAGAGCATGTCTTCACTAGAAGCCTGCACATGCAATGCTTAAACAAAAGCAATGAGAGCACATCATTTAAAAATGAAATGATAACCATTTTCCTTGACTAAACCAACAATGCAACTTAAGTATTTTTAGCAAAATGAAACCACTTTCAGATTTTACCCACATGTAGTAATGAAGAATGCATATACCATAGGAGTTCTGACAAATTAGTTGCAACGAAAAAGAGATAACTAAAACCCCAACCAACATGCAATTGAAAACCAATAACCAAGCATTTTAACAGTTACCCACAAATTCCAGTGAGGCTGAGAGAATAGTCTAAGATCTATGTCCAATATAGTGACTAAAAAACTCAATAAACTGAAATCATTGTGAAGTGTGACTGAAATAACTTCACAAGAAACATTATCCATGAACCCAAATAAGCATATGCAAAGATTCGATGATATTATCATTACCCATAACTAGAAAACATAGATCCTTAAAATAACTGTCATGATAACCCTCAAATGAAATTGCAGTCACGTTTTGATACTTAGATGCAAATATTTTTGACTTTTTCTTGAAAGCAATAGCCATTTTCTACTTTTCACTTTGCAACAGAGAGAAAGACTAAATTCATAACCATCTTGCTTGTCCAAAAATGGATTTGCAAACCAATCTAAAGAAGAGTACCTGGTAAGTGAAGGTTGTTGTCAAAGAGTGATTACCAGACCTGCATAGGAAAAGAAACGGCCTCACAATCTTCCAAAAACGTCCTTGCACCTATGGTTGAAAGAAGACAAGTGGAGCGACTTTTGTGGAGAGCTCTTGACTGCTCCTGATTGCTATCCAACAACAAAAATGCCAAAGGTAACCAGAAACGCCCAAGGTAGAGGATACATGGTGGTGACCAAAATGCAGGCAACAAAAAAAATCGTGAAACATAAAACATTTTTGCCCTAACCTTCCACAACAAACAATGCGAATACCTTTGCAGAAATGAATAATGTTTGGAGTCCAAAAAAGACAGATAATGATAGCTTAAAGAATCATTATACCCTTTGAAATCCGCGGGCAGAATAGAGGTGATCATGTTGACCAAAAAATCAAACAAAAACCTTTACCAATTTTTCAAGTCAACTGCCGACATAATCATGCCAAAAAAATGTTTTGATAAGACCACATTACTCACACAAGTCGATATCAAAGACTTGATATTTCCCTAATGATCAAAGCTTGGGTCACATTCAATGTGATATAAAAAATTAACCAATGCCATTAGCTGCAGTCGGCCTTAAGGTTGAATTAAATATTAACCAAATGACCCAACACACATACAAATGGAGGATCGAATAGAATGCCCTTTCAAATGCCACCACGATGAAATCCAATGCAATTAATTTCCAATGCCTTAGTACTAGAAGCAAGATATTATGCAATTCTCCATACCAAATACCATTAAGCGAAAGCAAAGGAATGAGCAGTGTGTTCCTCAAAGCCTGAAAGCACTGAAATAGCCAATATTCCTTGTATCAATTCCTCTGACTGAGAGTAGAGAAGTATACCTTTGAGAATTTCAAGACCATTTTTAAATTCAAGATTGCTTGTTACTGATCAAGCCAAAAATAGTCAACCTGTATAAAGCTGATTTATGCCAAGGACAACATAATTGAGATCATCACTGAACCAGTAATAGATTAAACCAGAAATGTATCACCTGATCAAATGGAGACAAATGACCTGTAACCAGAATACCTCAACAAGCATTTGTAATCTGCACATGGAGTTAAACGATCAGTGACACCAAGATAATAAAACCAATGAAGTAAATGTGCCAATCAAAATATGAATCAACTGATAAGATAACCATCAAGATGCCAGATAATCATAAGATGACATCAAGGACAAAAAAACATAAGAGGGATTCAACAAGTTCAATAAAATAAAATGTATGATTTTGAGTCTAGTTTTCAAATATGTAATTTATTCTATTGCGTAGATGATACAAGTTAATTTAATATAGGATGTACAAAATCATTTTTGTAAAGGCACTTTTTTAGGGCCATAACATGCACATGTATGAAAAATATAATTTAATGTAAATAAAAGTATTTTTCTAATTCCTCTTGGAGGAAGATATGTATTATAGTGAATTTTTATTAGAATATTTTTTTATAATTTAAAAAAATATATATATTGTAACATGCCCATTGTTCTACACAGTAACTTCCCTATGTTTTAACCTTAAGTAAATTGTACAAGCATCTGACCATTATGAGCAATACAAATTTTCTTTTCAAATATATAAAGATAGCATACACATTTGAAATAGATATCTTTCCAAACTTTCCCATTGCATTAAATAAAAGTATTACAACTTTCTAAAGTATTGATTACATAATACATGATATCATGATAACATTTCTCTTTTACAATCTTTCCATAGATATGGATACCAAATACACATACAAGGCTCTATTGAGCTTAGTAAAAATAGATATACGAATGGTCTAGGTGTCCTCCATCAATTCTTGGTTGTCTACTAATGAGGAGAAGCATCACTCAAGCACTTTTCCACCAACCTTGGACTAACTGTGGTCCCCACACATCTACTAAACTGATAGATGGCCCTACCCTTCAATGAAGAGATTGGTTTGGTATCCTCATAATAAAATTGACCTTCCTCGAGCTTGGTGTTGTGTCCTACATATCTAGATCTACCACACAATGGCTACAACCTACACATATTACAATCCTTTCCTAGTATTTAAACCTAGATTACAGTGAATTGACAGTGTAAATAGTGGCAGCTTATAGTACTTTGGCAAAAACATTCATCACCCCGAATTTAGAGTGGACATCATATACTTCACGCACCTTCCTAGCTTGATTTTTATTGACCATTCATATCTTATGCATAGGTTATCCCCTTACACCATGGAGTAATCTTAACCTCATGAATATCCTATAACCTCTATGTTTAATTAAGACACTTCTACTAAGTAAATCAAAGTAAATCTAATACTCAACTTAAGCTAAGCATCAACTATATAAGCTCTATCCATAATGTAGTATTTAAACCCTCTATAAAAACCCATTCCTTAATATGGAATAAATATGTATACAATCAAACAATAAATATCCCTAGACTATCAAGAGTCTTTCACTTTCACATAAAGAAGAGAATAATCATTCCCTAATAAGCGACTTATTTTTTTTCCCAAACAAAGGAAATAATGTCACACAATATTTTTGAATACATATAAAGTATAAAAGATTAGAAATAAACATGCCTATTTGTGAAAATCTCCAAATGATCAAACTGGATTCCTACCTCAGCCTTTCCAAAATCAGCAAGTAATTCCCAATTATATTTATTTTTCTCACCAAAAAATAACTCTCAAAAACCTCTCACAAAATCTCAAAACTTCTCTCAAAACTGTCTCTCTCAAACTTAGAATATAAAAATAGCAACAACCTAGAAATTAAGCATCAAGAGTGAATAATGTATCCCAATTGAGGGAGAAAGCGCCTCTATTTATACACCAAATTGAGCAACTACATGCTAGAAACAAACTATGAAAATGACACTTCTTAATCTAAAAGGTTCGACTCAACAAGAAAAAGAAAAGGTGGCAGCTAAAATTGTTGCATAGTAAACACATGCATAGCTAGATTTTATCATAGTGAATGAGTCAATTAAATTCAAATAGACAACAAGAATGATAATTAGAAATGCAAGGTTAATGTCTTCTATAGGTTGACTTATTTTGGCCAGCTTCACATTGACCATTTCCCATATTTTGAATTGCTTCATAAGCTAGAATTCATATTGCAGTTTAGACTTCTAAATGATTCACACTATTCACAAGTTGGCACCACATTATACCCTTTACACCCTTTTCCTTTGGGTTGTTTCTTTTTATAGAACAAGTCAAAGTTTCTTGTACATGAGTATTCACTCTTCCTTTGCCTTTTGACTTAGTCTTGGTTGAATATCTCACATGTTGGTTTGATTATGACTTCATGCGCTTTGCTGGCAAAATTTTGTATTACTCAACATTTAAATGCTTACTACAATGTTTAATGTTTATGCATTGCTCATAAAGGTGCACACTTTCTTTTAGTGTTGCACCATATACTATATGTATAGGCCGTGCATTGTACATAGTATATGATGTTCAATGCAAGTTATGCACTTAATAATATTTAGTGCTATTTGATATCAGTAACACACACACACACATATATATATAACGTAATATGTATATATGTATATATATCTCAACTTACAATTTTATATAATGCATTCTTTGATATATGAATACAAATACACATATTCTCATATTTCACATATTGATGCATGTGTATATATACATATATATATATATATGTATATATATATTAATATACTAGTATGGATGTTTCCTTTTCACCAATACATAGATGTATGTTTATATATATATATATATTCATATAATATATATATCATTCCTTAATATTTAAACACATATATTCATAGTCATATCGATTGATATATACATGAAGTATATACATATATATGTATGTATATATGTCACCTTTGTTCGATCAATATTCCCATGCATATGGGTAATTCGTCCATGCACATGCATAGATACATCTATCTACGTATACTCATGCATGGATTTACTCATGTGTATGAGTTTATCATTGACACACACACACACACACGCATATATATATATATCCCAACAATTAAATTTAAACACATAAAGAAGATCTCACACATCACAAAGAGACTCAACACTTTTAACCCCCAAAATAGGAACGACCAAAAATAAACTTACTATTTCCCAAGCTGGTATCCCATCTCAGCCAAACTAGGACTATGTGTGAGTGAAAGATCAGGTTAGGTCTTATCAAAGGTTACCATACCAAGTTCTTCTCCTAAGTGATATTTCCCCTCTCTTTAGGAGGCTTGATTTTATTCTTGCATCCAACTTAGCACATTGCAGCAATAGTCAACTGAAAACAATACATTTATTTGCATCATATACTTCACAATCATAATCATTTCATAACATTAAGTTAAATCAAACATTTATTATTCACATTTTCAAAAACACATAAAACATAAATACATTTGTTTAAAGCATTTTCACCAAACTAGGTAAAATTAAATTAGTAACACAACAGGGTGTAACATATCCCCCCTTGTGAATCATCATCCCCAATGATTTTAAGTGCAAACATAAACATAAACTAAAAACATAAAACACATCATAATTATTTTTCAAGATCTCTCAAAATAATGTAAGACATGAGGAAACTTTTGCTTAATCTCAGCATAGTCTTCCCAAGTGGCATAATCTTCTGCATATTGTAGAACCTCTCTATTATGTAAGTGAATCTTATGTGTTTCAAGCACCTTGAGAGGCTCGATTGTTAGCACTCTTAGGTACTATACCTATAAAACATTCCAATCAATAACATGCTTATCCCCTGGTATATATTTTTTAAGGTATGAGACATGAAATACATTGTGCATCCTGGAAAGAGTTGGTGGCAATGCAATTTGATAGGTGACAAGGTTTACTTCTTCTAAAACCTCAAAAAG
Source organism: Sequoiadendron giganteum (assembly GCA_007115665.2). NCBI lineage: Eukaryota > Viridiplantae > Streptophyta > Pinopsida > Cupressales > Cupressaceae > Sequoiadendron > Sequoiadendron giganteum. Next base: position 109,894,066 of record CM021104.1, on the reverse strand, counting down.
ACATACATAACATGGAGCTAGTTTAGATGACTTTCCAAACTTGATGGAACCCTTATGAGGTTTAACCCTCAACAACACCTTTTCCCCTACTGCAAATTTTTTGGGTACCCGCTTAAAATCTGCATAGCTTTTATGCCTATCATTGGATTTTGCTAGCCTTTGCTTAATAATTCCTACTTGCTCCTCCATTTCTGATAACATCTTTGGCCCAAGACTTATCATATCCTCTAGCTTATCCTAGCTTATATGAGTTTGACATTTTCTGCCATACAATGCTTCGAATGGAGCCATCTTGATTACAGAATGATAAGAATTGTTGTATGCAAACTCAACTAATGGCAGGTAATCTTCCCACTTGTATTACTGATCCATGCAATACACCCTTAGTAGATCTTCTAGCACTTGGTTAACCCTTTCAGTTTGTCCATCAGTCTCTAGATAATATGTTGAACTTATGTTCAACTGAGTTTCGAGTGAGGAGAACGAAGTTTCCCAAAACCTATATGTCACACATGCATCTCTATCCAAAATGATCTTCTCGAGAATCCCATGCAATATAAACACCTCTTGTATAAATTTCTGAGCTATGACAAGAGCTCCATCAATTAAATTCCCTGTAATAAAATGTGCCACCTTAGTTAGCTTATCCACCACCACCAGAATGACATTGTGCTTATTCCTTGACATAGGTAGACCTTGCACAAAGTCCATGCTAATTACTTGCCACTTACTTTCAAGAATATCATGTGGATATAAAGTATTGTTGGGTGATGATGTTCTTCCTTTACCCTTTTACACTTTAAGCATCTTGCAAAAATCCGTGTAGCATCCCCCTTCATTCCCTTCCAAAAATATAATGGCTTCACATCCGCCAACATATTTGTCACACTAGGATGTCTAGAGTATGGTGCATTGTGAACTTCTTTCTACACCAGATTCCTTAACTCCTCTAAATTAAGTACATAAACTCTCCCTTTAAACCTTAGTAATCCATTTGGTTCAAAGTGAAAACCTTCATACCTTGCATCTTATGCATTATCTGTGAGTGCTTGCTTAACTTGCTCATAAAAATCATCACCCATGGATTCTTGCTACACTTGTCCCTTAAAGTCAATTTGAATTGTTACTATAGAGGCGATATGCCTTCCATGAATTAGGGCATGTGCAACCTAATTCTCTTTTCCCTTAATGTAGTTAATGTTGAAGTCATAGTTAGTAATTATCTCCAATCACCTTCTTTGTTGTGCATTTATATTGGGTTGAGAAAATAAATACTTCAGACCGTGATGATCGGTCTTTGGTTCAAAAGGCTTTCCCATCAGATAGTTTCTCCACATCTACAATGCATGAACAACCGTTGCTAACTCCAAATCATGCGATGCATAATTTTTTTCATAGGGCTTCAACTTCCTAGATTCGTAAGCTATGAATTTTCCTTCTTGCATCAAAACCCCTCATAACCCTTCTCCCAATGCATTTGTGATGACAGTAAAGTTTCCCTCTGGATCAGGGACTTTCAAAATTGGTGTGGTAGTCAAGTTTTCCTTCAGTAGGTCAAACGTTGCTTGACACTTTTCCAACCAATAAAACTTATTTCCTTTCCTTTGAAATGAAGAAATGGGAAAATTTATCTTATACAAGTTTGAAATAAACTTCCTATAGTAACTAGCCAAACTCATAAAACTTCTAACCTCTAGTACACTCTTGGGCACTGGCCACTCAAGCATTGCATTTATCTTAGTTGGATCGAATGCAATCCCTTTTGCTAAAATTATGTGATCCAATTATTGTACTTCCTTCTAAAAGAAGGTACACTTAGAGAGTTTTCCCATATAGCTTGTGCTCTCTTAACCGTTGGAGAACTATCTCTAAATGTTTACAATGCTCCTCTTCATTCTTGGAATAGATTAAGATATCATCCAAGAAAACTAATACAAATCTATCCTAGTCTCTAAATAAATTTTTCATTAGGTTCATGAATGTTTCAAGTGCATTTGTAAGTCCAAAGGGTATGACCGTGAACTCATAATGTATGTATCTAGTTTTGAAAGCAATTTTGAAACTGTCTTCATTTTTTATCGTAAGTTGATGATAACTGGATCACGGATCAATTTTTGAAAACACTGCTGCTCCTCGCATATGATAAAAAAGATCATTAGTACATGGAAATGGGTACTTATTCTTTATTGTATTTTTGTTAAGCATCTAATAATCTATACATAAGTGTAGGGTACCATCCTTCTTCTTTACGAAGATCACTGATGGTCTCCAAGGTAAAACACTGGGTCTTATTAATCCCTTGGACAACAACTCTTCCAACCATGCATTAAGCTCCATTAATTCCATTGTAGTAATCCTATAATTAGGTACTTTGGATACAGGTTTCGACCCTGGTACTAGGTCAATGGAGAAATCAAATACTATTTTGGGAGGCAATCCAGGTAGTTCTTCTAGAAATACATCCACAAATTTCTGTAAGATGGGATACTTCCCCATATCCATTTCTCTAGATTCCACCACTTCTCCTTCAACTTCTTGTGATTCTTGAGGTTCATAGTACATAACATCATCTTGATGAATGACTTCCTTGAATTCTTCAAGTTTATCCATTTTAATTGCAAAGAGTTGGCAACCTTTCTTTTTTTCCCTATACATTTGTAGAACTAAAATTTGTCACAGTTTCACTTCTCTAGGCATTCCTTACAAAAACACTTGGTTACCTAGATCATCTAAGAATTCTACAAGTTTAGCATGGAAATCTACTTTAGATCTATGCTTCCATATCCAATTCATTCCTAAGATGATATCAAAAGAACCTAAGGGAGATATGTACAAGTTTACTTCTGTTGAAAAACTTGGAAGTTCAACCCTTGCCTCAAATAAGCGTTGATTCATTGTTGCTCTAGCTTGGTTTGTATATTCTACAACCAAATATTTTTCCATAAAACCAACCTTCTTAGAAATTTGATTAGCTACTCTAGGTGAAACATTTTATTTATGGCTCCAGTATCAATAATTATGGAAACTATGCCAAACAAAGTGATTGAGTTTCCATTGGGGTGATCTAGTGTTCTGCTTTCCAATTTTCCAATGTTGCATGGATCCTTTGCTGAAATGTAGTTCGTTGAGGAGGAAATGAATTACCATGTGGCTATGAAATTGATGGTTTATTGGGACATTGATTAGCAAAATGATCCCCACCACATGCAAAACATCCTCTTTCTAGTCCCCTCATTTTCATTGGCCTTTTATAATTACCACTATTCCCTTCATCTTTGTTATAGTTATTGATGTTATATTTGTTTCCTTGATGATCCTTCCTCAACTCATTCCAATTATTGCAGGGTCCCTTGTCCCCTTGCCTTTGAAATTACTGCCCCTCATTAAACTCCGTTGGGGCTTAATTAAATTGAGGCCCACTGAACTTCTTTTGATTCTTATTCTCCTGGTAGATCGAGATGACTTTGAACTTTTTCTCTTTCTTGATTGCCTTCTCATATACTAGGTCCATATCATGGTCAAATTGTGTACATCCACCTCTCCACCTATTTTTCCATTTAGACCCATAATGAACTTCCTAATTCAAAATTGCCCATCTTTTTCATACATTGGTACATAATTCAAGAGACGCGTGAATTTATCCCAGTATTCATTCACTGAAGAATCTCCTTGCTCAAGATTTTGGAAATCAATGAGCTTTTGATCGAAGAAAAGTTGGGATGGCTACCTCTTTCAAAAAATCTCAACAAACTCATTCTAGGTCAGCTTTAAAGAATCGATTCCAAGTTCCATCTTCTTGTTCCTCCACTAGTTAGAGGCTTCTATTGTAACTAGAAAGCTCCCCACATAGCTATAGCGATCTCTGAATACTTCCCTATTTCAAAGTACTACTTCATTTGAATTAACCAAGACTCGGCTTCTCCATTGGTGCTTCCTTTGAATTTTGGAGGAGTAATCTTTCTTGTTTCCCTGGAATGATGAGTTTCCAAACAATTTCTCTTGGTTCCCTCATAACATGATTGTGATCTATCACTTTCTTGATCACTAGATTTAGTATTATTTCAAGAATCCTCCCCCTCTCCCTCATTGTTAGGAACTTCTTCATCTTCTTCATTGTGTGGGACTTCTTCCTCTCTTTCTTTTCCCCTTAATTTGTGTTCAAGGTTTCTTATCCTTTCTCTTGTTTCATCCATGACTGCCAAAAAAGGGTCCAACTTAGCTTTAGCATTATTCGGATCTTGTCCAACTTCTTGACTCCCTCCAAGATTAGTTCTTGTCCTAATCACTGCCACAAATAAAAATTATACTTGTAGGTTCATCTTTTACTAGATCCTATCATGGATTACTTACGTATTGAAAACATTCCAAAAGAGCATAATATTCATACATAAGAACTTTCATTGAGGGTCTCATACACAAGTTTTGATAAAAACATAAATTTTCAATTATTCCTAAGGATTTCAATATCCTTCCTTTTACATAGAATAACTATTTAAATAGTCTAGAGGAGATTATCCATCAAATTCACTCTTAGATACATAACTACATGGGATGTAACGTGATTATTACTCATTTCTATCCCAAAAAGGGTAGTAACCTTCATATTTATCTTCTGATACATAGCTTCAAGGAACATATCCCTCTAATTCACCACTAGAGGATATAACAATAAATTCAGCCATAGGTATAACTCAAGGGTCCCTAAATATCAATGTAGGGCCAACATTATCTTCTGAGGGCATATCCTTGGAAAGTGGTAATAATTTTGACTTGGATGAAGAAATAGATGGTAATTATTTGAAATTGGAATCATCTCTCATCCTTCTCTTTTCTTAACTAATTCATGAAAGGGTGTGACAGATAGCCTCATTATCGCTTAGCCAAATGGCATTGTCATGATTGGTTCTCTCTATGGTACAAACAAGGGATTCTCTTTACTTCTTGGCCTGTAGGTAGCGCTCATTTCCTATTACTGACTTTCTTGCAGTTAACTTGAGATGTAAAATCTTGGCACAAGAATTTCTAAAAGTTAGACTCATAATATTGGAGGAGAAAACATAATGAGCACATAGGCTCCAAAGCTAAACCTGGTAGCTCTAATACTATGTGTAAGATGCCCATTGTTCTACACAGTAACTTCCCTATGTTTTAACCTTAAATAAATTGTACAAGAATCTAACCATTATGAGCAATAATTTTTTTCTTTCTAATTACAAAGATAGCATGCGCATTTGAAAGAAATATCTTCCAAAATTTCCCATTGCATTATATCAAAGTATTACAACTTTCCAAATTATTGATTACATAATACATGATCTCATTATAACATTTCTCTTTTACAATATTTTCATAGATATAGATATAAAATACACATACAAGGTTTTGTTGAGCTTATTGGAAATAGATATACAAATGGTCCAAGTGTCCTCTATCAAATATTGGTCACCTACTGATGAGGAGAAGCATCACTCAAGTGATTTTCTGCCAACCTTGGACTAATTGTGATCCCCCACACATATACAAAACTAATAGATGGCCCTACCCTTTAATGAAGAGATTGGTTTGGTATCCTCATAATAAAATTGACCTTCCCTAAGCTTGGTGTTGTGTCCTATATATCTAGATTTGTCACACACTGGCTATAACCTACACATATGACAATCCGTGCTTAGTATGTAAACTTGGATCACAGTGAACTGATAGTGTAAATAGTGGAAACTTAAACTAATTTGGCCAAAGTATTCATCACCTTGAATTTAGAGTGGACATCATATACTTCACCCACCTTCCTAGTTTGATTTTTATTGACCATTCATATCCTATGCATAGGCTATCCCCTTACGCCATGGATTAACCTTAACACTAGGAATATCCTATAACCTCTATGTCTAACTAATACACTTCTACTAAGTAAATCAAAGTAAATCTAAGACTCAACTTAAGCTAAGCATCAACTATATAATCTCTATCCATAATATAGTATTTAAACCCTCTATAAACATCCATTCCTTAATATGGAATAAATACATTCAATCAAACAATAAAGATCCCTAGACTATCAAGAGTCTTTCACTTTCACATAAAGAAGATAATAATCATTCCCTAATAAGCAACTAAACGAATTTCCCAAAAAAAGAAAACAATGTCACACAATATTTTTGAATACATATAAAGTATAAAAGAGTAGAAATCAACATGCCTATTTGTGCAAAGCTCCAAATGATCAAACTAGATTCCTAGCTCAGCCTTTCCAAAATCAGCAAGTAATTCCCAACTATCTCTCTTTCGCTCACCAAAAACTAACTCTCAAAAACCTCTCACAAAATCTCAAAATCTTCTCTCAAAGCTCTCTCTCTCAAACTTAGAAAATCAAAATAGCAACAACTCGGATATTAAGAATCAAGAGTGCATAATGCATCCCAATTGAGGGAGAAAGTGTCTCTATTTATACACCAAAGTGAGCAACTACAGGTTAGAAACAAGCTATCAAAGATGACACTTCTTAATCCAAAAGGTTTGACTTAGCAAGAAAAAGAAAAGGTGGAAGCTAAAATTGTTGCACAATAAACACATGCATCTAGCCAAATTTTTTCATAGTGAATGAGTCACTTAAATTCAAATAGACATCAAGAATGATAATCAGAAATGCAAGGTTAATGTATTCTACAGGTTGACTTATTTTGGCCAACTTCACATTGACCATTTCCCATATTTTGAATTGCTTCAAAAGATGGAATTAATATTGTAGTTTAGACTTCCAAACGATTCACACTATTCACAAGTTGGTGCCACATTACACTCTTCACGCCCTATTCCTTTGGGTTGTTGCTTGATATAGAACAGGTCAAAGTTTCCTATATGTGAGTATTCACTTCACCTTTTCATTTTGACTTAGTCTTGGTTGAATATCTCACAAGTTGGTTTGCTTATGACTTCATGTGCTTTGCTGCCAAAGTTTCATATTACTTATCATTTAAATGCTTACTAAAATATTTAATGTTTATGCATTGCTCATAAAGGTGCACAATTTCTTTTATTGTTGTGCCATATACTATATGTATAGGCTGCACATTATACATAGTATATGTTATGCTATCACTTTCCCTCTTTGGATTGCTTAAGCCTTTTAGCTGATATCTCCTTCACTTCGTGCTTGTGAGCATCTTGGTATTTTTCTCATCCCCTATCTATTGCATCTACATATTGTGATACAGGTTCTCCTCCTTGAGCGAAGATTTATTTTATCACCTCTATTGTGATATGGGTTCTCCTCCTCAAGTAGGGATTGATTTTATAACCTCTTTTGTGATACGAGTTCTCCTCCTCAAGTGGGGATTTCTTTTATCACTCACATTTTATGACATGGGTTTTCCTCCTCGAGAGGGGATTTCTTTTATACTTCATACTTGGTGTTGCGGGTTCTACTCCTAAAGTGGGTTTTTGTTTCACCACACACTTTGTCCATTTCGATTGCACTATTTATTTCTATTTGGCTATCCGTGGAGGTGGGAACACAAAAATGGGGGTTTAACTGAGGCAAACCCCTATACAGCCCCAACACTTTCTCTAGATCTTACACATGCAAGTGTTGAAGATATTCGTGCGTTGTAGGCTTCATCGCTTGCATGGTTGTGAGCATTTCCTTTCTATCTCTTATTATCTTTATCATTTATATTGACGAGTCCAATTAATGGCTCAATTTTGATAGGGTTTATTATCTATTTGATGTTGTTACCATAGACTTTGACATTTGGTTGTTGAAATTTTCCATGTTATTTCCTCAAAACCATAGACATTGGGCATAAGTTTATCCTTGTGACTTTTAATGATATTAACATGCTATGTGAATTATCTATGTTAATTTTACATGTGGATTAATGAATGTTACTTTAAGGTAGTTATATATATGCAATTGTTTGTGTATGCTAATGTTGTTATGCAGATGTAATTAGAGCCTACAAAGTTGAGGAAGTCTCTACCAATTGGTCGGTTGCTAAAGAAGTCAATGATATGATCATTAAAAGCTCAATGGAGGGAAAATCCTAGTTCAAATTAAAGAATGTAACTGCCTTGTAAATGATCATATTTGTTGGTTGAGTGAATATAGGAGGTGTTGTTATGCTAGATCTGCATTAAGGCAAAGTTGGCTTGACTAGATTCCACACATGCATAACTTCCTTTCCTCTTTTTATGCTTTCCATAAGTGGCATCCTCCTAATCTATTGGAGTTGACCACCTTGTTAGGTAGTTAGTAGTTTTTACTTCTATAAATAAGACTCAGATACTCCTTCTTAGAAGGTTGATTGATCTGATGTTGTACTCGCATTTCTAGTTTTCAAGTAATACGGTTATATTACTGCTCTATTGTAATCATGCTTTCAATGAATAAAATGAAGTTATAAGTTTGTTGAATTTGAGTTAGTTTAAGGGATACTCATCCAAGGGGCAAGGGGGGCCACTTGGTGAGAATTACATCCTTTTAGCTCAGTCATTATTTTTTATGTTTAGTAATAGTTACAATTTTGGCAACTGTTTTTACCCGCAACCACTAGAATTATATTATGTGACTGTTCCTACAACCAAAGTAGACAAAGTAGTTTCTTGTTTGTTTGCTAAGATTTCTACTTTTGTCATGTGTTTCAGTTCGGTATAGTTGTTGGTTGATGTTCAGTGCTTATGTTACTTCCTTTCAAGAAATTTACTTTCAACATCATATCTTTTCTATTTGTAGAATGCATATGGCTACAATAGAAACCTAGTGCACATATAGTGCCGACCCATTTCAAGTTCACGTCCCCAAGTTGAAAATTAAATGAACCTTCATGATGAGAAATATATCTATTTAGTATAGATGTCCAATCTTTGAGTTACAAATTTAAGGTCTTAGTTGTTGAATCATTAGAGGAGGCCAACATTTTTGGCACCGTTGTCGGGGATGGTGTCAAACTAGGAAGTATTTCAGAGTCATTTTCAATTTCTTTCTTGTTTTTGGTATTTCAAAAGTCTGTTTTCAACCTACCCTTCATTAGAATAAGTAATGACCCACTATTCTTTCACCAATTCTTCGTGTGAGTTGGCTAATACTGAGTAATACTGCATGCATGGGGGTAGGAGAAGAGATTCTTTAGGGAGATTCCTTCCTAATTACCCTAGCCATGATAAACAACTAGTTGAGTTTCAAATTTTTATAGAAGAAGAAGTAAACCCTTTTGTTGATGCATTTCTAGATTTGGCCAGTTCTAAAACTTCTTTTGAAGAACAAGCTGCCCAAAATCTGATTGAGAACCCATTTTCTCTGATAATACATCAAGCAAATATGGCTGCCCTAGCTCATCCTAACCAACCAACCTTTCATTTTCCTATCCCTCCACAAAATGATGTTGATAACCTCAAGAACATTCCCGCCTCAATTCTTCCTAAATTCTATGGGCTTGTAATAGAGGACCTTGAAACTTTCTTGTTTGAATTTGATATCCTTTGTAGAAGCTATGATTACACTATTGATACGCATAGGCTTAAGTTGTTTCCCACTACTTTGAAAGAAGTTTCTTTAAGGTGGTTTATGAGCTTTGGAAGGAATACTATAAATAGTTGGGATGAGATGAAGGATCTTTAGGATGTAGCAGAAGGAGGATGAGATTTTGGAGGACTATGTTTCAAGGTTCGTGTTTTGTCTGCAACAATCCCCACATCAAGCACTCAATGAAGAGTCTCAAAAAATTTTCTTCCTTAGAGGGATCAATGAAAGTTGCACTGATGATTTGGACTTGATAGGAGGAGGTGATATCACCTAAGATCCTTGAAATGATCTTATGAAGATATGTCAGAATTACTCTAGAGCAAGAAAGGGAGAGGTTACCAGCCTTCTATGGGTAAATATTATGTTAATGGAGTTTCAAGGATGGAAATCACTCACTTACTATCAGATTTCAAGCGAGATATCATAAATAATATGGAAACTCAACTAGATACACTTTAGGAAAAG
>CM021104.1:109724750-109883069 GCA_007115665.2 Sequoiadendron giganteum | reverse complement strand
TCCTAAATACACTGACCTAAGAAGACTTATAGTTGAAGTCATCATAAATGGGATCCAAGTAAAGAATGCTCTAATAGACTTGGGGGTAGCTATTAATGTGATGAATCGAGATATCCTACAAAAACTGAATGTTACAAATTTGTGGCCTACTCCTACTGTCCCGCAGCTTGCTGACAGTTCCATTATTAAACTTGATGGTGTAGTAGAATACCTTGTTGTTATACTAGATTCTTGGGAATATCCAGCATATTTCATGATCCTTTCTGCTAAAAACTCATTATGAGGGTATCCCATTACTTTGGGAAGGCCATGGTTGGATACATTAGATTCCTACATTAGATTTCAAGCAGGGGACATGACTATTTCTGATGGCAGAAGTACTAAAAATCTTTCTCTTTATCCTCTTGCTCAACCATCCCATGATATGAATAACCTTGTTTGGCCTCATGTTGGTCAAGAAGCCAAGGAGATCAATTCAGTAGTGCAACTTATGATGATAGGCATAAGTCCTTTCATGCAGCTATAGGAAGAGGATGAAATATTGACAAATATAATTTTGAATAGTTATGAAATGCATGAATAATAACCTGCTCTTGAGATTGGTTCTACTGGTCCATTGCAGACACTTATGTCTGCTCTTCCTACACCAGAATTTCCTGTAGCAATAGGTATGTCTCATACATTTTTTCCACATGAACTAAAAATGCCATGCATCAATGAAAAAACCATGATAGAGTTGATAACACAAGTGCAAGTTTCAGAAGGTAAACATTTGAACATCAATAACAAGCTTACTAAGGAGCAGCAGCTGTCCCTGAAAAACTTGTTAAAAAAACATCAACTTGCATTTGCATGGGATTACCATGACATGAAAGGATTAGATCCTAAACTATGTACTCATAGGATCTACATCAAAGATGACTGCACACTAGTAAGGCAACCACAAAGGAGAATCAATCCTACATTAAGGGAGATTTTCAAAGGATATCTGTAGAAGTTATTGGATGCTCGATTCATCTATCCTATCTTAGACAACCAATGGGTGTCTCATTTGGTGATTGTGCCTAGAAAAGGAGGAGAATGGAGAGTTTGTATTGATTATAGAGAATTAAATTCTACCACCAAAAAGAATCACTTCCCTCTTTCTTTCATAGACCAAGTATTGGATTCACTTGCAGGCAAGAAGTATTTTTCCTTCTTCGATGGTTTCAGTGGCTATAATCAAATACAAATTGTACCTGAGGACCAAGAGAAGACAATTTTTACCTGTCCTTGGGAAACTGATTCCTATTTAGTGCTTCCATTTGATCTCTACAATGCACCTACAACTTTCTAGAGAGCATTCATTAGTATCTTCTTAGATATTTCACATGAGTGCATGGAAATCTACATGGATGATTTCACAACTTATGGTGTTGATTTTGATGAAGCATTGGAAAACCTAAGGAAGGTTCTGCAAAGATGGGAGGACCGTAATCTATCCTTGAATAGTGAGAAATAATTTATGATGATGCAAGGAGTAGTCCTTGGCCATTATATATCTCACAAGGGAATTCAGGTGGATCCAACCAGGATTGAGGTAATTACCAATCTCTTTATTTTTGCAAAGCAAAAAGATGTTAGGAGTTTTTTGGGTCATGCTGGCTATTATAGGTGTTTCATCAAGGATTTCAGTAAAATGGCAGCCCCACTCTATAGTATTTTGACTAAAGATGTTGATTTCTAGTGGACAAAATATTGTAACAAAGCATTTTCTGCTTTGAAGGAAGCCTTAATCCATGCTCCTATGCTCAAAGGTTCTAATTGGGAACTCCCTTTCCATATTCATATAGATGCATTTAATTATTCCATAGGATTTGTCTTGGGAAAAAAGAGGGAAACATTGAGAATGCAATCTACTTTGTCAACAAAAACCTACAAAGAGCAGAGTTTAATTACACCGTGACAGAAAGGAGATATTGGTAATCATTTATGCCCTCAATAAGTTCAGACATTATATCACTGGGTACTAGATCTTTTTCCATACAGACCATGCAACCATAAAATATCTGATGAATAAGCCCTTAATTATAGGAAGATTAGCAAGATGGTTGTTTCTCATGCATGATTTTGATATCAACATCATATACAAGCTAAGGAAAGTGAATGTTGTAGCAGAATTTTTCTCAAGGTTGACTACATCTAAGGAAACTCAAGTCATTGATGAATCCTTCCCTAATGAGCATTTATTTTCAATTAGTATCCACATACCTTGGTATGCAGATATAGCCAATTATCTGGTTATAGGGAGAGTTCCTCCTCATTCCTCTCCAAAAGAGAGAAGGGTTCTTATTGAGAAATTTTTTCCTTTCTCATGGATTGCATGATGTCTATTCTATACTGGACCAGATCATGCGATGAGGAGATGTGTAAGAGAGGATGAGACATATGATATACTACATGCATATCAAAATGACCCCTATGGAGGGCATTTTGCAGGTAAGAGGACTACAATGAAGATTCTTAATACAGGATATTATTAGCCCACACTTCATAAAGATACAGGCAATTATGCTAGGAAGTGTGATAGATGTCAGAGAATGGGCCAACCAACTAAATCTAATGAGATGCCTCTATACCCCCAAGTAGTTATCACACCATTTGATAAATGGGGACTTGATTTTGTAGGTCTCATTGACCCACCATCAAATGGTAAATCCTACATCCTGGTTTGTACTAATTATGTGACCAAGTGGGTTGAAGTTAAAGCTATGAAGCATGCCATAGATAATAAGGTTACAAAATTCCTCTATGAGGAAATATTCACATGTTATGGGGTTCCAAGAGAGATAGTGATAGATCAAGGGGCCCAATTTACATCAACCCTTGTTGCAACATTGGTAAATGAATATAACATCAGGCATAGGAATTCTACCCCCTATCACCCAAGCCAATGGCTAGTCTAAGGTAACCAATAGGAAAATTGAGGCTATTTTGACCAAAATATTTGCTATTCATAGAAAATATTGGGCAAACGGGCTGCTAGAAGCTATCTAGGCCCATAGAACCAGCTGGAAGAAAACCACTGGTTTCACTCCTTTTGAATTGTTGTATGGAAAGACATCCATGATGCCCATAGAGTTTGAGCATAAAACTCTTAAGATTGCATTAGATCTTGAGATATACATCTTTGAGGCACAAAAGGACAAAATCATGTAGCTGAATGCTTTGGATGAAATGAGAAAGTCAACCCTTCATCACACAAAGATAGTGTAAAATGAAAGAATCAAGTGGCATGAAAAATTCATAAAGGACAAGAAGTTCCAGCCAGGTGACTGGGCACTCCTTTATGACTCTAGGTATCAAGATAATGCAAGTAAGTTGCAAACAAGGTGGCTAGGACCATATGAAGTTGTTGAAGTCTTCTCCAATGGTGTTGTTCAACTCACAACCATTGACCCTATTAGATTTAAGATGCTTTTCAACGGTCATCACCTTAGGTTGTATCATAAGGTGACTTCCAATCCAAAATTCATGCAGAAATTTACTCAACACCAAACCCCTGAACTTCCTACAACCAAAGGAAGTGGACCTAGTTCCCTCCTTCTGGCTAATCAAGGCACATATTCTATCATAATAAAGACTTCCACTTTTGTGGGAGTCAACTTCTTCATCAATTCATCTGCCCATCCATCTCCACCTTTCTCTCTCTTCCATAACTCCACCATGACTTCACTTCACCACTACTTCATTCCATCACCACTTCAATTAATTGCTCACCTATGATTCCTCCACATTCTTTACAACAAATACTCCGAGTTTTTAGGTATGTGTGCACTAGTCTATTATATCTTAATTATCTTTAGTACATTTATTTAATTACTATAAATTAATGTTGATATTCTACATAGCATATAATTATACCCTACCTTGTCAAATCATCATTACCACCCAACCTATGCAGACACATGCTCAAATTTAGGTTGGGGGAGAAGTGTGAATAAAATGTCCACATGTCAATCCATGTCAACAAAATTTGAATTGAGCTAGTTTGAATGATAGAGTGAAATGATGGATTGCATGTGTGAATTGACACCAAACCACTGCCATTTTTATTAGTAGTACCCCTCATTTATGATTCATTATTGCCTTTATTGCCTTAGTCATAATCTTAAGTCACCAAAAAGGTAAAATCTATATGACATTGGCGTTAGGACTTCAAAAGAGTTGAAGGAAGAAGAAATTGGGTCTCCAAATAAAGATTGCAGGAAAGGAAACCTCGCATAAGTGCTTGTTTGATTGCTGATAGCTGAAACAATGGGAGGTCGACTAATTATAAATAAACCCATAGTTCATGATGTGATCCTACAAGATGCACCTTCTCAGGCCGAGTTCAAGAATTGCGGGTGGCTAGATTATTTCCTGAAGCTTGTCAGCTACAATGAGGACCTTGTGCTAGAATTTTCACGAACATTCTCTGAAGGGAAAGCAATGGTAAAAGGGTTAGAGGTGATAGCTACTAAAGAGAGAATTGCAGAGTTAACAAGTTTTTCTGCCGATGGAGAGCTATACCCTGATACTAGAGATGCAAGGACAAATAGGGCTGAATTTACTGAACACGGTGACCCTTTATTGGATGTGGATAAGCAAGGTACAAAGAGAACCTCTCTACTAGAGTCATGGAAACAAGTGGTTGTCTACATTGTGAAGTACATTACTTGTGAGGGCCGCTAGTCAAACCTCTATTATGGACACTTCAAGCTCTTGAATCATATGAGGTATGGGGGAAGAATGAACGTACCTAATGTGTTGTATCATCTCCTTGAAATCATGGTGGATGAAACTCAAAAAGGTAGGGATAATTTTTTCTGTCACCATTGTTTGATAAAATTATTAGTAGAGAAATCTTTACAAGAGGTGTTTGATATGACATGGGAGGAATTTGTAAAAATTGATTAGTCTAGACTAGAAAATGTGTGACCTAGAGCTCTGCCTCAACCTCGTAGGGTTAGTAGGAAAAAGAGTGTTGTTGAAACCACTCTTGGAGCCTTGACTTCTGTTGCAAACCCTAGCATAAACCTTCATGCAACCAAACAAGATATATAAATTAGTTCTTCTGAATCAGAAAATTTATACAAAGATAGTTCCTCTTTAGACTCTAATGTTGGTGTTATTTTTGAAAACCCAATTCAAACTAGGGCCACCATTAGGAAGGAGGAGGAACAAAAGAGAGATGCACAAAAGAGAGAGGCAAAAATGAGGAAAAGGAAACGAAAAAAGAAAACGACAGAAAAAGTAACACCAAACCCAAAGAAATGAAAGGCTGACAGTGTCCTTCCTGCAGCTGAAGAAAAACATGAAATCCCTCCTAAGAAATCAAAGCCAGTCGAGTCAGTCGTTGGTATGCCTCCAAAGAGAAGCCCTGGGCTTCAAAGAACATCTAGGGAGGACATAGAAGCCCCTATGGGGTAGGTGAATGTTGAAGAAAAATATATTTTTCAAGAACACAAAAATATAAGGTTAGAAGAACTTGTTGCTATTGTAGAACAAGTTGAGAATCAAGAGCATAATGTGAATCAAGAAATTGTATAGCAAGAGCAAGAACCCCTACAGCTAGAACAGGGTGAACAATCAGAGTCACTACAGCTGGTGCTATATGAACAACAAGAATCAATGCCAGGTAAGATTTAGGTAGGAACACATAGACCCCATTAATTTTTCATGGAATCTTGTAGCCATGAACCTATGGAGTAAAATGCAAAGGAGAGAAGACAAATGGAAAATGGAAAAATGAAAGCTAAAGGAAGAAACTAAAAAGAAAGATGCATAAATTGAAGAAAAGAACACAAAGATTGTTGCCTTGAAGGAAAAGGTGGATAATGTGGTAGCTTTAGTGCCTCAGATGCTAGCATGCATAACTCCTCCCATAGTCTATGCCCTGCATTTGAAGGAGCGGAATATTTCCTTTAAACTATCAAGGATCATTTCAGGTTTGAATCCTTCTATTGAGACTCCTCATGAATTTTTCCAAACTTATCAGTTTTCCCCTCCTGAAGTTAATTTTTTTTTGTGTGAACTATACCTACATAATTATGATGTGTCCCATGACCATGATTGGAACCCATTTTTGTACATTGGGGATCTCCATTTAACGAAATTTATGTCCTGGATTCAAAATGAAATTAGTTGGGGACAATAGTTTAGGACTTCGGGGAAAGAGAATTCAATACTCCCTTGCCCATCAGAGTTGAATCTAGTAACCCTGCAGACATTTTCCAAGAATGACACATATTTCTTTATCGACCAAGCTACAACAGGAGGATCATGCTTGCTAGAGAAAAAACCTACAAGGAATATGAGAAGGTGGCAAAAAATATAGGGAAATCGGTAATGGGGTATTTATCACAAAGGTGTAATAGTTTGACATATGAGTTGAAGCAAGTTGAACCCCACGCTTTGCAAAACTATGCTGCAACATGAAAAAGAGTTGAAAGATACATACAACTTGGAAGGATGAAGCAACAATTTTGGCTTCCATTAACCTTTCATCCTCCTACACTATTATGGCTCGTTCCAAATTTCAGGTATTACCAGTATGATATAGCTGCAAAAAGGAAAAGATGGAGCAAGTTGGAGAGCAAGCAAGGGTTCTACTGGGACCCCAATTCAGACACTGCAAAAACCTATGTGGGGAAGCTAGCAGTTGTAGACTTCAAAGTATTGATTAGGCAGAGGAATAGTACTCCCTCTGCTAGAGGACCAACAAAACCTTAGGTTGGGGGAGTGATGAGTCTAATTAATGACTCAATTTCGATAGGGTTTATTATCTATTTATTGTTGTTACCATAGAATTTGACAATTGGTTGTCGGTATTTTCCATGCTATTTCCTCAAAACCATAGACATTGGGCATAATTTTATCCTTGTGACTTTTAATGATATTAACATGCTATGCGAATTATCTATGTTAATTTTTCATGTGGATTAATGAATGCCACTTTAAGGTAGTTAGAGATATGTAATTGTTTGTGCATGATAATGTTGTTATGCAGATGTAATTAGAGCCTAGGTTGAAGCCACAATAGTGGTTTACAATTCCAGTGAGGAAGGAAAACTCACAAAAAATGACCCCATGCCAAAAAATGTGATTTTGGGGGTTTGTACGAACCTATGGGTTCGCTCGAACCAAGGTTTGAGCGAACCCATTCCCTAGTTGCCCGCCAAAAAACCAAATAAAAATGCACTATGTGAGGTGCTTTGTACGAACCCCCCATATCCCTCATTCTCCCCCTCAGACACAAAAAAAACCTGATTTTTTTCACTTCGAAGCTCAGTTTGAACATGAAAATAGTGGAGACTTCACAAACCCAACTAGAATTAGGTAGTCCTCAGAACGAGCTATCCAACGAATATAATTTTGATATGTTTTGGTTTTATTATGTATTTATTTTTTTAGTTAAATTATTAAATATAGGTTTTCACCGAAAATGGAGGTCTTTGTTTTGCACATGTGGAAAAAAAGTAGATTATCAAATTTTGTTTTTGAAAAATATGAGTGCACCAGATATTGAAGTCCTTGATCCAACAAAAAAATAAATTGAATTTCGATATATACAAAAAAGTTACACGTTATACAATCACGCTATGTCTGAATTGTAATTGGTTTGACTTTGAAACTTGATTAAAGAAGAAATATTAAATAAAAAACTATCTAACCAAGTGGAAGCACTAGATATCAGAGTTAAAAATCTAAATTCGAAAGAATTATAATTTTATCCTGCATGGAAAAATAGTTATGCGTTATACGGTGTGCGTTACTTTTAAAAAATGATATTTTTTGAAAAAAACCAATTTTCGTGGGAGATGGAAAAAGAAGTGCAATATGATTCCAAAAATTTTGAAAAAATATTTTTAGAATCTACAGACAAAATATGACGAGACTCTAGTTTGAATCATCTTCAAATTCCTCACAGTTTAGCCGCTATAGGTGCCTGAATGTGAGGATTTTGTTAAAATTAATAATTTAAGTGTCCAGTTTGGCCAAAAATTGTAAACCACTATTGTGGGATCACCCCCTACAAAGTTGAGGAAGTTTCTGTCAGCTGGTCGGTTGCCAAAGAAGTCAATGAGATCATTAAAAGGTCAATGGAGGGAAAATCCTAGTTCAAATTAAATAATGTAACTGCCTTGTAAATGATCATATTTGTCGGTTGAGCGAATATAGGAGGTGTTGTTATGCTAGATTTGCATTAAGGCAAGGTTGGCTTGACTAGATTCCATGCATGCATAACCTCCTTTCCTCTTTGTATGCTTTCCATAGGTCGTGTCCTCCTAATCTGTTGGAGTTGACCGCCTTGTTAGATAGTTAGTAGTCTTTCCTTGTATAAATAAGACTCGGATACTCCTTCTTAGAAGGTTGATTGATCCAATGTTGTATTCGCATTTCTAGTTTTCAAGTAATATAGTTATGTTGTTGCTCTATTGTAATCATGCTTTCAATGAATAAAATGAAGTTATAAGTTTGTTGTATTTGAGTTAGTTTAAGGGATACTCATCCAAGGGGTCCCACTTGGTGAGAATTCCATCCTTTTAGCTCAATCATTATTTTTTTGTTCAGTAATAGTTATAATTCTAGCAACTGTCTTTTCCTGTAGCCACTAGAATTCCATTTTGTGACTATTCCTACAGCCAAAGCAGACAGAGTAGTTTCTTGTCCATTTGTTAAGATTTCTATTTATGTCATGCATTTCAGTTTAGTATAGTTGTTGGTTGATGTTTAATGCTTATGTTACTTCCTTTCAAGCAATTTACTTTCAGCATCATGTCTTTTTTGGTTGTAGAATGAGTATGGCTACAATAGAAACCTACTGTACATATAGTGCTGACCCATTTCAAGTTCACGTCCCTGTGTTGAAAATTAAATGAACCTTCATGATGAGAAAGATAGCTATTCAGTATAGATTTCTAGTCTCTGAGTTACAAATTTAAGGGCTTAGTTGTTGAACCATTAGAGGAGGCCAACATCTATTTCACTTTATTTCAGCTTTATCACATTCTGGAAGTTCTCAGTAATTATATTGCTAGTAGTCGCTTAGCTATTTTATGTGAAATTCTCGATTTTTGGTCTGTACGAATGCCAACATGCCAGAGAGATGCCAATGCATTGCGCTATCATCCTAGACCCAGGCTTTTGACCTTTGGCCAAGAGCTTGTCAGTTTGTCCAAAAAATGTTCATGACCTACTCTTTCTAATTCTAGAACTCTCATGTTGTTCCTTGAGGTAGTTTAGGGTAGTTCGCCTCGTGAGGCTCTTTGAATAAAAAGAACTCGTGAGTAGTGAATCCCCCTTCTCTACATTTTGGTGAACCCAACGTGAAACACAACATTTTTCAAAAATCTAGGAATTTATTTACCCCAACTTGGTGGGGTCATAGCTTTTGACTCGGTGCAATCAAATTTTAGGGACCGACGCAAGTTTCGACCCCAAATTATGCTTCGAAGACCTCTAAAAATGCAAATTACTAGAACCTAGAAAATATCAAAAAAATCTGAAAACATGGATTTTTTGTTTTTGTTAGTTTTGTTACTAGTTGACTTGTTTATTCATTGTTTATTATATGTAAGTTAATATTTTCAAAATGAATTTAATATCCTCTTTCATTAGTTCAATTTCTAATTTCATTCAAAGTGTTAATGATATTCCATTTCATGCATGTGATAGTGACTTGGCTTTGCCCATGCCACTTTGTATCTTTGATCCTTCTCATGAGATTCCTCTTGCTTTGGAGGATATCTTGTTGCAAGAAAATGAAATCATTGATACCTTTCTTAACATTACTCTACCTTCTCTTCATTCCAATGCACTCTCTTCTAGAGATGATGCATTTGTGAATGATGAATATCTTCCTTATTCCAATGCACTCTAATCTAGAGATGATACATTAATGAATGATGAATCTCCTTCCACATATGATCCTCCTTGGATCAACGTTGAGAATTTTTCTTCAAATAATTATTCCACTAGTTGTGATGAGTCTATAAATGTAATCTATGTCTTTGTTGCCCCTCAAAGGCCTAAGAGATCGATTATTTATCTAACTCTAGCTAGTCCTTCCCATAAAAGAATTTGTTCTATTAATGGTGTTCCATTTGAGAGTGATTCTTCTGATCTTTTTACGGCTCCCTCTTATAGAGTGGTAGCCCATACTTATAAAAATAGAATGAATGAACAACCAAGTCTTCCTTCAGCTCCTAAACCTACAACTAAAGTGCCTAGTGATTACGATCTTGTTGAGCAACTTCAAGTTACTCTAGCTAAGATCTCACTATGGGACTTGCTTCAATCTACTATGATTTACCAAGGTATGCTTTAGGAATCCTTGTAAAATATCCTCTTGCCTTCTTTCGTTAGGCTGAAAAATGTTGATGCATTGCTAGCTCATATTCGTGCAGATTCATTGAATATTATATTCTATCCACATGAACTCCCACCTTCATAAGTACGAAAGCAAGCTGGCCCTCTAATGATCATAGTTAACATTAATAAAATTGGCATTAGATGTACTCTCATTAACATCAGCTCGACACTCAATGTATGTAGCATTGATCTATTGCCTAATATTAATATTGATCCATCTTCTCTTAATGCTTCTTCTGTTGACATTCATGGGTTTGATAATGTCGGCCAACACTTGTTAGGCACAATAGTCTTTCCTTTGAGGTTGGGACCCATTATTGTGCCTTCCCTTGTATAGGCTATGTCAAAAAAGTTACCTTATAACCTTCTTCTTGATAGATCGTGGTTTCATGCTATGGGTGCAGTCTCGTCTACCTTGCATAAATCTATTAAGCTCATTTGCAATAATCAAGTAGTCAC
The DNA here is from genome assembly GCA_007115665.2 of Sequoiadendron giganteum. Lineage (NCBI taxonomy): Eukaryota > Viridiplantae > Streptophyta > Pinopsida > Cupressales > Cupressaceae > Sequoiadendron > Sequoiadendron giganteum. The sequence goes on along the minus strand of CM021104.1, from coordinate 109,872,215 downwards.
AATCAAGGTTGACCCTAATGCTATGCACTTATGTGAGATGGAAGCTACCCTCCAGGCTTCGTTTGTGCCTACTCTTATTCCTTTAGTGTCTTCCAATGTGTCGATGTTTACTCCAGCAGTACCTACTACAAAGGATGCTCTTGAGGTGGATGTCCCTGAAGAAGATCCTTCTAAAGCAAGAAATTTTAAGTCTATATTTTCTCAAGAAAATGCATGTCTCGGTGATGATTTGGGTTCTATAGACTTTATAGACTCCTTTGGTGGAGAATGTAAAGTCAACCCGATCCACTTGAGCCTTCCAATAACATCATCCCCACCCACTATCAAAGATGAATATTCTTTTGTATCACAGGATTATGCTAACATAATTTTTTAGTGTTGATCCTCCTTCAGAGAAAGACGATTACACTTCTGATAAAGAGGATAATGTTAGAAGTCTTGTTAAAAAGGATGATGTCGATCCAATAGAGGAGTGTGGTCTCCATTTCTAGAATAATGCTCTTATGAAGATCCTCCTTCTCAAGATTTGCAAACACGTTATAGCCCCAACTTTAAGCTTGTATCTAAATGTGGCTATGGTTGTAAAGGTTGTGGGTATAATGAACAAGGCATTTAGGTCCCTAAATAATGTGTACCTCATAAGTGTAATTTGGGGCTTGGTTTCTCAAATGAATAATCTGAGCAAAAACCACGGTTGAATGTTGACATGATGTCCGCTCAACCTTGTTATTGTAGATTGGCCCATCCTCCTATGTCTTCTATCTTCGTATCTTCTTGTTGTGAGCAGTCAAACTTTTCTCCACAAGAGAAAGGGTTACTTCCTAATCCTCATCCTTTATCTGAGCAAGAGTGTATTTTTTTGTGGCTTCTTAAAGCCCTCTTAATTACTCCCCCTCCTCCTGAGAAATCCCATAAGCATGATAAAGAAAATAATTATTTTTGTGCATACCATCGAGTGCTTGGCCATTCCACTAGTGAATGTAAGGCCTTGAAGGATAAAATACACCAAATTCTTGATTCAGGTGCCATCACTCATTCATTTTCTGGTGCACTCACCTCTTCTTTGCATGACAAGTGATATTGGGGCCTACCTCTATCTTGTATGTTCTAAGTATCTTGCATGGTTCTCCTCCCCTGTATGTTGTGGGAAGTGATAAGTTGTTTTGGAGATGAGCGTACTTTTAAGGACCCTCTCTCTGCTCTCTATATTTTAATTGGAGTGTCCCTTAAGTGGACCCCTCTTCCTTTTGAAGGGTTCCTGAGGAACCCCCTTTGAATTTATTTCTCTCGAATGAATTCTCTAGCATCTAGCTCAGGGGTAGCCTGACTAGAACTTTCCCTTCAAATAGCATGTCCCTTGAGTGGACCCCTTTTCTTTTGAGGGGTTCCTGAGGGACCTCTTTGAAATCCTTCCAATTTATTGACGATCTGTGTGACTGTCTGCTTGTTTTCCTACATGGCTACTTTATTTTATGGCATGTTTTATTTGATGATTAACATGTCACTTTACAGGTGCACCTATAAAGCCACTTTCCAGTCTAAATCTATAGAGTCTCCTTTCACTAGGCTTCATTCATGAGAGAGAACTTGGGGGATGCCTCCTTGCAGGTCTACGAGCTTGCAAGGCACTTACTTCTTTGGGCTTCCTTCATGAGAGAGAACTTGGGGGATGCCTTCTTGCAGGTCTGCGAGCCTGTGAGGTGCTTACTATATTGGGCTTCCTTCATGAGAGATAAGTTGGGGGTTGCATCCTTGTAGGTCTGCAGGCCTATGATATGCTTACATAGTACGGGATTTGTCCATCATTGGTTAGAGGGCCTTTTGTGTACTTTTTGAAACTTCATAGTTTTGCGGATCTACAGAGTCCTTTGTTCAAACCTCCTCAGAAGAGAGTACCTATGGAGCCATCTCTCTTGGAAATTTCATTCCTTTCTCTCTCTTAAGTTCTTCAATTTCTCTCTCTTCTCAATGGTGTATACCGAATAAAAGATTTGTATCTTCTTCATCCTGGGTATATGCTCTTTCTCTCTTCGACTTTGCTTCCTTGTGTTTTAGGGGCATTCTTCTCTTGAAGCAATCAATCCTTACCTTATTCTGTCTGTTTAAGAATTTTTCTATGTGTTATTATTTTTAATTTGGGGACAACACATAGTATTGAGACAACCTTTTACATCAAGGTCTCTTTCACCTTGCTAATTCAAATCCTTTAGTGCACTAACATTGTTGTTCGGTGCAATTTTTTCTTGTCTAATGCATTTTTTTATAGGTCTTTAGCCTGGGGGCATGCTTCCTTGATTCAAAGAGTTGTCTACTTTCTCTATAGTATCCTTTTGGCATAATGATGTTATTTATGTTAGTAGATTTACTTTACAATGGATAGTAGTGTAGATTCATACGCCCTCTAAAGTGGGAGCAAAATGTAATGTCCTAAAATTGCACCCCTTACAATTTAACATACATTCTTGTATCCACTCCCTTAGCATCATGTGTAGGCTCATTTTAGCCCTTGCATCAACCTTTTCCCCTCTTAGGATGCTCAACACCTCTTTTCAGCAGCTAGCTTCATGCCCCAAGCTTTGCATCAAACATTATTATTTTACTATTCATGTCGTTTTGTAGTGTGATGTGTCTAGACACTAGTGCACCGTGCAAATGTGTGTGCATCATGCTAGTGTCTTGAAATGTTTCAAAATTAAATTGATCCATTTTCATGCATGTTTTCCACTTGTCATCTACTTTTATCGGTGGTAATGGCTTGGGACGCCTTAAAATGGCTCAAAAAGCTTATTTTCCCTCTTTAAGAGTCATCTTCTTAATCCATTTGGTCTTCTAGCTCCTTTTGCCTCTAACTTCTTTCTAGCCTTGGCTCTGACACTTTCTCTCTTGTTATTTTGTTTGCACAACTTCGTAGAACTTGCTACAACAACCTCAAGCACTCTCAAGCCTTTACAACAGTCTTTGCAAATCTCTTAGCCCTTGCAAGTATCACTTTCCCTCTTTGGCTTGCTTAAGCCTTGTAGCTGACATATCCTTCGCTTCATTCTTGTGATCATCTTGGGATTTGTCACATCCCCTATCTATTGCATCTACATATTGTGGTACGGGTTCTCCTCCTCAAGCCAGGATTGCTTTTATCACCTCTTTTGTGATACGGGTTCTCCTCCTTGAGCGAGGATTGCTTTTATCACTCAAATTTTATGATACGAGTTCTCCTCCTTGAGTGGGGATTGCTTTTATCACTCATATTTGGTGGTGCAGGTTCTACTCCTGAAGTGGGTTTTGCTTTCACTAAATGCTTTGTCCATTTTAGTTGTACTCTCTCTTTCTATCTGGTTGTCTGTGGAGGTGGGAACACAAAAATAGGGGTTTGACTAAGGAAAACCCCTATACAACCCTAGCACTTCCTCTAGATCTTATGCATGCAGGTTTTGAAGACATTCACATGCTAGAGGCTTCATCACTTGCATGGTTGTGAGCATTTCCTTTCTATTTATTATTCTCTTTATCATTTCTATTTCACTTTATTTCAACTTTATCACATTCTATCATTTTCATACATTCTGGAAGTTCTCAATAATTAAATTGCTAGTAGTTGCTAAGCTATTTTCTATGACATTCTCACTTTCTAGTCTGTACATACGCCAATGTAGTAGAGAGATGTCAACGCGTCGCACTGTCGTCCTAGACCCGTGCTTCCGTCCTTTGGTCGAGAGCTTGTCAGTTTGTCCAAAAAATGTTCGTGACCTACTCTTTCTGACTTTGGAAATCTTGTGCTATTCCTTGAGGTAGTTTAGGGCAGTTTGCCCCATGAGGCTCTCTAAATGAAGAGAACTCATGAGTAGCGAATCCCCCTTCTCTATAATATAATATATAATATATATATATGTATGTATGTATATATATCTCAACTTACAAGTTTATATAATGCATATTCGATATATGAATACACATACACATATTCTCATATTTCACATATTCATGCATGCATATATACATATATATTAATATACTAGTATGAATATTTCTTTTTTCTCAATATGTAATATATATATGTCACCTTTGTTTGATCGATATTCCCATGCATATGGGTAATCCATCCATAAGCATGCATAGATACGTCTATCTATGTATAATCATGGACATATTTACTCACATGTATGAGTTTATCATTGACACATACATATATACATATATATAAATTTTATGTATATATCCCATCGATTAAATATAAACACATAAATAAGATATCACACATCACAAAGAGACTCAACACTTTTAAACCCCAAAATAGGAATGACCAAAAATAAAACCCCAAGCAAGACTAAAGGCAACTTACCATTTGCCAAGCTATTATCTCAACTCAGCCAAACTAGAAGTGTGTGTGTGTGTGTGTGAAAGCTCAATTTAGGTCTTATCAAAGGTTACCAGACCAAGTTCTTCTCCTGAGTATGACTTCCCCTCTCTTCAGGAGGCTTGATTCTATTCCTGCATCCAACTTAGTAAATTGCAACAGTTGTCAGCTAAAAATAATACATTCATTTGCATCATTTATTTCACAACTAGAATCATTTCATAACATTATTTAATTAAATCAGACATTTATTCTTCACATTTCCAAAAACACATAAAGTATGAATACATTCATTTAAAGAATTTTCACCCAACTAGGTAAAAGTAAATAAGGAGTAACACAATGGGGTGTAACATATATTTTTTAATTAATTTTTATTGACCTTAATTGTTATTTTTAAAAACCCCTCATGTACGACAAACATAATTTGAGCTAAATGAATCATAAAATGTTTTAATTATTTTTTATTTTATAAATAATAATGTCTAGATTGCATTGGAAAGAACCCTAGTTGGAGGGAGGTTATGTGGAATATTGTGAAGCTTTAGCTTCCATTTTGGTAGATTACCCCTGCACTTTCTCAAGGATTCTTGATGACCTTGATTGGGGATATGACTCAAAGTGGAGTCTTCTTTATTTCTCTTGGTTATCAAGCTCTTAAACTTCATAAATCAAGAGCGAGAGAGTTCCCCTAGTGTAAGAGAATCTTGAACAAAGATGGATGGCCCACATATAATTTATTCCTTTGGTTATTGTATCATAGCAAATGCTTAGCTTGGGAAGATATTATGAAGAGGGGATACTATGGACCATCCCTATGCTCTTTGTGTAGAAGCAATGAGAAAAACAAAAATCACATGTTCTTCTTTTGTCCCTTTTCTAGGGAAATATGGCATATGTGCTAGAATCTTTGGAATAGACCTATCATTCAACTGACTTCTTTGATTGATCTTTGGAACAACTTAGGATATTCTTCTTCTTGTGCTTCCTTCCTTCTCAATGCTTGGGAAATTGGTCCCTCTTTTATTCTTTGACATATTGGTTGCAATGAAATCATTGCATCTTCCAAGAGTATCAAAGCTGAGTCCCTCAAATTTGGTTGAAAATCAAGAAGAATGATAAAGAGGCTATTGAGTCCAAATTCATTTTTGAAGGTTCTCTCTCCACTTTTTATATTCATTTGGTCAAGCTCTTGTACCGATCTCTATCTACTCATCCTTGGGTTTGATTCAATTCTAGAGCTCAATTACTTGTGAAGGTTAATAGATCTAGAAAATGGTGTCCTCCTCCCAATGGATATATTAAAATTAATTCTAATGGTTCTTCTAAAGGTAATCTAGGTATAGCTAGTATCGAGGGTGTTGGAAAGAATAATAATGGATCAATTTAGTTCTTCTTTTCTATACATATGGGTGTTCTTTTAAACAATTTCATGGAAGCCTAGGTAATTTTAATGGCCTTGATGGGTTATCTATGAAATTGGCTACATGATTCTTGTTTCACAGTTGAATAAAACAAATTTCTAGGGGGCATCGTGGAGCTTGACAAGGGTGGCATAACAAATTATTGGCTTATCAACTAACTTTGACTCGATTTCCTTCATCCATATCCCTAGAGAGTGAAATAGGGTTGCAGACTACCTAGCCAGGTGGGCTTCTGATGGAATTGAGAATATCATATAGCTGACTAGAATAAGTTGGACTATAAAAAATTGCAACTTCTCCATAGGTTTATTCATGATGATCAAAGGGAGGATGGGTAGAGTATTCTAGACCCTCTATATTTTTTATGGATATCATCTCTTGGATTTGTAGGATCCCCTAGTGGTTCTTACTTCTTTTATATATTGTGATGGTTGTCATCATCTAGAAATCATGTAGTAATATTTAATTTGTTTAGGTATTTTGAATAAAATGTCAGTTTTAACTAGAAAAATGATGTCTAGATTGATGAGATATAACTTTTTAAAAATTTAAAGATTAAAAGTTATTAAAAAATCCCTAATACCTAGAATTTCAAGTTTATGGGTTAGTTTCCTTAGAAAATAATTAATAAATATAATACGTGTCCAATCATTTTTTATATATTTGGAAACTATACATCATCATCTATACAGGGTTTAATTTGTTCATTTAAAAAAGATTTATCTACCATATTGCTAAAGTCATTTTTATCTTATTATTTTCATGGCATTGTACTAGTAGGTCCTAGGCTAAGGGTTGGATTTCCAAGCCTAAAACAAAAACAAAACTGCTTTTCAAATTTTTATTTTTTATGAAACATGTACTCACTCCAAATGCATACCTGTTCTAAAAAGGAGCAGGAATATAATGTAAATAGAAATGAGTAGTTTTATTTTAAAATGCATACCCATTTCATTTTAAAATGAGGGTGCCCATTTTAAAAATCAAAATGAGTACTTATTTCATGTATATGTATAAATTTAGGTTTAAGAGCCTAATCCTAAACAAGTACCCATTTTTTACATAATGGGTACCCATTCTTGTTGTCAATTTTTGAATCTCAACTGTCATACCCACTTTAACACAAGTGAACAATGACACAACCCAATCCTTTTTTTTTGAATCTCCACATAATAATTTAGAAATTAAAGGAATAAATTTAAAGTAATTTTTTTCGTTTTTTTCATAATAGTTAAAGATTTTGTTAGAACCCATTTATTTAATTCAAGTAATTAATATTAATTAGGGAATCAATTCTATTAAAAGATATATAATGGCCACAAGATTATTTTCAAATCAATTTGTTTGATAGTAATTTAAATAGCATTTGATATTTTAAATTTAATTAAACAATTTATAACTCTCAAGTTAATGAAAAACTAAATTAATCAACTCAAGAGATAGAATCCCTAAATCAAATGGAAATGGTGGAATGCTTGGGTGAATGTGTCAGGCATTGGTTTCCTACAAGTTGTCATGTGGGGGAGGTTATGCACTCTCCCACAAAGGTTTTCTTATCTGTGGGTGCCTTATACCCTTGCATTTATTTCAATTTAATTTCTTCCAAATGCGCTCTTGAAGTTTTTGGTGTGGTATGGTGTGAATTCTCCCCTCTGCATGTGTGTATTATTTGTTAGTGCTTCAAACTTAGTGATTTGGGGTTGTAGTGTGTTTTCAATTCCTCTAACTATTAATGGAAGGGGGTACAGATCCCCTAACCATGAAGAAATTAGGGTTGATAATGGTAAAAATTGTGAAGCCCGAGGTTATGTGGCTAAATCATTCAAATAGGCACTTTGCAAACAAAGGTGTTATTGTTCTTGCCTTTGCTAAGTTTCTCGTGGAGGTACGGCTTAGCGATAATGGACACGAGGAAGGTAAGTTTCCCTTTGAAAACCCTAAGGATTTGTATATCTCTCCTAATTTTGAAATGAAAGGAGTAATTAATAAGGGAAGATCTAGGTTAAAGGATTTTAAAATTTTCTTAGTGTCGATGGATACAAACAAGGTCCCTGACAAGAAATTTTTGGATGCTTGTTTCTCAGAAGTCTGAGCTAATAAATTTGGTATCCAGTTGAGTTTCTATAGAATGATACAATGTGGATTGTTTGTCATTTTTTTAGGAACAACATCATGCAAGAAAATACCCTAGAAAAACCCTATTGGAACATAGGGAATGGACTTTTTGTGCCTTAGCCCGATCCCCTGTGGCCATTGTTGAAGAGATTTTTGCTCTGTCATGCCCTAGGTGGGTGATCACAAAGAACCTTCCTCCAGAATTTTGGAAAAATATTTTGTAGATTCAGGCTCCAATAGGTGGAGTTGTGTAGATAGATGAAGCCAAAGTGTCCCTCCCACATCTGGATGCCTGTGCCCTCGTGCCTTTGGTTGCTAGAGTGGAAATCCTTGAAAAACATTGTAATCAATAGAGATGGTTGTCATTTCATTTTCCCTCTGGAAATATTGGGTGGTGTCAATTCTTACTATCTATAGCGTAAAAAGGGGCATATTAGCAAAAATTACCCAATAATTCAAAGAAATAATTTTAAAAAGGCACCTTGAGGCCATTATCGGCTAAAAATCCTATTAAAAACCCTAAGGTAGTCACTTTCATCTCGAAAACTGGGAATACGAAAGGATTCCCCCTGCGATCTCAGTTGTTCCTTGTGCTTAGAGGAAAACCAATCCTCAACTAAGAAGGAGTGCAATCCCTCTTCAATGAAGGATGTTGTCTGCCATAGGAGAATAGATCTCCACTCAAGCCCCATCAATAACCCCTTTGAGATTCTTTTGCAAAAAATTTTCACCATTATTTCACAAGAAGGTTGTGAGGATATTTCAAATTTAAAAAAAATCATAAACCCCTCTCCTGTTGAGTTGGCTTCTTTATCAATCCCCCCACCCAATGTCTTACTAGTGATCCTTTGTTAATAAAGAAATTAAATTCCCAAAAAATTGCTATGAAAAAATTAGGCAAAGAATTGAAGATAATCTGTTAAATAGATATGTTGATAATAGTTCCTCAAAGGTTTTTGAAAATTGATTTAATAGAACCTCTAACCAATTCTATTTTGAAAAAACTAAGCAAGTTGAGGACAAGGTTAAGGCTAATAATTTGGTTGGGAGCAGTGGGGAGGCCTCCCTAGAGATGACTAGGGTCTCTATAAAAGATAAGGAGCCTGTGGAGGCTGTTAGCCCTAATGAATTAAGCACCCAGTTGAGCAGTCTTAACGTTAACTCGTGCGTTGAAGGGGAGAACCCCTCTCTGGTCTTGGGGGAACCCCAGATGGGTAAAGTTTTTCTAAGAGATCCTAAAGTAAATTCTTCCATTTAATTGGGGTCATCCTCGCCAGTTGAGGAATCTAGAAATGTCCCCAATCAAACTAGCAGCCCCAACCTTGACCATAACTCTAAAAGAAAAAAAATTCTCCACCCCCTTGGTTTTAAAGAGATTTCTTTCTTAGTTCCTTCCGATCTTTATCATAATATCTACATATAGGGAAAAAGGATTCTTCATACATATTTTGTACCGTGCCAAGAGTCAGATTCAGATGACGATAGATATATACTTGTTCTTGAAGATTGTGAAGATATCTATTCAGATTCAGGTGACAATACAAATATACATCTTTGTGAAGATTGTGAAGATCTCGATTCAGATCCGGGAGATAGTTTTGAAAATTAAGGAAGTTTTGGAATCCTATGGAATTTACAGTTTGAACTTCACCACATATAGTGCAATTTCTTGTAATGCACAAATTCAATGCTGAGAAAAAGCCTTCATTGAAATTCATTCAGATCTGCAAATTGTTGAGATAATGAAGGCTAACGGCTGAAGGCCAAAGGTCTTCGCGGTTTCGGTCCATTCTCCCATGTCTCTTTAGCTGATCGTGTTGGTTAATATATGCAACCTTCCTAAATGTAAAGAATACTTTTCATATCAATAATATTTCCCTGCTCAGTGTGGACGTAGCCACTATTGTGGTGAACCACGATAAACAGCGTGTGCTCTGTTTTTGCTTGATTGCTCTGTTATTTACTATTCTGCATATCTGAATTCTCATTTTTCAATTCTTTCATTTCACAATTGGTATCAAAGCTGGGTGTACAGCTGTTTCAAAAATTTGGTAATTGAATTTCCAGAAGATGGAAGATTTGAAGTTGTAGAAATTTTCTAGGAAGAACTTCGGGATATGGAAGATTCAGATGCAATCTTTGCTAATTAGGCAAGATCTTGAACTTGCGCTTGAAGGAAAAACAAAGAAGCCTGCTGCCATGAAAGACAAAGATTGGGAGATTCTTGATGAAAAGGCCAAGGCAACGATCTTTCTTTTGGTAAATGAAAATGTTATGTTCAATGTTGCAGAAGAGAAAACAACAAAAGAGGTTTGGGATAAACTTATAAAAACCTATGCTATGGCGTCGGCTACAAATAAAGTGTTCATCATGAAGAGGTTATATAAGCTCAAAATGAAGGAAGGTTGCATAATGGCAAACCACATTAACGAATTCAACACATTGATCAGCCAAGCAAATTTGGTTGGAATGACTCAAGGTGACGAAAACAAAGTTGTTCTTCTTTTATGTTCTCTACCAAACATTTGGGATGGAGTTGTGACAACCATAAGCACTTCGGCATCAAGCTCCAAGAAGTTGGTTTTCGATGAAGTTTTAGCTACTTTCATTTTCGAAGAATTATGGAGGAAGAATGATGAGCCCTCATCCGGTGATGCTCTCACTATGGTAAGCACCGAAAATAGAGGGAGAAGCCAATATAGAGGTACATATAATCACAATCCCAACTGTAGAGAATTAAAATAATTGTGTTCTTATGATTTGGGATTTTGTTAAATTTCAAGCATTCTTTCAGCAAATATGGCGGCGCTGAGGATAAATAACTGTGTGCAAGCATTTCCTACTGAGGCCAATTTTGATTTGAAAATTTATTTCAATCAAATTCAACAATCAATGGCAGGTGAAGGTGAATTGGGTTTTCATGTGCTATTAGCTATGGACGAACTTAACTGTGGAGATCCAGAAAGACAGTTTGCAGCTCTGGTTTAGCTCGCCGAAGTGTACAACTTTGAAGATGAAGACATGAACGAAGTACTTGTACCTACTTTGGTTGATTATCTTAGGAGAGCAGATTGGCCGCAACTTCAGATTCATGCAGCTCGCATCTTAAGGTATTTGGGAAAGGAAAACATATTTGTTTTCACTAAAACTCAAGCAACGCTTGAGCTTGTGAAGCTTTTGGAATCTCCCAACGAAGATGTACAGCAGCAGGCAGTTTGGGCATTATCCCATATTGCATACATGCATGCGGAATGCTCTTTCAATTAAAGGCTGTTATTTAATCTACAAATTTACTTCCACCATCGCCATCAAGTTCGGTTTACACTATTCCGAGATGCCCTGTCGCTACTGTTAAGAATTTCAAAACAAGAGCCCATTGAGAAGACAATCGGTTTCCTTGAATACTTGAAGCCTCATTTTGAAAGGGAGCAAGACGAGGAATTGCTTAAAGAGGTTTCAATGGCTGTTTTGCATTATTGCGAGGGAGACGACGAACAGAAAAAGGCTGTTGAGCAAACTGGCATTTATGCAAGAGTTGTGAAACTTGTCTTTCATTCTTGTCCGGATGTTGTGCGACCTACGATGGAAACCATTGCAAGTATTAGAATTTATGCTGAAGTTCTGAGCAACAAAGTCCTTTTGCGAATCCCGTCAATTTTGTCATGGGAGGACAATTCAGACACAATGAGAGAGCTTCATATCCAAGCTTGTCAGATAATCTCCATTATCACAAGATGAGGCACGGAGGATGATATAGACCTTCTAATTAAGGCAGGTCTGTTTCCTACACTTGTGGGATTCCTCTGTGTAGAAGGTGGGGCCTATGTGAAGCAAGAAGCGGCTTACACTATCTGTAATGCAATTTGTGGTAAGAGAGAGGAGCAGATCGAGTATTTTATAGATCTTGGCTGTCTAGAGCTGGTGGGTGATCTTCTTACAATACAGGACCTTGTGCTTACAAGGACTTGCCTTCAAAGCATTGAGAACATGTTAGAGGTCGCATTTGGGAACCATAAATACACAAATCTTTTCAACTGTACCCGTATGAGGAGCAGAATTTCTGAGTTGAATATATTCAACAATCCTTCTGATCTTTATCATAACATCTACATACAGGGAAAAAGGATTCTTGATACATATTTTGTACCGTGCCAAGAGTCAGATTCAGATGACGATAGATATATACTTGTTCTCGAAGATTATGAAGATATCTATTCAGATTCAGGTGACGATACAAATATACATCTTTGTGAAGATTGTGAAGATCTCAATTCAGATCCGGGAGATAGTTTTGAAAATTAAGGAAGTTTTGGAATCCTATGGAATTTACAGTTTGAACTTCACCACATATAGTGCAATTTCTTGCAATGCACAAATTCAATGTTGAGAAAAATCCTTCATTGAAATTCATTCAGATATGCAAATTGTGTTTTTTTTTTTTTTAAATTTAGGATGTAATGTTCAATTTGTATGCAATTCAAGGAAGGAACGATGGAATAATTATGTTTAAACATGGATTTTTTTATTCAAGATGTAATGTTCAATTTGCATGCAATTTAAGAAATGATGGAATAATTATGTTTCAAAATGGATTTTTTATTCAAGGTGTAATGTTCAATTTGCATGCAATTCAAGGAATGATGGAATAATTATGTTTGAACATAGGTTTTTGTTATTCAAGATGTAATGTTCGATTTTCATGCAATTCAAAGAATGATGGAATAATTATGTTTGAACATCGATTTTTTATTCAAGATGTAATGTTCAATTTTCATGCAACTCAATCAATGATGGAATAATTATGTTTGAACATGGATTTTTTTGGATTAAAAAATAAAAAAGCCACATACATGTGACATCACTTTTCTTACCTTTGCATAAATCTTGTATAGCTCATAATACTTTTAGTTTATGTTTTTCAGTTTAATGTGAGATCTTTCTATATATATAAATATAAATATAGATTTGTATTATGATGATTAATTAATTATTATTATAATTATAATTATATTAATCTATTAATTTTTAGTTTGGTATATATATATATATATTGAAACTTTCTTTTTTTTGTATTAGTTATTATTGTTTTATATTATAATTATATTGTTTTTCATTAGTATAAGAATATTGTGTATCTTTTACAATGTGCTAGTAGTTTATATACTTTAAAAGATGATTTCATAATTCATAGCTAATGGAGTCTCATTATCTTAGAATGTTATAAAAGAAATCAACTTCATTCAAAATATATAAGCATTGGGCTAAACTACAACTAATGTATCTATTTTTCCCACTCATTGTAAACATATATCCTAAGATAGTTTTCTAAATAATTTTAATCCTATTTAATGGTGATAGTAGAACATATTCAAATTGAATGTTACTCCAATAAATTGGAATTGTTTGTATAGAGAATTTTCATATGGCATTAATAAATATGAATGTTTGATGATGTCCAATTTAACTCAATGCATGATAAAAGTATGTTTTCATAATATTTAGTCCATTTAATATACAACTAATCACAAATTATCTATATACAAAAATTTCAAATAATTTACTATCACAAATGTTTCATCTTTATTGAAAAATTCCCTCTTTATGACACTATAATTTTTTATTTTTTTTATAGTTAAGTGTTGTCAAGGGGACAGCTCCTGAAAAATACGTTCAAAAGATGCATGACGTAACCACTAGGGGTGCACTGACACAAATAAAAACATTCCATCTAGCCTAATATGCAGCAACCCAAAAATGGGTGTGACCACAAATTATAATTCCAAAATTCCTTCTTTCTTTGAGGATCTCAGGGACATTGGATGATTTTGTTTTGAAGGTGGAGATTTATTTTTCTTCACCTCCGTCCAAGCCGGTTGGTCATCTGAGGAAGGATGTTGGCCCAAGCATGAATCCGCTAGCAAGGAAGAACCAGGATTGCAATCCGTCATAGTAGCCATCGAAAGCAAAGATGAGACAGAATTGGAGACCTCCAAAGATGGAGAAGTAATGCCAACATCGTCTTGCTTTGCATTAGGCTTAGGCATCAGAACATAGGAGTCTTCCTTAGCTGAGTGGGAGGGGACCAGAGCCAGAATAGTTTTCTGCAGTGCAGGAGTGGAGGCATTAACATTTTTTATAGAAGGTGAAACAACATAATGTCTAGATTCAACCCCAGCCCACCATGAGGGTTTGTTGTTTGGGGCAGCCCTGGTATTCTCCCCAAAACGTCTTTTACCGCAGTGTGCAGTGACATGTTCTGTAACAAAGCAAATTCGACACTTGAATGCAATCTTTTCATAGTCTAATGGTTGGCACCACTTTCTTTTTCCAACTTTGAGAGATTTTTGTTGGGAGGCCATTTGAAACTTCCATTTCTACACATAAGCAGGCAAAAGATGAATTTTCATAGTTGACTATTTCTTCAGAGAGGCCATAGTATTTTCCCAAGCTGTTGCCAATTGCTTTCAAACAGTCAATTTCCCAAAATTTTAATGGGAGGTAAGGTAAATGGACCCATAAAAATGCCGATGAAAATAACTCTATGCGTGGATCAAATGAAGGGGACCATGGTTTCATGTACAAAAAATCCCCTTGGAAGAACCAAGGCCATGTTTTTAACACCATTTCCTTGTCATTTGTAGATTCAAATTCTAAGATAAAAAAACCCTTTCGCACACAGGTAGATGTTGATTTCATTTTCTAGGTATTCCTTCCAGTTTTCCTCAATCCATAAATGGAGGTCACATAATTTAGGCCAGACCTTAGTAAATCTGCAAATTAGTGCGTGCTCTTGCAGCTAGTCTTCTTTGTCACAGACAAGGCCATCTAGTATGAGCTCAAGGGTAGGTACTTGCTAAACGGAAAATGGAGGGATCAAAGAGGCTCCATTATGATGCGTAAGAGGCTTTGAATCTCTCTTGGTAGGGGATGTACTAGTAAATAGTGAGCCAAGGGAGAGCCCCGACCCATGAATGTCCTTATGTGAAGAGGAAGGGCAGGTATATAGGGCATCGATGAAGCTTTTCCGCTTGCAATCTCTACCATCCTAGCGCGGATCCATCAAACCATCCACTGCATGTTTAACAAAATCCACAATGTCATTTTTTGGACTCAACATATTCGCCAATGAAGACTTAGGGTTACGCTTAGGAGTGTCATGCACCGGATCACACATGGTCGAATCAGATGTGGATCCAGAAATGGCAAACACCTTTGTTGACTTTGCCTCCCTGAAGGCGCCTTCGCCATCACCTCTCATGGAGTGAGACACACCTATATTCAGAGCATATGCTGGAGTTTTCATAGCAGACACCATTTCATTCCCAATCTATAACACTATAATTTATTAATAACTTTTATTTTTTAATAAAAATAATTATTTATTATATATATTTTATTTATTATTATAAAATTAAATATCTTAATTTTAAAATGATACAATTCAATATAATATAATTAAATATAAAATATTAATCTTGGTGAAATAAATAATAAACATCACTATAAAATGAATAAAAATATCTATTATTCTTAATATTTAAATAGTAACACATATATAACATTTTCATAAAAAAATATCTTATTTGTGAAGGAGATGAGGAAAAATAAAATAAATTTAAATACATATTTGTTTAAGACTTACTAATATTCTATATGTAATCCTAATACATCATAAGAAATAAGAAAGAATAAATTAATTTAAATACAAGGAATGCATAATTGTTTAAGAGTGATAATACTAGCACTTGCATCTAAAGGAGGTTCAAATATTATACTAATAGAAAACTACATGTATGTTAATATGTTAAAGAGTATGTGTTTGTGCATGGATTTGTTGCAAATTATAGTTGCATGTGGCTAGCTTAAACAAATAATAATTTAAGTGTTAAATAATGAAATCAAATAAACTTAGACAAATCTATATTTTTTCCTTAAATAAATTAAGTATTATCTTATTATGAAATATTTGTGTTCAAATTGGAAACATAAAGTAATGCAAATAAAATATTTTTTTTAATTAAATTGACATAAATCACTACAAATGGAAATACAATGTTCCCATCCAATTGTCAAATCAATATTTATCTTTATGTGATACGTGATATTTTTTAGGATTTCACCATTAAGCACATCTGGTTTACCATTAAATGGCAATTGAAACTTTTTTTCTAACCACTCAATAGTGGTTTGCAAGTATCATACATGTTTCTAGCTCAAATATCACACTATATGTAGCTCATATCGGTCAATTTTAACATGGTAGTCATCCTAGTTCACTGTAGGAAATAATGAAGTTTTCATATATAATAAAATTCTTTTACATCAAAAATACATCATCATCGTCTTAGGATGACACTGTACACTTGCCTCTTATGCTCAACCTTGGTTCAACACCATTGAATTAGTCCATCCAGATGTCTTATTGAGAATAACATGACCCTTACAATTCATATTTCTTAATTTTTTTTCTAATAACCACCAATTAATTATCAAATTCAAATCATACACACAAAGATGGATAAGTTTCAAACAAGAAAGTAAAGTCAAATTATGGTCGTGAGTTATAAGGAAACTCCATGAGCATGTGGAAGTGAACTTGAAAGATATATAGTCAAATTTCTAATATAACAAGATCTAGAAATATTGCATTAAGATGAATGATTTTTTAACATTTGAACATTAAAATAAACATTGATTTAATATCTAAATCAACATTTATTTATTTAATTTTCATATTATTTTATATCAATCTCAAATTATATATTTAAATAGATCAATATTTAATTAACTTAAATTATTTATATTTTGAATAAAAATCCCTTACAATGACATAATTTGTTAGTAAAAGAAACTTAAATTTAACTTTAAAAATATGAATACCTCTAAAAACACAATCATAACACATATCCTTCTCCTACACATATCCTTCTCCTAAAAATGATAAAGGGTTATTGATGAAGGACCTATGTTGTATTAATCTAATGATTTGAACATTAGCAAATGTATTAATGAAGCCATTGTGCCTTATTTCAATATTTTCTAATAAAATCATGAGCTATCACCGAACATGAAAACTAAAGATTGTATTGCATGTATCTCATCTGCTATACGCGATGAGATAAGGATAACGAACTGCAGTTGAATTAAATCAAACTACATGCATAATCTAGAGAGCGGTGCATTAATGTTATAATTAAATCAAACTGGTAAGAAATGATCTCTATTACATAAACTAGGCGTCCCAACTGTAGAGAGTTAAAATACTTGTGTTCTTAGGATTTGGGATTTTCTTAAATTTCAGGCATTCTTTCACAAATATGGAGGCGCTAAGGATAAGGATAAGTAACTGTGTGCAAGCATTTCCTACTAAGGCCGATTTTGATTTGAAAATTTATTTCAATCAAATTCAACAATCAATGGCAGGTGAAGGTGAATTGGGTTTTCATGTGCTATTAGCTATGGACGAACTTAACTGTGGAGATCCAGAAAGACAGTTTGCAGCTCTGGTTCAGCTCGCCGAAGTGTACAACTTTGAAGATGAAGACATGAACGAAGTACTTGTACCTACTTTGGTTGATTATCTTAGGAGAGCAGATTGGCCGCAGCTTCAGATTCATGCAGCTCGCATCTTAAGGTATTTGGGAAAGGAAAACATATTTGTTTTCACTAAAACTCAGGCAGCGCTCAAGTTTGTGAAGCTTTTAGAATCTCCCAACGAAGATGTACAGCAGCAGGCACTTTGGGCATTATCCCATATTGTAGACATGCATGCAGAATGCTCTTTCAATCAAAGGCTGTTATTTAATCTACAAATTTACTTCCGCCATCGCCATCAAGTTCGGTTTACACTGTTCTAGGATTCCCTGTCGCTACTATTAAGAATTTCAAAATGAGAGCCCATTGAGAAGACAATCGGTTTCTTTGAATGCTTGAAGCCTCTTTTTGAAAGGGAGCAAGACGAGGAATTGCTTAAAGAGGTTTGCATGGTTGTTTTGCATTATTGTGAGGGAGACGACGAACGGAAAAAGGTTGTTGAGCAAACTGGCATTTATGCAAGAGTTGTGAAACTTGTCTTTCATTCTTGTCCGGATGTTGTGCGACCTGCAATGGAAACCATTGCAAGTATTGGAATTTATGCTGAAGTTCTGAGCAACAAAGTCCTTTTGCGAATCCTATCAATTTTGTCATGGGAGGACAATTTAGACACAATGAGAGAGCTTCATATCCGAGCTTGTCAGATAATCTCCGTTATCACAAGATCAGGCACGAAGGATGATATAGACCTTCTAATTAAGGCAAGTCTATTTCCTACGCTTGTGGGATTCCTCTGCGTAGAAGGTGGGGCCTATGTGAAGCAAGAAGCGGCTTACGCTATCTGTAATGCAATTTGTGGTAAGAGAGAGGAGCATATCGAGTATTTTATAGATCTTGGTTGTCTAGAGCTGGTGGGTGATCTTCTTACAACAGAGGACCTTGTGCTTACAAGGACTTTCCTTCAAAGCATTGAGAACATGTTAGAGGTCGCAATTGGGAACCATAAATACACAAATCTTTTTAACTGTACCCGTATGAGAACCAGAATTTCTGAGCTGAATATATTCAACAATCCTTGCGATCTTTATCATAACATCTACATACAAGGAAAAAGGATTCTTGACACATATTTTGTATCGTGCCCAGAGTCAGATTCAGATGACGATAGATATATACTTGTTTGAAGATTGTGAAGATCTCTATTCAGATTCAGGTGACGATACAAATATACATCTTTGTGAAGATTGTGAAGATCTCGATTCTGATCCGGGAGATAGTTTTGAAAGTTAAGGAAGTCTTGGAATCCTATGGAATTTACAGTTTGAGCTTCACCGCATACAGTGCAATTTCTTGTAATGCACAAATTCAATGCTGAGAAAAAGTATTCATTGAAATTCATTCAGATATGCAAATTGTGTGTTTTTTTTAATTCAAGCTGTAATGTTCAATTTGTATGTGACTCAAGGAAGTAATGATGGAATAATTGTATTTAAACATGGATTTTTTTTATTGAAGATGTGATGTTCGATTTGTATGCAATTTAAGAAATGATGGAATAATTATGTTTTAATATGGATTTTTTTATTCAGAATGTAATGTTCAATTTACATGCAGTTAAAGGAATGATGGAATAATTATGTTTGAGCATAGGATTTTTGTATTCAAGATGTAATGTTCGATTTGCATGTAAGTCAAGGAATGATGGAATAATTATGTTTGAACATAAGATTTTTTATTCAAGATGTAATGTTCAATTTGCATGCAATTCAAAGAATGATGGAATAATTATGTTTGAACATGGATTTTTTTATTCAAAATGTAATGTTTAATTCACACGCAATTAAATGAATGATGGAATAATTATGTTTGAATATAGGATTTTTTATTCAAGATTTAATGTTCGATTTGCATGCAATTCAAGGAATGATGGAATAATTATGTTTGAACATATGATTATTTTTATTCAAGATGTAATGTTCTATTTACATGCAATTCAACGAATGATGGAATAATTATGTTTGAACATAGGATTGTTTTTATTCAAGATGTAATGTTCGATTTGCATGCAATTCAAGGAATGATGGAATAATTACGTTTGAACATTGTTTTTTTATTCAAGATGCAATGTTCAATTTGAATGCAACCCAACACATGATGAAATAATTATGTTTGAACATGGATTTTTTTGGTTTAAAAATATAAAATTACAAAAAAATAGCAGCATACATGTGACATCACTTTTCTTTGTAAGGAAGCAAAGGTGCGCGGAAACGCTTCCTACGCTAATCTTGAGAGAATGAATATGCAAATTTCAATATAAAGTATTACAACGATTCAAAGAAACACATTCAAGAGTATAAATGAAATAACCATAAACACATAACACTGTGATTATCGTGGGGAAAACCCTTACGGGAGAAAAACCCCACCCTCTAAAACCTGCATAATGTATTATCAAATCAAAGAAGATTACAATACACTTGCAATGCAAGTTCTTACAAGAGCATCACCTCAACTCAAGCTTGGAGAGACACCACTAGCATCCTTCTAGCACCCAGCCTTGCAAACAAAACTACATTATGTAAACTCCTCCCCAAGCCCTCCTTATATAGTGATTTACAACCTAGAAACCATTTGTGGTTTTACAAAACCATGGGCTTAACCACCATGCCACATGTTGCCCATTTTTAACATTTACATTTCCAAGATGGAAAAACAACCAGGTTAAAATAGTAATCCCGTCCATAATTTTGTCCTCTAGTTTAGACCCCCATAAAAGACATAAAACAAATTAACTATGCTCTAAAAATGACCCTCCTATATTCTACTAAGGACAAGGCACCTTTTAACAACTCATACACCTTTTTCCAATGCATAAACATGTGGAAAACTACCACAAACAAATTCTGTAATTTTCCTGGAAAAGGCTTGCAAGGTTGAGACATATTTCTCAACAATCTCCCACTTGTCGAACACCTTGCAAGAGTTAGGGGATCCAAAATATCATGGACTTAATTGCTAGGGGCTGAAAGGCCCATAGACTCTGAACACCATCTGAACTTCTCTGTGCTCACAGGTTTAGTTAATGCATTAGCAACATTCACCAAAGTGTCTACCTTCTCCAACTTCACCTTGCCATCCTCAACCATATCTCTCACAAAATGATATTGTACATCAATGTGTTTGGTCCTAGCATGAAAAGTCAGGTTCTTCGCTAGGCAGATTGCACTTTGACTGTCACTGCACCCTGTTTGAACTCTATATCTGAACACAATCTCTTAAGCCAAATGGCTTCCTTACAGGCATGAGTAGATGCCATATACTCTGCCTCTGTAGTAGACAAGGCAACCGCAGCCTGTCGCTTGCTCATCCAACTAATTGCACCACCAAATAATGTAAACACATATGCACTGGTGGATCTTCTTCTATCAACATCACCAGCCCAGTCTGAATCCACATAGCCTCGAATATCCAAGGAATGCTTGTTTCCTATTCCATGAAAACATATAGAGTACTTTGAGGTACCCCGCAAGTATCTGAAAACTCTTTTAACTGCATCCCAATGTGCTCTTCCTGGATTAGACATGTAACGGGAAAGTACTCCCACTGCTTGGGCAATGTCTGGTCTTGTACAAACCATAGCATACATCAAACTTCCAACAACACTCTGGTATGGTACTCGACTCATCTCTTCCATCTCCAATGGGGATGTAGGACACTGTGAAATAGAAAGCTTTGTTCCCATCGTAACAGGAACACTCAATGGTCTAGAATCCTGCATATTGAATCTTTTCAAAATAGTACCAACATACTTACTCTGGCCTAGCCAAAGCTTTATGTTTTGTCTATCTCTTACAATCTCCATTCCCAGAATGTACGTTGCTACACCAAGATCTTTCATTTCAAACTTCGCTGAGAGTTGAGATTTTAATTCTGCAATCAAACCTTTTCCTTTTCCAATAAATAACATGTCATCGACATACAAGGCAATAACCAGGAAACGATCACCATCAGATTTGAAATATATACAATGATCAGATTTAGATCGCACAAATCCCAAACTCAACACATATGTATCAAACTTCTGGTACCACATCCTAGGACTCTGTTTCAAACCATACAAGGATTTCTTCAACTTACAGACCAAATGACTTTTACCTTTTATCACATAGTACTCTGGTTGTGTCATATAAATTTCTTCCTCCAAGTCTCCATGAAGGAAAGTTGTTTTCACATCCATTTGCTCAATCTCTAGATCATAAGCTGCTGCAATAGAAAGCAAAAAACGAATGGATGTCATTTTGGCTACAGGAGAAAAAATCTCACCATAATCTACCCCCTCAACCTGGGAGTAACCCTTAGCAACCAATCGCGCTTTGTACTTCTCAATGCTTCCATCTGAACCCATCTTCTTTTTGAACACCCATTTACAACCAACAGGTTTCCGTCCTTCAGGCAATGGTACAAGGTCCCATGTATCATTCCTCTTAAGAGCTGCCATCTCTTCATCCATGGCTATTTTCCAGGACTCTGAATCATTCATACCAAGAGCCTCTTCTACAGATCTTGGTTCATCGATGTTAGCATTCAAAGCAAATATACACCTCCAATCATCAGGAGAATACCCATACCTTTCAGGTGGTTTCCTTTGTCTAGTAGACCTTCGAGCAAGATCTGGTTCATTATCAGGTTCAGGTTCAGGTACCTCTTCTTCCTCTGATGATTCAGAACTCATAGAGCTCTCCTCGACTTCTTGTCTTTCTAAGGGCCTCGATTCAACTTTCTCTGGTGTAGCAGGTAGTTGAATCACATCTTCCTTTTCTTCTATTTGTTTTGGCTGCGCTGTAACAAAAGAAGGCTTAGTTTCTCTAAAAATAACACTTCTGGAATAAAATACCTTTTGTGCAACAGGATCCCAAAGCTTGTATCCTTTCACACCATAACTGTATCCGATGAAAATACATTTAACAGCTTTGTTATCCAATTTTGTCCGCTTCTCCTTTGGCACATGAGCATATGCCTCACAACCAAAAACTCTCAGATGTCTAAGTGAAGGCTTGTGGCCCGACCACGCTTCCATTGGCGTTTTATCAACAAGAGCTGATGTAGGAGACCTGTTTATCAGGTAGCAGGCAGTGGCTACAGCTTCAGCCCAGAACTTTTGTTCTAGTCCAGCACCACTCAACATACTCCTAGCCTTCTCCATCAGGGTCCTGTTCATTCTTTCTGCAACTCCATTCTGTTGTGGAGAATACGGAGTTGTCTTCTGTCTTTTAATACCACAATCTTTACAAAATGTATCAAAATCATTAGAGCAATATTCACCGCCATTATCAGTTCTCAAACATTTTATTTTCTTTCCAGTCTGCAACTCTACCATTGCTTTAAATTCTTTGAAACGACTGAAAACTTCAGCTTTACTCCTAAGAAAATAAACCCATGTTCTTCTACTGAAATCATCAATGAAAGAGACATAATAAACTGATTTACCAATAGAAGGAACATCAACTGGACCAAATACATCTGAATGGATCAGATCCAATATACATGAAGACTTATGAGAACTGGAGTAAAACTGAATGCGGTTTTGTTTTCCATAAATACAATGCTCACAAAAATCAAATTCAAGATTGCAATCATTTAACCCATCAACAAGATTCTTATTTTTCAAGGTCCGTAGACCCTTCTCACCTATGTGGCCAAGTCTTTGGTGCCATAACATGGTCTTCTCTGCAGGCAACTTTGATTCGGTAGACAGAGCACCCTTAGGTACCCAAAAACCACGACCATTTGTTGAAAGAGAAAACCTCTCCTTTTCCAACAGAGTAGTCTTTTTCACAATCTTATCAGAAGTACTATTGCACTCAACCGTGCATGCATCAAGCTGGTACAGTGTACCCAATCTACTTCCTCTTGCTATTACCATAGCACCTCTTACCATTTTCACACCTGCTTCAGAGAACTGTACATGCACACCCGCATCTATTAGTTTACTAACAGATAACAAATTTCTTGCTAGTCCCGGGATATGCAAGACACCATCAAATCTTCTAATTCTACCATCAAAAAATTTTACACGAATACTTCCACGGCCAACAATATCAAGAATAGAGTTATCACCCAAATACACCTTACCACCATCAAAATTTTCATACTTACTAAACCAGTTTCTATTAGGAGTCATGTGGAAAGATGCACCTGAGTCTATTAACCATGCATTATCACCTGCATGAGTGGCCAAGGCTGCGATAAAAGCGTCTCCATCTTCCTTCTCGGACTCAGAATCAGAATCTTGCTTCTTTTTCTTCTTCTTCTTTTCCTCTTTGCAATCCTTTCGGAAGTGTCCAGATTTACCACAATTCCAACATATCACCTTGGACTTACCAGGGGATTTTGATCTCCCCTTATTCTTGGACTTAGAACGGCCATGCTGCTTTTCGTTCTTGCCTCTTTCCTTTGGTCTTCCTCAAACACTCAAAGCCTCTTTAGCATTCAGAGAGACCTTCCTTCTCATCTCCTCAGAAAGTAGAGAACCAACAACATCCTCCATCTTCAAGACAATAGAAGTGCTCCCTATGGCCATGACAAGGTTGTCCCATGAATCTGGCAACGAACATAGTAGGATTTGGCACCTTTCTTCTTCATCCATCGCTACCCCAACTGAGGTCAACTGAGTCACCAACATATTGAAACTTTCCAGATGCTCAGGAATTCGTCCACCTTCTTCCATTCTCAAGGAATACAATTTCTTCCTCAAGAAAATCTTGTTAACAATTGATTTCGCTTGATAGATCTCACTTAGCTTCTTCCAAAGCTTCTTCGCGGTAGACTCTTCATGCACATTAATCAGAATTGAGTCTGCAAGACACAATCTTATGAGACCTTTAGCTTTTCTGTCCATCACATCATATTGTGCAGCTAAAGTCGGATCTGTAGGCCTTAGGTTATTCTCATCCACCGCATCCCATAGATCCCGATCAATCAACAGATCTTCCATCTTCAGCTTCCACATCTCAAAGTTTGTGCCAGAAAACTTTTCTACATCAATCCTCCCCGACATGCTTGCCATCTTTACGATCCTGCAATATAAAAATGAAATACTCTGCACAAGCTCCCACTCAAACCTTGATTAGCTCAAAAAACCCTGTACCCAACAAACAGAACCAAAACTGGCCAGGCTCTGATACCACTTGTAAGGAAGCAAAGGTGCACGGAAACGCTTCCTACGCTAATCTTGAGAGAATGAATATGCAAATTTCAATATAAAGTATTACAACGATTCAAAGAAACACATTCAAGAGTATAAATGAAATAACCATAAACACATAACACTGTGATTATCGTGGGGAAAACCCTTACGGGAGAAAAACCCCACCCTCTAAAACCTGCATAATGTATTATCAAATCAAAGAAGATTACAATACACTTGCAATGCAAGTTCTTACAAGAGCATCACCTCAACTCAAGCTTGGAGAGACACCACTAGCATCCTTCTAGCACCCAGCCTTGCAAACAAAACTACATTATGTAAACTCCTCCCCAAGCCCTCCTTATATAGTGATTTACAACTTGGAAACCATTTGTGGTTTTACAAAACCATGGGCTTAACCACCATGCCACATGTTGCCCATTTTTAACATTTACATTTCCAAGATGGAAAAACAACCAGGTTAAAATAGTAATCCCGTCCATAATTTTGTCCTCTAGTTTAGACCCCCATAAAAGACATAAAACAAATTAACTATGCTCTAAAAATGGCCCTCCTATATTCTACTAAGGACAAGGCACCTTTTAACAACTCATACACCTTTTTCCAATGCATAAACATGTGGAAAACTACCACAAACAAATTCTGTAATTTTCCTGGAAAAGGCTTGCAAGGTTGAGACATATTTCTCAACATTCTTACCTTTGCATAAATCTTGTATAGCTCATAATAATTTTAGTTTATGTTTTTCAGTTTAATGTGAGATATTTCTATATATATAAATATAAATATAAATATAGATTTGTATTATGATGATTAATTAATTATTATTTTTATTATAATTATATTAATCTATTGGTTTTTAGTTTGGTATACATATATTGACACTTATTTTTTAATTTTTTATTTATTATTATTTTATATTATAATTATATTATTTTTCATTAATGTAAGAATATTATGTATCTTTTACAATGTGCTAGTAGTTTATATACATTTTAAAATGATTTCATAATTCACAGTTGATGGAGTCTCATTATCTTAGAATGTTATAAAAAAAATCAACTTCATTCAAAAGATGTAAGTATTGGGCTAAACTACAACTAATGTATCTATGTTTCCCGATCATTGTAAACATATATCCTAAGATAGTTTTCTAAATAATTTTAACCCTATTTAATAGTGATAGTAGAATGTATTCATCTTCAATGTTATTTCAATAAATTTGAAGCATTTGTATAGAGAATTTTCAGATGAGATTAATAAATATGAATGTCTGATGAAGTCCAATTTAGCTCAATGCATGATAAAAAGTATATTTTCACAAATATTTAGTCCATTTAATATACAACTAATCACACAAATAATCTATATACAAATTTTTTAAATAATTTACTATAGCAAATGTTTCATCTTTATTGAAAAATTCCCTCTTTATAACACTATAATTTATTAATAACTTTTATTTTTTAATAAAAATAATTATTGGTTATATATATCTTATTTATTACTATAGAATTAAATATTTTAATTTTAAAATGATACAATTCAATATAATATAATTAAATATAAAATATAAGTCTTGCTAAAATAAATAATAAATCACTATAAAATGAATAAAAATATCTATTATTCTTAATATTTAAATAGTAACACATATATAATATTTTCATAAAAAAAATATCTTATCTGTGAAGGAGATAAAGAAATAAATAAATTTAAGTTCATATTTGTTTAAGACTTTATATTATTCTATATGTAATCCTAATTCATCATAAGAAATAATAAATAATAAATTAATTTAAATACAAGGAATGTATAATTGTTTAAGAGTGATAATACTAGCACTTGCATCTAAAGGAGGTTCAAATATTATATTGATAGAAAACTATATGTATGTTAGTATCTTTAAGAGTATGTGTTTGTGCATGGATGTGTTACAAATTATAGCTGCATGTGGCTAGCTTAAACAATTAATAATTTAAGTGTTAAATAATGAAATCAAATAAAATTAGACAAATTTATACTTTTTCCTTTAAAAAATTAAGTATTATCTTATTATGAAATATTTGTGTTCAAATTGAAAACATAAAGTAATCTAAGTGGGACAATAAAGAAAAATCCCATAGCACTAAAGGGAATAAGAAAGCTAAGAACAAATTGAAAGAAAAAGTGGAACAAGATGAGGCCATAGGGTGTAATGAGAATGAGAATATCATAGATGTGCAGCTTGCCCAAACCCTGAAGCCATGGGTTGGGCCAAGAAGGACAAGTAAATATGTTAACTCTTTGTTTGTGGGTGCAAGGGTGTGGTGCTTTCCAAAAGAAAAAGGAAAAATACAAGCACTATGATTTAGATGCCTATTGCAAAGAGGTTAGAGATTGAGGAAAACTGCCTAAATTTTTTTAACAGTTTAGGTGTGAACAAGAGGATACTCTTATAATTAGTGAAAATGAACCTTAACTACATTTCTTGGAATTTCAGGGGCCTTGAGTCACCTGATAGAAAATATATTATAAGAAGGTTTTTAAACCTTGAGAAAAGCAAGGATTTTTTGTTTCTCCAAGAAATAAAAGCCACTAGTTTTGCTTTGGAAACAAATCTAAAATTCATTTGGAATGGATATGTTGTTTTTACCACTTTTCATGATAAAGGGATAGGTGTGCTACTATGCTAATGTCCAACTAGTGGGTACAACATGTTATTGGTAGTGGCATCTCCCCTTGCAACAGGGTGGTGTGGGTCACTCTAGAGAAAGATGGGGTTGCCTGTGGGGCCTATTCTATATATGCTTCCAATGACCTTAGGGATAGGTTTGTTCTTGGGCAATGGCTAACTAATCTCCCAAACATACCCTAGGTGTTGGGAAGATATTTTAACATGGTAAAACATCAGGAAGATAAATGGGGTGGGTTTGACATGTCCTGGAAAGGCAGTGAGAAGCACTTTTGGAAAAGGCTAAAGAATAAACTCAATTTGGTTGACCCCATGGAAGGGAGCAAAAATGATTGTAAAGGGATCTAGTACATAGTGTAATGCCTAAAAAGTTGGCAATATGATATAATGTAGACTAGATATGATTTATGCAAATAGGGACTTCTTTAATTTCAATCAAAATGAAGATGGCATCAAGGTGGGTGTATACCCTTATACCCTCTTCGACCATCACCCCATCAAGGAAAAACTTATAAATTTCTAGGGTGGACCAAAAGAAAACATAAAAAGGACATGATTTATCCTCAACGTGCCCATCTGCTGAAAGGTAGTGATTGTAAAGAAGCCATCTCCTCCCTTAGGGAAATTAATAAACTGATGTCTAAAGATGTAACTTCCATTAAGAGATGGAACAAAAATGTGGAAGGTTGGAGGATATTGTTCCATACAATTGGAAAGAAAAAGGCTATGGATAGTAAAAAGGAAGAAAGGGATCTCCAAGACTACATGTTAGTCGCAGAATCAAGGCTACGAGAATATCCAAATGATGAGAGGTTGTGTGAAGATTTGGTTATGGCCAAAAAAAACTTAAGAAAAATCTAAGCTCACAAGGTGAAAGGGTTAAAAGTGAGAGCTAAGTTGAACTGGCTCAATTGTGAAGACAAAGGCTCCAAAATCTTCTTTAAGTACATAAAGGAAAAAAAATTTAAAGAGCAGATTGACCAAATTTGGGATGGGGACAAAATGCTCACTTCCTAGAAAGAAATCCTAAAACTATTTCATTCCTTTTTTAAAAACTTGTTCACCTCTAAGTGTGGAACTGAAGATAGTCATAGTGCTAGAGCCCTCATCAAAAGACTCATACTAAGAAAAATCATCAAGGATGACTCCTCAAAGCTCTCTACAAATATAACCAAGGAATAAATAATGAATTCCATCCTCTCTATGAATAATGGAAAATACCCCAGGTGTGATGGTCTATGTGTGGAGTTTTATAAGGTCTACTTAGATTAGGTGTGTGATGATATTTTTCAAGTATATCAGGAAGCTCTGGATAAAGGTTCCCTGGGTGGAAGCATTAACAAGGGGGTAATTAAGCTCCTACCAAAAGGGGGTGATAAGACCTTAGTTAAGAATTGGAGGCCAATAACACTATTAAATGTTTCATATAAGATGTCTAAGGTAATTGCATTAAGGTTGGTCAACATTCTTCCAAGGTTTATAAACATTACTCAAACGAGCTTCATAAAAGGAAGATATATCCTAGAAAACTTGATAAAAGGTTGGGAGGCCATGGAGTGGGCAAAATACTCCAAACATAATGCAACAATGCTCCTACTTGACTTTGAAAAAGCCTATGATCAAGTAGAATGGGATTTTTTGAGAACCATCTTGCAAGCCTTTAGCTTTCCTAGTATATTATGTAAAATGGTGGATACTCTTTTGAAAGATGCTTCTACACAGGTAGATGTGAATGGCTCAATTTTAGATGAAGTTAACCTTGAAAGGTCCATCTAGAAAGGGTGCCCCTTAGCACCAACCCTTTTCTTTCATTGATTTAGATTCCCTTTTCTACCTTTTGAGAGATCACACTTTCTCACCAAAGATTAAAGGGATCGGGCTCCTTGATCAAAGTGAGCTAATCAATGTACAACTTGTCGATGATACTGCTATTTTGTTAGAACTTGATCAAGATAATATGGATTCCTTGATGAAAAATCTTGATTTTTTTTTTCAAGCATTTGGTGCAAAATATCTAATGCTAAACCAATTGTTTTAGGGTGGGAGGAATCCCCACCAGATTGGCTAAAAAGGTACAAATTCTTGTGGGGTGGCCCCAAAAAATAAGATATATATTGGGATACCATTTATTGTTAGTCCCAATCTTAAGGAAACTTGGGAATGAATCAAAACAAAAATTGAAAAGAAGTTAGGAGGGTGGAATAGGCAATACCTTTCCTTAGCAGGCAAGCTACAAGTCTTCCAAAAGATCCTATCCTATTCCAGTATACACTTCACTTCAACTTGGTTTTTGGCAGTTATTAAGTTAATGAAATTCAAAAAAGAATAAGGATTTTTCTATGGTCTGATGGAAAAGGTAAGAGGAAGAAGCATTTGATTAAATGGGAGTGTTGTTGCTTGGATAAATTGTATGGTGGCATGTGTCTAAAGGACATAGGATTGTAAGGTATTGTCTTGGTTGCCAAATGGATTGTCAAGGCCTTGGATGGGAATGAAAATTGGAAGGTGTTGGTAAGGAATAGCATATAGATGGTAGTTCCCAATCAGGATAAGGCCTAGAAATTGTTGCCCTTGAGTGATATTCTCATCAACAGACACCCTATGACCCCAAACGATTGGACTTGGTTTTCAAAATCCTATGGAAGGCATGAGAGCTAATCGAACACAATTCTCAATTCAAGGTTAAAATATAACACTTAAGAATATGTAGTGCCCCTCCATTCTCATCGTGGATGTGCAGGTAGTTTGGATTGGAACTTGGAGATGAAGGTAAAATAATACGAATATTTACAGGTATGTGCTAATGATTTAGATGCATTGTTATGATGATTCTTTTGATGACACTTTTGTTACTTGAGAGTTTATGCACATGTTATTATTAGTATGTGGTTGTATTCAAGTGACTATGGAGATTTGATTTGTTTATGAGGACTAATCAGTATTATGTGATTATCTTGTGATTGTTCTTATCCTGATTGTATGTAATTGATTATTATATGAGTTGATCTAATTACTTGGTGATGTTCTTACTGAGATATTTGGGTGAAAGAGACAGTGTCACATCACTCACTTGTGAGTACCCTATGACATTGTGATTCCCTTTCACGGTGTGCCTATTTATATGGATATGTACATGCATGACCATTTTGTGTGGTACAGGTTACAGGTACGAGGCATCAACTCCACCTGAATTGATAGGTCTGAGTGTGCCTTGAAACCTAATGAAACAGTTGATCAAAGATAGCATTTGGTCCCCTACCCTAGCCATCATCCTCAAAGAGGATGAGTATCTAGTTTGATACCTTGTTAGTTTGGTCAGTTGATGTTGCTTGAGGTCTTGCTTCCAACCCTAGATAGGGTTCAGGTAATTTGATTGACATTTGATCTTAATTAATTTAAAATTGTTTGATAAATACGTTTGATTAACTTATGCATTAAAATAAATCGTTAAATGCCTTTGTTAAACAAATATAAATATATATTTACATAAATAAATAATTATAGTTTATAATAAAATAAATTTGTAATATTAAAATGAAATAAAATAAATAAATAATAATAAGATATTATAAGGATGGAATTATATAATTACTCATAATATGTAAATAAACAAATGGTAAATGGTTTTACCGTTATGTGGAAATTGAGTATCTATTTTGTAAATATTTTATATTTTTACCCAAATTGGGATTTTAAATAAAATGCTTTCAATTAACTATTGAATTAATAAATTAAAAATTAACTATTGTGTTTGTCCGGTCGACGATTTAATAATTAAAAGTTAAACTTTATTTTGTTATATAATTAGTTGGTTGGGATAGTTGGTTTTCCCGTGCAACCGTCGAGAGAGAATTTGCCTGTGAATTTGGATGGATTATTGATCTTGCGGGGAATTTGAGGTTTCAACATACTTTAAAAATCTGCTTAGAATCGAAAGGTAGAAAATCAACATCGTTATAGCTATTCAAGGAGTTGATACCTGCTATCATCTAGGGAAGGTTCAAATAGGTAAAAGTCTTCTTCTGCTATTATTCCATGCGATGAGATCATCTCTTTGAGGCTGTCTGTCAAACAGTTCAAATGCCTTCTCTGTGCTTCCAGTTTTCCACGCATGTCTGCCATTATAATTACAACTACAGCATGAGACATATATGTCTCATGCATACATATATATGCACGCACATACATAAATATACGTATACAACTTTGCACCTGCTAATTGTATTTGCTTGAAAGTTTCGACAAATCCATTTTGTGCATATCCTGCAACCATTGCTTTCCGCGAATTGACTTCTCTTAAGCTTGTTTCAGGTCTATTCTTCATACTGAATAAGCTGATTTTATGTACCTCATTATTACTTCCCTTGTAAATATTTTCTCAAACTGACGTTAGAAATTAGTGCATAAGGTGGATCTGATGGGCCGCGGCATAATATCTCGCCTTTGAGAGAAGATGTATGATTTTACTTTAATTCTTATTGTCCACTGTAAGTTAAAGCTCTTGTTACGAGTTGTGTTTTGTACTTTCCACCTTAATTTCGTGAGTGTGATCTTTGCTTGGTGTCTACCCATTTTACCTTGCGGATTTGGCCTTCGCATTTTTGAATTTAGCCTTCCATGCTATGTGTCCTAGTTGCAGTTATTTTGCTTAGGATTCATATGGATCTGCACAAAGTTCTATTTCTAAGCCGCTACCCAAGAAAATTAGTTACTATGTGGTATATTCGCTACAATAGATTAAGTTCTGATTCGTTTTATTTTTAAACAACATCATATGTTTATAAGCATGTATTCTTGTTATAAAACATATATCTTTGTTCTTCGTAAGCCTGTGTAGGGGAACAATAGATCTTTGCAAATTCACAGCCT
The DNA here is from genome assembly GCA_007115665.2 of Sequoiadendron giganteum. Classification (NCBI taxonomy): domain Eukaryota; kingdom Viridiplantae; phylum Streptophyta; class Pinopsida; order Cupressales; family Cupressaceae; genus Sequoiadendron; species Sequoiadendron giganteum. Next base: position 109,840,038 of record CM021104.1, on the reverse strand, counting down.
GGTCATAACTGTTTGGGCCAGTAAAATCATTGTCTTCGCAGCCTATGTCATGAAATTGCAGTCAGCTAAGCCAGATTCATTCAGCTATTATTTATTGCCTCTCTTTTATTGATTTAATGTTGCTTAGTTTTCCTGTCTTACAAGATTTAGCTGCAATGAATAACCCAGAAATATATCTTTGTTTGTAGCGATGGTTCTGTAGTTAAGAATTCAGGGTTCCCATTGGAATTGTTTGGAACAAGTAAATATATATAATTGAGTGGATATAAATAGAGATGATAACAGAAGAAAGCTATCGATTCTGTGTTATGACTGTACTTGGGATGATTATGTTTCTTTCCATTTCTGTTCTTGATAAGGATCAATTGTGCTTTTATCTTTTGGATGTGTTCTTTGGCGATAGATTTGAGGTGACAGTTTGTTCTTAACCTTTCCTTTGTCAATAAGTGTTTCTTTCACTTGGGAACTAAAGTACTGTTTTGGATTCCCTACCTTTGGAATCCGCCTCAGATCTGTAAATTATCTCTATTAAAACTGAATTTGTGTCAACTCCTTGCTATCGTCCACACCAGATTAGTAAAGTCTTCTAAGCAAACCCTGTTATTGGAAGCATACTCTTGTTTTCTGCCTTTCTTACGTTAATATGACCTCTGTGTCTGAAGCAAGAGCCCTTTCATACATATATATATATGAAGATAGTTTCTTTTATTTGGAATTTATGAATAAATATATTTTCCTATTAAATATTTATATAATTTCTTTTAAATATACATAGTTAATAAAGTAAAGAAATAAAATTTAAATTTTAAAGTAGTTGTTAATTATGTTTATAAAGGATAAGTATTTTAATTATGGGATAAATTGTATGTTGATAATCAAGATTATCGAAGGTAGTGGTTACTTAGTTATCTCTAGGATATTATTATTAGGCGTTGAACCTTTTTGCTACTTGGTTCATGTGTTTGTCATTTGTCATGTTTTTTATTTGTTACTAATCTCTTATCACCTTCTTTAGAAATCTAATATGCAAAGTTAAAACATATTCCTTGTTCTCGTGTATGGGATAGATTAGATGATAAATGAAGAAATAAAAATGTCATTTAATAAAAGATTTCTAATTGGTTAGTGTGGTTAAAATGATTATTTAATTTGTTATAGATAAATGAAATTGGGCATTTAAATAGGGTGAAATGATTTATTTCATATATATGTGTAATTGAGAGTTAGGTGAAATTACATGTACATAGCCCTGTTTACTTAAAGTTTAAATGATAAAGTTAACTAGACGAAGATGTAAATGCAATTATAATTTTAGGGGAATGTGAATATTAAGTGAGGCAAAAATGTTAGGAAAAGGCTATTTAATTTAAAAGATTCTAATTAAATGTTAAATGATTTAGATTGCACTCTATTAATTAATTAGTAAGAGAATGTTGGTTATTCTATAATTATCTAATAGTTGATTGATGGAATCACTATTTGAAACAATTAATTAGAATAATGTCATTATAGTATTATATTAAATTTGAAATATTAGGGTTTCACAGTAACTAGTTCAATGAAGAGGGTGGTTTATTTTATGTTATAGTTATGTTGAATAGAATTATTTGTAGCAAGTAATCTATTAATTGAACTAAGGGGTTAAGTTCAAACGAGTGTTAAGAAAGTGGGGAATAATGCCTTGTTTAAGGGAATATCTTTATGGTTATGATGCTTTGATCAATTGCTTGTATTAAATATAATGTGCTTGACTATTGGGAGAGAGTGATATTGTAATTGTTAAAAAGTGGGTGTCATTTGAGTCAAGTTGTTTAAGGTTGGGTTCCAGAGGCCTAGGAGGGGGTATATAATGTGTGAATGGTCCTTATGATTGTTTTACTTGGGAAGTGGTTTGTCAATGTTGTTGGTCACATGTATTGTGTGAAATGTAGATCCTGAGAGTGTTGCCCTCCTATCTATGTATGGATTCATGAGTCTTTGTAATTATATTCTATTGAGAGGTATGAATATGTGTAATGGGTGAAATGCAAACCCTAGTGTTGTACTACCTATTCATGATGGTTGAATTATGGCTATGGGTTGGGACATGGGTTCATGTTGTCCTGACTGATGTTCATGTGATTATGATAAGTGTGGAAGATGGACAATGTCTTGCACTGTGTAGGGTTTACTAGTTGTAAGTAGGGGGAGTGGCTCTCAATGGGGGTCGAAACCCAAAATGGTGTCCAGGATAACCCATTGGAGGGTTTCGTAATCCAGTGATAACATTAATAATGAATTAGCCCAGGATGGGTAGAATTCACATTAATTAAGATAATGTATGTCTCACTCATGGCTCAAGTGTTCGTTTAGGCTTAAGATGAGATGGGAAGGCCTAGACTGGTAAGATCAACTGCTTTGTCCTCATGAAAGGTATGTTGATTCCACATGAGTTTGTATGGGGGTCAGGGATCGAGAGAGGTTGTTAGGATAACCTAGGATGGGGGATGGGGCCTAGGAAGATCCGCTAGGATAACCCATATCAAGTTATGTGATGGCATTCCTCCTTATTGGAGTCTAACATTTCTTAATTGTATTTCCTCTTTCTATTGTGTGAGTGCCTCTAAAAATGAAGTGTTATAAGTGATGTCGATGTTATTGGCAGTGTTATGATGGAGTCCATGTATAACCCTTGTTGTGTTAACCTGTTGTTTTCCTGATTGTTTGTTGGATGTGGGACTTTGTGTTATCTCTTAGCACAGGGGGTGGACCTCAGGGTTCCACATGGTTGGGAGGTTGGTGCTTTTTCCTCCATTAGGTATTCTTGTTGCATGTTCATGTGCATGGAGATTATTATTTGTGTTGTGGACTCTAGATCCTATTCTAGTTCGTGAAGACAACCTTTCATGTATTTTTATTGGATTGTGTATCAGGTGTATCTCTTCATGTAATGAGATGTATTCTTCCCTCATATTCTGGGGAAGCATCGTTGTAATTATTATAACGATGTAACAATCATCGATGAATTCTTCTATAAGTATTGCATCTTGCATATGTTAGTTAGCTCTATAAGTGTTCTTTAATGTTGATTATCAGTTGACATGTTATGGAAGTAAGTAATGTAGAATCATTTAATGTGATGCTTTAAAATGTACCTTGCACGTTAAATTGTTCATGTTATCTTTTATGTTGATGAAAATTTTCTTGTAATCTTGATCATTAGTTTGTGAGTAGCGCAGTCGAGGAACCTTAGAGGATCTAGGATTAGTTTATGATGTTATGTTATGCATTCAAAAGTTGTTTTTTTTAAATTGTTCCATTAATGTGATAGTTAGTGTTGTCCTTTGGGGTTTCTTGGTAGGGGCACTATAGAATAATCTGAAGTGTTAAACCTACAGTTCCATCTGGTGGAAATTGGAACATAATAATAAGACCCTTGCTTTGCTACAAGGATGTTCAATTAAAATTGGAACCAAAAAGGCATTAAAGTCTTCAATGACATATTGACCAATGGGAAATTAAAAAGTTAGAATATCTTGTGCTTTGATTTTGATCTCCCTCTTTCCAACATAAGAACATACTCTATACTGTTGGAAGCTTGCAAAGAAGCTAGCTTTCCCAGGAATGCAGAGAAAAGGTTGGATTTAACTAGTGACATTGTGTGGAAGGATGGGGTTGCTCTAGCTGAAATCAAAGCCAAGACTATCTATAAGGATCTTGTCTACAATGCTTCCATTATTGAACATGTTAATATTTTTTAGGGAACCTCTATGAATGATAAAGAATGACATAAAATTTTCTCTTTTGTTTGGCATAATATTATGGAGCCTAAAAAGGCTTTACTTTAAATGGCTTATTCTATTGCATAAAATTCCATTTAAGATTTAATCATTCTGATGTTGATATCTGTAGCATTTGTAGAACTCCTAAATCTATAAGGCATATCTTATTTGATTATTTTTATGTAAAAGAATTATGAAAACTATTTTGTTATAATCTAAAAATTTGGGATAAAAATGGTAAAATCATCTGGAAGGATGTTTTGTTTAATGATTTGGAAATTAGTTATGATTGTAAGTTTTTATGGATTTGTTTATCCACTAAAATAATGTGGCACATTTGGAAATCAATAAATGAATAACTTTAAATTTAATGGTTGCAAGAGGGCACTTACTTAGTCATAAAAAAGGCTCACTTTTCTTGATTTTGCTTTGCAAGTATCAATCCACATAGAGATTTCCATGACCAAATTCATGAGGTTGATCAAGTAGGGCACCATGATGGTCAATAGGGAGGAGGTGGGGTGTGGGAATGTATGGCACCACAACCATGAGGAGGCTGAAATATTTCTTAGAGATTTGAATGAATTCCAAAGAGTGTTCAACAATGCAGCTAATGGAGGTCTAGAAAGACCTAGGGAACCACAACATGCAGGGCCCCAAGAAAATGATGGTGTAACCTCAACTATAGAAGAGGTCAAATCCAATGCTCACCACTTGAGAGGGAGGAAAATTGGGGTGACATTGAAGGCAACAAAAAGAGTTGTAATGACTAATGTTTAGTAATTTCTCTTAGTCCAAGTATATACTAATGCACCATCTACTAATTTTGTATAGTCTGAAAAGTTATTAACCTTATACTTGTAAAATTTTGTATAGTCATAAAATACACCTATGATATGTTGTATCTCATTATTTTTTGGTATACCTAGTTATAGTAGATATTGAACACTTTGTCATAATAAATTTTGACATGCAATTGTAATATGTTCACAATGTGTTGAAATTTGCTATTGCAGAATCATGTAATGGTTGATATATTAGTATTAATGCAAAAAAAATCCCTAAATCAAATAACCAGCTATAATTCTAGATATCAAGCATTTAGATTAATTTGCTTAAGGGAGCAAATTTCAAATTTAATTGGAATATTTTTTAAAAATGAACTTCCAAAAGAACAAATCTCAACTGGTAAAATTAAATAGTTTTATTTTTATCATTTCATTATCTTCCAAATAAGAAAGCTTATAGTTTAATTAATCCCTTTTTCTAATTTCTAAGGGCACTACCTTTACTCAAATTTTCCACATCATAACTTGAAAATATAGGTACCTAGGCACATAAGTCCCTAGCATATTCCAGCTTCATTAAATTAAAAGAATAATTTAATCTTAATTTTAAATTAAAACTAATGTGTTGTACAAGCATTCTCATCCCTTGGATGAGAACTAAATATGTCCCTTAAATCTCAGAAAAATGAGAAATCCCTAATTTTTAAAACACTCTAACAAAAAGGACTTCAATATTCTCATTTGACTTTCATTTATTTGTTTTGTTTTTGTAGGTTGTGCATGAAGGAAGAAGGAAGATTGAAGGATAAACGTTGCATAACTGAACACTATTAACATTTTAATCATTTGAGGAATTATTCTTCTTGAATCTACATTTAAGAATTTGTACTAATGTATATTTTATATAAGTATATGCATACACATATGCATATGCATATGTGTATGTATGTATATGTGTGTGTATGTATATATATGTATGTATGTATATTTATATATGTGTATATGTATGTATATTTATGTATGTATGTATGTGTGTGTATATATGTATGTATGTATATATATATATACATACATACATACATGTATTTACATATATATGTATATATATATGTGTGTGTATATATGTATATATGTATTTTTGTGTGTATATATTTTTTGCATTTTGAGTTATTTTTTATGCAAATTTGTTACAAGTTTAAATATAGTATTTCCTTTTTGTTTAAAAGCACAAACAACCATTATTAATGGCTTTTAGTGTTTGATTTTATTGTTTTTGTTTAAATTTTTTATTTTACATACACGCACATACACATATTTTTCATATTTTTTGGGGGGAGACGACCCCTTAGGTTTCCCCTTAGGGATTGCAGCCTTCATAGGGTATCACATCACCATTATTATTTTGGAGGTGACAGCCCCTTTGAGGAGGTTACGCCCCCCTTAGGGATGTTGTCTTTATAGGGAACTGCGTCCCCATTAAGGGAGGAACTACTCCCTTTGCTACAGCACCTACACACTTTGATACAAAAAATTGTGAACCACTACTCATGAAACATGAGTCAATGAGTTTGACTCATAAAAACTACACGATTGAGTCCTAATAGAAATATCACAATTTGATATGTTGTGGAAAATACCTCCTACTTATCAATTGATGAGCTAAAGGGGCTTTATAATGAATGGTTCATAAGACAACACTTGTTGAAGGTTTTGCAAATGGGGTTGCAAGCTAAGTGGGCTTAACCCTGGGGAAAACTCCATGGTTAAGTACAGTTGAGTTGGAGTAGTATTGGGATGGGTGACCTCCTGGGAAGGCCTAGTTCTTCACCTCAATGATCATCACCTAGATGAAATGAGTGCTAAGTGGACCATTTATTATCATGAGATATGGTTTCTTGTGAACCACTGCTCATGAAACATTATTCAATGATTTTGACTCGTAAAAACTACATGATTGAATCCTGATAGCAATATCACAATTTGACATGTTGTGGAAAATACCTCCTACTTATCAAAAAATTGTTTTAAATTAAAATTTGATGAATAAAATATATGTGTGTGAGATAGTAAGTATATATTATATATTTACATATAAAATATATACATATTAAATAATTCTTTTATGAAATATTATATATATATATGTTTGTATGTATGATATATACATGAGTATATATATAACATGGTTATATATTCACAAGTAACATAGTCATATATATAATTTTATACATAAAAGTATACACCTTTCTTTTCATGATGTCCACAATAATATAAAAATGACAATAAATGATAAAACATAATGCAATAACACTTTTTCAACTAATTTGAAAGAAAATATATACATATAATTTACATTTAGCATAGAAAATTTCATATGCTCAATGAATAACATACAAAATATATTTATTCAAATATAATTGTGTATTTCCTTTCTAGATACACCTCTTCAACAAAACCAAATTTCCTTCATAGGTCTATTATTACTTCTATACAATTATCCAAAAAAAATACTACATAATCTACATCAACTTGATGTTTCCAATAACTAAAATTTCCCATTACATTGACTCTATGAATAATTTTAACACAACCAAATAAATAATCATTAAATTTTTGTATTGATTCCAATATGATAAAAAAAATTCTAGCTAGAGATATATGATCATTTTCATTAGAATATTGCCCACATTTAGAAAAGAGATGACTAATAAAATATAATTATTACTTTAAAAAAACTTACAATGTAGGATTACAAATAAAAAATATTTACAAGACACACATCTTGCACCTAAAAAATTATCTACTCAAGTCTTTGAACCTAAAAAATAGCCAAGGAAAAAATCCTTCTAGGGCCAATGGGGGCTCACCTTCCAACCATTTGATTAGAGAAAAATCCACCCCCAAGCTAGGGGTAACATAGCAAAGCGAGTATTCACATAAATATTAAACAGTTCCAAATAAAATCAAATACATTTGCAACACAACAACTCCAGATCATGCATACACATCCCAAGAAATTCTCCATGAGAATTCCATATTGGGGGAGTGGGGAATCACCAATGGGAATAAAAAATAATGTACAATAACAATTATATCTTCCTCTCCAAGCACCATAACTCATAAATTCATCCAAGATAATATATACACCAAATTCATAGCTTCTCTCAAATATATTTCCCTCACAAATCTTCCCAAACCTCCATTACCAAAATTTCATGACCAAAATGAATGGGTTCTCAAAATCATAAGCTTCCCAAAGGGAGCCACACCCACTCAAAACCCCCTTCAATACGAAGGATCCTCTACCATAGAGAGAATCTACCCCAAACAACACTTCTCCCAAGACAAATCATGGAAATTGTTTAACATAATATATTCAACAAATTTTTTCACAACATTTTTCACAAAACCCATTAACATATTTCTTACAAAATATAATATGGACAACATATACATTACACTCACACTCATACACAAAATTTCAATAAACAAAAAAATATTATTTAAAAAGAGTAAAGCCTACCTTGTTAGGGATTTCCCAACAACAACTTGGATAGACCCTTATTGAATCCCATTTTCAAGCTTTCTCCACTTTCCTCTCTAGATTTCCACCCCAACTCTCTCTCACTTCTCAAATTTATAGCTTAAAATAATGAGTAATGATAATGAAGCAAAGTTTTTTGCTAAGTAAGGATGAATGCATAAATATAAGAGAAGAGTTTTTCTATCTTGGTTGTTTAAATATTATCAAAACCCTAAGGACTCTCCTCTAGAGATGCCTAACTCTTTAGGGAACCTCCAAGTCTCTTCACTTGGAAATTTTTATTATCAACTAGCCTCTATGTGTAGTCATCTCTTTGTTGGTCATGGAAGATATTATCCTCTTTTAACCACCCTAAAACCAATTTTAAGGATGGGATGAGATGATGTCACCTCCGTCAACCTCATCCAACTACCTTCATATTTTGACACCATTTGAAAATGGTGATTTTAAGAGGTTATAAAATATTTTTAAAAAAAATTCTACTCTCAAAATTATCCTCTATCCATATTCCTAACACTTAGGGACTTAAATTTTCTAAAAAGACTTAATATGCTCACTTATAACCCCCTTAACTACAAGGAAAGAACTAACACCAAAATAAAACTTCAAGAGAACAACCTTCTACACATGAATTTCCACACAACAATCAAACTCACATGATGATACACATCAACTCATATTATAAAAATCACATTCATATTACAACATAGTCCACATTAAACATGATCTTAGTCCCTTCATATGGACTAATTTTAGCCTAACTTGAAGAACATAATTGAGGTTTACTATGTGACCCTAGTTCCCATTGACACTACACTTGCACACTTTAATATAAACATTAGTTTGTCATGTATAATAATCATAGTCGAAGCATCAAAAAAGTAATATATACAAATCTTGCATATATTCAATCACACATTTCTAATCAAACATTCTAAAAGTATTTATATTTGTAGTATCATAAATTGTGCTCCCTAAAGGTGAAAGTACAATTTCACACTATTTGGGACTCACTTCTGTGTCCATTCCCTTAATGAATTTTAGTACCACTTCTTAGCCTTGAATTTTCCCCTCAACTCAAGAGAATGTGTCAATACTACCCTAAAAGTGCCTTCTCAATCACATTTCATCATTTTAACCCCAAAAAATGCTTGTTTTCTAGATAAGTCTTGATTAATAAAACCCTAAATTTAAGGATCAAATTTTAGATGCCCTAGACCAAGTGTTTTTCTTGATAATTTTACTTTAATTTATGTCAGTCTTTAATTTATGCGACTTGAATTTAAATTTGAGATTCGGTAGTAAATTAATCCCAAAAATTTAAAATTAAATGAGTTGGCCTACACTTTAATTTATTCATATGTTTTGCTATGTAAACATGAACTATTATTTTAAAATCAACAAGGCAATCACAACTACAATAAAGCTCTACTAAAATCTACATCTTATTTTACAGAATTGCAAGTCATTTTCAAATTTGATCAAGTTTATCACTATGATTGGAGTTTGATGCTAACAAAATAATAAGATGGAATCTATGGTTTGGAGAGATTTTGATTATTTCAAGCACCTAAGACTTGTTTTTAGCATGTTCTCATCTTTAGACTTCAATCTCCTTGCCCTTAGGTAAGGTATTTGTGTACTTTTATTTTCCCTTGGGTATTTGAATTTTTCTTGGGTTGATCTTGATTGTGTCATTTAGGAATCATTCTCTAACACATTTTATCATTTAGGAATACTTGTCTAACATATTTGAGTAGGGTTTATTCATTTATTTTTCATTTTATAACTCGTTATAGCCTTAGACACACTTAAGGTTCAAAGCACACACTTTATCCATTAACAAATCAATAATTTTGAAATGCACAAGACAACTGAGACGGGGGGTGAATCAGTTGTATCAAATCAATTTACTTCTAACCTTAATCAGTTCCACTTTTAATCCAATCTGTTATTAAGTGTAAACATGAAATGCAAATAATAGAAAGCAAACACCAGAGACACCATATTTACGTGGAAAACCTAATGAGGGAAAAACCATGGTGAGGATTAGATCACAATATAGTAATAATGTAATACTGGATACAAATGCTCATTGCTAGAGGGGTCACTACCCAGATACAAAGGCTCATTGCCAAGAAAGGACTCACTGTCTAGAAGGAGGCTCGTTTCCTACATAAAAAGAAAGATAAATAAAGATCCACCACTAAGGTTCCACACATTTGTAGCTTGATCAAAAGATTGTAGATACAATTAGCTCACTGCTTTCATGAATCTAACACATCAAATTATTGTTATCTTGATTTTCTCTTGCACACTCTTCTTTTCACACTTGTTTGCACACTTCACTTCCTTGAATGATTGATCAATTAATTCATGTTTAATTCGCAACATCTTGACTTGATTTTATACCATATTCAACCCTAGAAGCATTCTCCAAGATCGGCTAAACATTCATCAACTTACAAATTCAAATTAGGCCAGCTACTCCACATTCCCGCGGTGGATAAGAATGAGAGAGGACAAATTACACATTTAATTAGGACCCAAATAACATCTTGGATCAATCACACGCTTCCTTAATTCAATGCAAAATATTTATGTAACATGTAGACACCAGGTCGACCAAACCTAATGAAAACATCAATGATCTTTGAAGTACGCGCATCTCCAACAAGATGATCACACTTGGATCACACAACATGCTTCAACAGACATATAACAATCTCTAAGAAACCTTCAGCTACATCCATAACAACTGCAACAATCTTCATTCATAGAATTTTCTTCAACAATCTAACTGGACCAACCAACAACACACAAGAGCTCTAGAGCAGGTCTTCTGGAGTGCCAAATCATAAGAAAATTTATTAAAACACAAAAAAAATCAAAATGAATCATCTCCCAGATCTGCAAGATCTAAAACCAAATGCCAGAGACTACAGAGCCAAAACATTTCTCCTAGTCGACAAACAGATAGTTCTACCAAACCAATGAACATATCTTTCACTCTCCATCGATTTGGAAGCTAAAACTTAGGATATATTATCCATTGAGGCTCATGAACACAACTACAGATCCACATAGGCATAGGATCAACACAGAAGAAATGTAGAGCACAATACCAGAGCACATTCAGAACATGCACTTAACACTGCCTTCATTATTTCTTAATTTTTCTCAAAAGAACTTGGAAAAAACACAACTACAACTTCATAAATATAGCTCCATGTACTCTAAGAACTTATACAGTATCTTGAGCAACTATACAAATACCATCTGCAATCAACATGAACTGTGTTGACATCAATGACAACATTAATGACTACACCACCAAACACATCCATACTTGCAACAAATAATTCATTCCAGGTAGAAATACGAAAAATGGGGTTTTATTGAGGAAAAATCTTATATAGCCTCCCTCCCCCCTCTTTGTCATGATTTTGTAGGTTTAGATTTGAAGATGATAAGTTTCAAGATAGGAAACAATAATGTAGACCTATAAATTATAGAACAGGGTTTTGTAAATCGAGAATCACCCTTCCTAGTCAAGGGCGCCCTCACCCTTGACTAGCCAATTTCAACCCAAAATGATATAACATGTGCACATAGATCTTTCCTTCTCAAATCAGTCTTTATTTGATCAATTTATAGTTTCATCTATGTGAGTACAGTGTTGGATAATTCCAAGATCAAGAGCATGAAACAAACTTCCACAAGTGAACAAAATAAGCACAATAGTATATCTATAAATATAAAAATAAAGAGTGTTTAAATAAAATGATCAAGAATTGCAAGTATAGGCAAGGATGAGGAGGTGCGAAGGTAGAAGTGGAACTCTAACTACCCCTCCACAAATGAGACACTTGTGATCTGACTTGATAAGTGTGTGTGAAAGTGTCAATATGTATCTCAAGTCATGAGGACACATGTCTCGACCATATGAAGTGAGACAAAATCAAAACAAACCTAAGTAAACTTAAGCTAGGTGTGAATGGGCCAGTCCTAAAAAGTTGATTGGTTAAGTAGGTATGATAATGACTATTTACACTAACACCTCCCCTTAAGTGCAACTTAGGGATTAAATTATGCACTAATGACGAGTCACAACTGCAAGGCAATGCTAGGTACTCATGTACAAGTCTATCATAAATTGGAGTAAAGCAGAAAAACCTAATGGAAAATAAAAACCACTCTCCAAAAGAGAAATGATGCAATGAAATAGAATGTACAAGTGAAGAAGATAGAAGAAGAACTCATGATGACCCCCCAAGGACTACATTTATCACATAAGTACAATGGATGTTCCCCCATAGGAGAGAAAAGAGAGAAGGACATGTGACCCACCAAATGTGAAGTGATGAACTCCATGTGAGGAAATGATTCATTTCAAAACTAATAGGAGAAGAGAAACCATACAACCTCCCCTTAAACTGATGCTTGTAGTGTTGATAGATGCTTGATATTTGATGCTGAAGATGATCCATGAGCACTAAACAAAATTTCTCCCCTTGGGAAGAAACAACACCAAAATTGTGTGTAAAATGACTTCCCATTTAGAATAGGAATATGTAAGAAGAAAAATAAAGGTCTATGAATGTTGTACATGATTCATAGACTGAAATGATGCCAATGATGCCTTTGAATTATACTCAAATATCTCCAAGCTAATGTTATTGTGTGATGGATGTTGATAATATGGATCAGGTACCATATTTGATTTAGGAACATGGACCATGGAAGTATGGTGATATCTAGACTGAAGCGAATCTAGTACTATTGCAAATGATGATAACTAAGTCAGATAGGTCAACTCATGAATGTTTGCATAATTTATCATGATAGAAGCTGATGTAGGCAAGACAATGAGCAATATCCAAATATGGTAATGGTGATACAAATTCATCGAAGCTACCATTAAATAGAAGATGAATATCCTCAACTATGTCATCCAAATATGCAAGGTGGGATTCTGCAAATAAAGATGTAATGTTTGGTAGATATACATTCCAATGTAGTGCATCTAGAATGATGATAAAAAATTCCTCATGCAAAGAATCGTTGGAGCTCATGAATGAGTCAACACCAGATTCAGATGTAGCAACATGTGTTGTAGGAGATGAGATCTCAATGTAATTCATGGGACTACATTGTTCATTCTTGAATGATGGTGTCTTACAAGATGTTTGAGTGAGACTAGATGATGATTCTCCATGCGTTAGAACTAGAGGATCGGGTAAGGTAATATCATGATTAAGAATAATTTTCTCCATTTCCTCAATTCGACGAAACTGACATTTTTTTGTTGTGTGCCTTTTCTTTCCATAATATGGACACATTTGATTTTCCATTTATTAGGAGGATTACAAAGAATACTCAAATATAAGGGATTTAGTGTGAGCGACATGATCACATGAACAAACTTAAAAATAGAAACACCTAGATTGCCCCCTTGATTCAAAGACCCCCCCACCAAGATTGATTAGTGTTGATTGTAGCACCCCCAAAACAATGTGCAAGAGAATTTTACAAGTTACGAAGATTGGATGCCAAATTGATTGTTTATAATGTATAGTGATTTTTACAAAATGGGCTATCCAAATCTTAATTTTACATACAAAATTAAATTCCTTGAGAAATTCTTATAGAAATAAAAAATTAGATTTTTTTTTATAACTAGGGTGAAATTTATGCCCCGTCAAAATTTGCTTACGATGTTGACTTTGAAGGTTGAAATTATTAGAGTAATCATACATTAGCTAACAATTAATTAATCTTTAATTGATTATTAGTCTAATTATTCTCATCCACTTAAGCTAAACTTAGGAGTGCTTTCTTCTTAGCTAGAGTGAGCTTTTATTAGATCATTTTGTCTGATTACATAGGATGTTGACACTTGTCATGATCTAATCACTTTATCATTTAGTGTTGCTCCTATAAAGCACTCACCCTCATTATATTATCTCAATGATCTCGATAAATATTCTTGAGATTCATTTTGTAAGTATTTTATTGTTGAGGATATAACAAATCAATATTTGTAACTCTCTTTTTGTGGAAGGTGTTTTGTTTGTAGTTAGATCTTATGTCTCATGTTTTTTCTCAACTAGGTTACAAGAGAAAAAATTATTTTATTTTTTATTTTTAAAGAAAAGAAAAATTAACCACCCCAAGGTCATATGGGTGACCCGTCCCCAACCCTTGGGGGGCTAAACAATTTTCTTTTTTTTTGCAATTTTAGCGAGATTGAGAAAATCACGATAATTTTTTGCTCAATTTCAAAATTGGAAAAATGAGATATCATCAAAAATTTGGTTTCAAGAACTATCTAATGATATTGGTTTTTTTCTCAAATTTTACTATTGGTACATTTTATCACCTGTCATAGTCAAATATGCTATTTTCACTCTCGAGCTCACAATTTTGACCTGTTTCTCTATTTTTATTGAGTCTAGTGGTGTTGGGACTATCTCTTAGAGCTCTTAACATAAATTCATGCATTTTTTCTAGAATTTTCTCTAGGTACATTTTATTTTGTTTTTTGTGTTTTCACATTTTAGTAAATTACTTGGAAGTTTTAGCTTCTAGAAACTTTATGTTTGCATGGGATGACTTGTTTGGTTGTTTTATATGTATTTCTAGCATTTTGTCCTATTTGGGCATTATAGATATATTTTGCATTCAAATTTTTTTGTTGACCCACTGAGATAAAGTGCTACTTTGGTGCATATTTTTTTAGGATTTTTCACATCCAGTTGTGCCTTTTGTGCTTGCACTATGGTATAAAGTACCATGGGTGGGTGGTGAGTGCCTTTTTTTTTCCATCACACATTTTTCAACTGAGTGTTCTATCCAAAAAAACATCAAATCCCAATAATTCATGCCTCATGCATGTGTGTCCTAGTTTGCACACCATTTTATTTGTAGGTACTCTTTTGTGCACGTTCAAATGTTATTTATTCTCCTTCATGCACTTCTTGGTGATAGATAATTTTAGTGTTTCAGTGTACTTATATTAGCTCTCTCTTTTCACATTATGGGGGGTTTCTACTGTTGGTGCTAATGCTTCCTTATTTTCTAGTTTTGGAGTGATATATGTATCTAGTTCTTATTCCCATGTACTACACGGATGTAGTGGCTAGTTACACATACATTTCAGTGATATAGATCATTTACCACATGGATACTCTTACATTTATATTTCTAGAGATGACCTATTTTTATTTGATTAGTGTTCTTCAGACTATTGGTACCTGTATTTTCAACTTGCATCTTGCATGTTGAATAATGTCATTGGAATTACTCATATAGATTCATGTGCCATTTGTATCTAGAACTTTCAAATGTTTGCCTTTATTTGATATTTAATTTGAGTAGTTTTGTTGGGGGAACTCATGCATATTATTGTATTCTTGATCTTAATCATTATTTATTTCAAAGGAGGTTATTCACTTCAACACTATATCAATCATATTTCTATAGTTGTCTACAACTTCTTCATGCTTCAACAATGTTCTTCATTTTCCTCTTTTTTGGGAAATCATTTTGGAGGCTTCTTAGTCCTTCACATTGGTTTGGATTCTTTTTCAATCCTTCATTCACCTTTCTCTCTTTTGGAGAGGACTTTTTCCCATGATATTTTCTCTTCTTTTTCTCTCCAGTTATGAGAGATTAGATTGTTTGTACTAGATACCTCATTAGCCCTTGTTTTTTGAGACCCATTGAATGCATTCTTTTCTTTTTTTGTATTTCCTTATTAATATTTTTAGTTAATCCCTAAGTTCATCTTAAGGGGGGTGTTAGAGTAATCATGCATTAGCTTGACTTAGGAGTGATTTTTTTGTTAACTATAGTGAGCTTTTATTAGATCATTTTATCACATCGCATAGGATGTTGACACTTGCTATGATCTATTTTTTTAATTTAGGTTTCCTCCTCTAAATCACTCACCCTCATTGTATTATCTCAATGATCTCCATGAAGATTCTTGAGGTTCATTATGTAAGTATTTTCTTGTTGAGGATATAACAAATCATTATTTGCAACTCTCTTTGTGTGGAAGGTGTTTTTGTTTGTTGTTTGATTTTGTGTCATGTCTATTCATAATTCTAACAAAAAAATATTTTAAACAACATCAAATCAAAAGGTTCTTGATGCTACTTTATTTGGCAGAAAAAGAGATTTATGGTGGCTATTCATAGTAAAAAAATAGACCTCCTATTTGTAAGATATAAAAATAATGAAAAAGACCCCCTTTATAAACGCTAGAAAATCATTGGAGAGTTAATTAACCACTAATAATTAACATAAATATTTGCTTGGTTATACAAATCTAGATTTGTGTAAAATTGTCAATGGGTTTTTCACACCATTATTACATTTCCTAGCTTGCATATCTAGAAAAATAAATATAATAATGAAAAAATCTTCTTCTTATTGTGTGGGAGGTTGAATAAGTATGTAGGGGTCCATTGGAGAGTGGATCCAATCTTATGGAGGTTGAAGCAACTTTATAATCCACAAACTAATAGGTGACACTAGTAAATGGGAATCTAGATCTTTGTAATAAAAAGGTGTTGAGGAGCACATGGTGAATTTGATGCATTAAGACTCTACTACAATCTCACATTATGGAGTAAATGAACATCAAAAAGACTGCAATGGAAGGATGGTGATTTACTTCCTATGCAGAAATAAAATTGTACATGGATGGTCAAGTTGAATGGTGGCATGGAGTTTGGTGGTTGAATCGCTTTCTTGGCTAATCTTTACAATCAACCTCCTTAGTGATAAAAATTTTAAAAATAGACTCCATGTGCTTTAGAATTTTTCCATGTTTCTAGAAAAATGTGTAGAAATATCCACAAACCTGTAAAAAATGCATAGGGCAACACTAATCTTCATAGAATTTGGAGATGATGTAGGTTACGCCTATATGATAGTATACTGGAGGAGTCAATTGGAGGAGGATTCTCAAGCATGCAGATTGATGTTATTGAAGCTCAAGCTCAAGATGGAAAACTCAAAAGCAAATGTGGGTGCCTCAACTTTGAAGAAGAGAACATTCAAGAAGTTATTTTCAAAGGAAATTTGGGTCTGCAAATAATAAATGTTGAGGAAACTTGGAGTTGCCTTAGAGATGGCATCCATCGAATTGTGACCAAAAAAAATTCAAGCCTTGTGTGTTATCAAACATATATCATGCCACTCCAAAAAAATCTCTCACAAATTTGAGATACCTTGCAAACAAGCCAATGAAGGCAACAACCTACTTGTAAATAGGTCAAATAGGCCAAAAAATACAATATTTGAACCCTAAAACAATAGGATGGATAGGCCAAAAATACATGCAATGAGCCAATTTTTTTAAAAATATAATTTTATACCCAATGGGTAGATGGGAAGAGGGTTAGATTAGCCCTCTGCTATTTTTTTTACAACTTTTCGTATAATGGCAAAAAAATTACAAAAAATGAAAATTACCGAAATTGATGAAATGAAATGGATTTTATTGTTTCCAGGGCCTTTTGGATGCAATATAAATTATTTTTTGGCTCTATGATGATCCATTAATAGGCCTATATGTGGAATTAACCTCAATGTAGGAAGGAACATGCTCTCATGACTCTAATACCATGTTGTAAAATGCCAAGATCAAGAGCATGACACAAAATTCTACAAGCAAACAAAATAAGCACAATAGTATGTCTATCAATATACAAATGAAGAGTATAAATATAATGATAAATACTTGTATGTATAGGCAAGGAAGAGGAGGTGAGAAGGTAGGAGTGAAACTTTGATTACCTCTCCATAGACGAGACACTTAAGAGCTCACTTGACAAGTGTGTGAGCAAGTGTCAATAGGTGTCTCAAGTCACGAGTAAACATGTCTCAACCATATGAAATGAGATAGAAGAAAAATAAACCTATGTAAACTTAAGCTAGGTGTAAATAGGTCAATCCTAGAAAGTTGATTAGCTAACTAGGTATGATAATGACTCTATTTACACTAACGAATAATTTATGTTTTTAGATTAGGTTTTTGATAGTAAACTAGATCAATGAATTCACTTAAATTAAATCAACTCAATCTCCTTGGAAACAAAAGAACTAATCCTAGGAAATATTGGTTTGCATTATAGGTTTTTCACGAATCTCAACACCTTTGTGGTTTGAGTTTTAATGTTGATGCAAGAAAAGATTGATCCAATTAATCTAATAGTTAGATCTTTGGTCTCTTTTTCTACATCACATTTTGGTGAACCTAAAATATCTCAAACTTGTAAAATATTCTAATTTTAATTGCATATCGTTAGATCTAAATTATCATTCATATTTTCATATTTGAATCTCTTTGAATTTACAAAAACAAGTGTGTTTACATTGGAAAAATAAGTACTATTTCCGTGTCTTTTACATATTTATTTAAAATATTATCTCATTAATTCTCAATAAAACATCATATTTACTATCAAAATTAGTATTTTTATGAATCGGTGCATGAATTGAATTGGATATAATAAAAATTTGTGTAATTTAAAACCCTAATTCATTGCATGAGGTGGTAATTCATAAACAAAATTAGGAATATTACAAATTTCTCAATCATGCACAGTATCAAACTTGGACTATCACAGTCTCAGATATGTACATATAGCAACACCTATTTAAACCTTCAAAAATTAAAAAACTTACATATTTGTTCAAGGTTGCTCTCACCCCCGACATATCTTTTTCTGCTCAAATTTCTATGACAATGTCACCTCTGTATCCTTTGCCCATATCTAAACTCTATTTCTAGAATTATGTCTTGTAATAAGTATAATCTATTGTATTAGTTCAAATTCACCTTAAGGAACTAAAACATAAGTCATGAAACACTTTGCTTGATATTTTATCTTCAATATCAAAGTAAATCTAGATTATATATGTGTTGGCTAATGGTTTTGCACCTTTAAAATTTATGATATAAATTTGACTCTTTGCCCAAATGAGATTCAATAAATTATCAATAGTTGAGCTAATTATTTCTATGTGAAATAATTACTCTCTAAATTTTCAAGAGGTACAACTCCCTCATATTTTCAATAAAATCTTGAAAATATGAATTTAAAATGATGTGTTATTTTCACCAGAAAGTAGGAAAGGCATGAATACTCAATACTCAAAAGCTTTTAAGCCTTGAATGTAATGAATGAATATAAATTACTAGCACATTGACTTACAAAATATCATATAAAATGTATCAATAGAATGTAGAGGTGGAATTAGGAACTAAATTGGGGGAAATGGCTTCCAAGCAACAATGGCAGCCTAACGGCTATTTTGCAAAAATGATAGAATACACCATCCTCGTGGTAGAATCTTTCATCGAAACCAACATTTTTTACCTCGGGGCCCCATGGGTGATCTGGAAAGGTATCATGCAAACACAATGCGTGAAAACACAGTGCAGAGGAGAAGGCACCATTTTGCACATCCCAACCGGCATCCAGTATCTCCTCATAGGGTTTTGAATAGAAATGGGAAGAAAATTGACCGCTATATTGCAAAAAATGATAGAATACACCATCCTCGTGGTAGAATCTTTCATCAAAACCAGCATTTTCGACCTCGGGGCCCCATGAGTGATCCAGAAAGGTATCATGCAAACACAACGTGTGAAAATACAGTGCAGAGGAGAAGGCACCATTTTGCGCATCCCAATTGGCATCCAGTACCTCCTCATAAGGTTTTGAATAGAAATGGGCAGAAAATTGTAGACATCTGTGTTGGGGACACATTGTACAACAGGGATTTTCAGGGAAAAACCTCTGAGAAAGAATCAACTATTTTTCAACGGTCGTATCAAGAAGCAGAGGTAGACTTTAAGTCATCCCGTAAGAGTGGATCAAAAGGCAATCAAAATAAATCTGCAAGACCTCCATAGCAGGAAAATAAAGGGACCAAAGCTTTGCATTTGAGTTGTGTGGAGATTCAAAAGAAAGGTATCAGATCAAACACAAGAAATGATAGGGATCAAGGAAACCCTAACTTACATAAAAGCGTGCGAGGGTTTTCAGAGGTGGCTTCTAAGGGTAAAAAGAAAAAGGGCTCAAAGGATAAAAAGAAAAAGGACTCAAAGAACAAAAAGAAAAAGGGCCCAAAGAATAAAGGTGGACTCAAGAAGGTATGGAGGCCTAAAGATTCAAAGCTAATGGAAAAATAATTGCATTCTACACCTAGTCAATAGGAGGCCAAAACTCTTCCTTTAGAAGGTAGTAATATATTAAAAATCATATTTCCAAAGGATATGCTACGTCCGCAAATTCAAGACCTACGAGAAAAGGCCCTAATTTGTAAGTTCTGGAATCTTAATCTTCCTTTAAATGATTTAAAATATTTAATTTATGAAGATCGGGAAGGGGTGCACAAAAAGTTTTTTATTTGGATATTGAAAAGGGTATCTTTGCATTCATATTTGATAGTAAAAAAGAAAAGACGTCATCTTCATAATTAAATCATGGTTCTATCAAGGGTCAGGGTTATGCATGCAACCTTAGATTCCAAATTTCAAAGCAGAAAATGCCCTTTTAAATTTGTCCCATTCTGGTTTCAAATGCCTGCTCTCCCATTAGAATACAGGGAATTGAGACTGATTGAATCAATAACAAATCATATAGGGATCTTCCTTATGCATGATAAATATTTCTTTAAAAATCCCTCAAAATATATCAAAACATGTGTTATAATGGATACAGGCAAGAAAATTCCAGATCAGATTCTGTTAATTTCAAAATTTGGAAGTTGGCATCAACAAATTGTCTTTGAATCTCTTGAATCCACTTGCTTTCAATGTCACACTATAGGCCATTCTCATTCTCAGTGCTCATTAGGATCTGTCTCATCACATTCTGCTCATTTGATAAGTGTTAAAAGTAGGGATTCTTAGAGAGATTATAGTCAAAATGAGCAATCCATCTCCTATTCACCACTCATAACAATTGCAATCAGAGTGAAAGCTTCAATTGTGAACATCATCTTCATAAGAGAAATCAAGAAGAGGAAGGTAATCAACTAGCCTTCTACTCAAACCCTAGAACAAGTAAAAAAGTTGCATTGAATTTTAAAGCGTTAAATAATATATGGAGCTTAATGCAAAAAAATTCTAGTATTTCCCTCAACTTATACTCTCCTATGGAAAAACTAAGCTCGGAGCATCAGGTAACATAGATAGTGAAGCAACTAATGTTTCAAGGCGCTAGAGATCACTTATCTTCCTGGTCATTTGAAGATAATATGCAAATGAATCATTTCGCTAGTTAGGAAAAAATAAGCTATGTTCATGAAGGTAAGTGTCTGACTTTAGCCACAACCAAGAAGCCTACATATATTGAACTTGAGCTTTTAGCTGATAAGATATTGTCATCAATAGGGTTAGATTTATTTGATGAAATAGCAGTTGAAAAAGAATTATGGGAAAGTGGTATGCTAGATATGATGTGTTCAAGAAAGATTTTTGAGGTTCTTCATTAGGAAATTGGTTTGAATGATCAAAAGGTTACAAATTTATCTATGGAAGATCAACTTTTGGAGGAAATGGGAGATCAAGAAACTCAAGAAAATTCACAAGCATTGAAATATCCTCAAGTAAAGATAACAAAGAATAAAATTAAAGGGGATGTAGGGGAAATGGCAATGTCTAAAAATACTTTGATGTTGTCACAATCTCCATTCCAACCTTTAGTTAAGAAATCACTTGGGAAGAGAGGTAGAAAATCAAACCTCACTAAAATGAAGGAACAGATAGAAGCAGGGTTGTAGAAAACAATCTTTGAATCCATGTCAAACAAGCGACCGAGGAGAGTATGTTTCTCTCCTCATGACCAATGAGAATTTCTTCATGGAATGTTAGGGGAATTAATGCCCCTAACAAGCGTGCTCGTATCAAGCAATTGATAGATGCTTGTGGAACAAACATTTTTCTTCTTCAAGAAACCAAAACTTAAATAGAAGTGTTTGAATCATCAGTGAAGAAATGGCATAGATGGGCATCCACACATTCAATGGATCAAGGGTCATCAAGAGGGCTTCTGATTTTGTGTAATCCAAAATCAATAAATGTCAAATCTCACAAAAATGAGAATTCTTGGCAACTTGTAGAAGTAACAAAGTTTGACCTTTATTTTTGGTTAATAAATGTTTATGGCCCTACCTATACATTAGGCAAGAAGAATAATTTGTCGGATGAAATTTCAAGACAAATAGGTACAATTCATAATGAGAAAATTATCATCGCTAGGGATTTTAATGCAATAACTTCTTTGAAAGAAAAAAGTGGAGGAATAAGTCCTCCACCCAGGGTAATGGCAGATTTTAGTCATTTCATTCTCACAAATGCTCTGAGGGATGTTCAACCAGTATCTGGAAAGCTCACTTGGACTAATAAAAGGAAAGGTTTCTTGCAAATAGCATAAAGGTTAGATAGATTTTTGGTGTCCCCAAATTGGTTCATCTCTCTGCATAAGTTAAAATCAGAAATGTTGCCATATCCGGGATCAGACCATTATGCAATTTGACTAGACATATCAAATATTGTTGTGTCAAGGGAAAAATCTTCTTTCAAGTTTGAAAGTATGTGGTTTAGACATCCTCAATTCTTGGATCTTCTGAAGTAATGGTGGTTGAACTCCCCATATGAGGAAGGGACTAAGATGTTTCAGTTTCATAGGAAATTGATTCATGTCAAACAACAAATAAAAATTTGGAATAAGCAAGTTTTCATAAATATTTTCCATCAGAAAGAGTTAGTGTTTAAATTGCTTACAACAGTTCAAGAGAGTACGACAAAATGGATTAGATGTTTCCCTTTATGATAAACATAAGTTATTACAAGAAGAGTGGGTAGAATTATGTTCACGTGAAGAAATATATTGAAGATAAAAGTCTCAAGAGATTTGGCTAAAAGAGGGTGACTGCAACACAAAAAAATTCCATGCCTCTACATAGATTAAAAAGGCGGCTAAATCAATTCAAATAATTCAGGAAATGGCCTCATGAAACTGGTTAAAAAAAGAAGAGGATATAAATAATGAAGGTGTTAAGTTTTTCTCATAACTTCTTTCAGCCCCGCAATCAACAAATGCCAATAGAATCAGTAATGAAAATGAACTATTGGACACAATCCCACATCTTATTAGTAATGAAGATAATATTTTGTTGATGAGGCCATTTACCTTGGAGGAATTGAGATATGTAGTTTTTTTGTTTCCCCCATAAAAAATCCCCTGGCCCAGATGGTTTCACGACTCTATTAGTTCAGAAATGTTGGGAATTCATATGCTTTGAGCTTTTATGGGCACTTGAAGAGTCTAGGAGAACTGGGATCATATTTAGGAAATTCAATGTAACCAATATTGTAATTCTACCCAAAGTCAAAGAGCCTAAAACATTTGCTAAGTTTAGGCCTATGTCATTGTTTAATACAGTATACAAAATCTTTACTAAAGTGATTTATCTGAGATTAAAACCACTTGTTGATGGTATTTTTATGCACTTTTCAACACAGGAAATGCATAGGTGCATTACCTCTCTTGAAAGACAATCTTCCACAATCAGATTGCAGAACACTATCCCAAGGTCTCTCAGATGTCAGGTCATGATAGTGCTTGGAATATCTCAGTTGTTTCATGTGATTTTCTGGAATCATAAGGCGACCTTACATGGACAAAGCTAGAGGAGAATTGGATTTGCGAGTAAATTTTTTCAGATAGGAAATTACTACACTTCTACTGCACGTTCAAACAACAGTTTGGGACTCTATTTTAGTCTTAAGTTTTGGCTTTACAATGTGTAATGAACCTTAGCATAGGCCACTTCTTAAAAAAGGAAAAAGGGCAAGGGAGAGAGAGAGTTCCTGGACCCGCAACTACCGATGAACAATGATCATAGAGGTTTCTGTTGTTGACAGATTTCTTAAAATAGATTTTCACTTAATCATAAATTTCACAATGCCATGATATCTATGCTATCTTCTAAGGACTGCAGATATGTCATCATTCATTCGCCATATATGTGTGAACAAAGATAAAGTTTGAAGAGCAGCTATAAAATCAGAGTCCAGACTAACTTTGCACAGCTATCTACCAACAACAAATGACCAAAAGTATGGATAGGAAAAGCATAAACATAGCAGGAATCTTCATAACCAAGGACAACATTACTAAATCTACCAAGGATAGTTAAAAGGAAACTAGAACAACAAAGTAAATCAAACTAAAATCTTAACTTATGAGAGAAGAATCATGAAACATGAGAAGAAATCCGAAAATGCACCAAGGTCAATGTATTTCTATTGCAATTTTTGTAGCATGTCTTTACAACAACTCAACTCTCTCAAAATGAGAGGATGAGACCCCTATTTATAGTTTTCAAGAAACAAAATGAGTGGCCAAGATTTAATCTCATTGTGTGGCCAAGATTCACTTTACACCAGGGTTTTACCTACCACCAAATATTCAGCAATTTAAAATACATCTTTTGTCTTTTTCCTATTTTGTCTTCTAGTGGTGGCACTATAGCATTTTCATCCTTTTGTTGATTTCTCTACGACAACTATTCCTTCAGGAATTATTTATTAATAATAGGGTTTCCCTCCTGCTTCTTCAAAGCTACATACTCTATGAATTTCAAGACCACCAACCGAAACTTGTCGACCTCAATGATGTTGGATCTCAGCACCTAGTAGCTCCATTCCTTGGAATTGTTAACAAGATTTTCCCAGTCTTCGTCATACTTGGCAACATGGTTTCTAAATATCTCGGACTAAGCAAAAGCTCGAGCAGCAAAGCTCATAAATCTGTGGTAACCTCATCTGACATCCCATCCTCCATCCTCTTTCGAAAGTGAGGCTTTGTGCTTTCTGGATTGATCTTGACAGCGGGCACCTCATACCCCTTCATCAACTTCAAGTATCAGAAACAGTCCCCTCGAGCCTCCTTGGCCCATTCAATATCTAGAGCTACTCGCTCAAGGACTTGTTCTAGCCTCTCCTTCCGGTGATTGAAGTCTCACTTCCACACATCTATTAACCATGGTCATTGTCCCTGAAGGCAAACTCCTTTTCCCAAACCTCACTTGGCAGTGTGAGGATAGCCTTGATTTTCAGGTAGGCAGTTCCATACTTCTTTGGGAACTCAATGCATATTCACCTCATAATTTTAAGAGATGTTTGTACTTCTAAGAACTTGTTCACTGTTTGAACAGCCAAATTGATGCCCGTATTCCCAATATCCAAGACCTGCCGGAACCAGTTTTCGTGGTCTTTTCCAAGTTCCTTCTCCTTTCCAACTTGTTTATTTTTTATTTGGACAACAACTACAGCGGGCCCGATGATGTGGTGGGTTGTTCCTCCGGAGATGACCATTGTTGAATATAGGCCATCAAATCAACCACTTGTGCCTTAAGCTCTTCCTTTGAAACCTTATCCTGTTGAATGATGTGCACCACTGTGGCGACTGATTCCCGAAGATGGTCAACCTTCTACTCTTTGGTGGCCACTCCCAATTCAATGGTGGAAACATTGTAGCTTATTCCTTGTTCTCCAACCACCAACATAGCTATTTGTACATCCTTGGATTCAGAGGCATCCATCGTTATCTTTGATCTGATTCTAGGCTTTTTCTCCTTCTTGGTACCAATATGAGCTCTAGCTAGTATTACCTCCAGTCTTGCTTTTGGATCCTTTAGAGCGAGAGTCTATTTTTCCAGCTACCTTTCTAGCCAATCAGGCATTGGGGACCCTTCCTTGGGTGATTCATGTCGATCTTTGTTGTCCTCCACCTTGAGTTCAATGGCCTTATCATTGAGGGTCTCCTTCTCAATTCTTGTATCTTCCTTCTCCTCATCGGAATCTTGCACAAGCATTATGTGTTTGATTGGAGATTTGGTGGGTAGTTGTTTATCAAGGTGGTCCTCCCCTTCAACATCCTTTTCTTCTTCATCTTGGTCATGCCCACGTTCTTCAAGCTTATCCTCTTGTCTATCTTCTTGGAAGGATGTTTCTTCATCATGCTCGGGGATTTGATCATGTCTTCTTGCAAGAGACCTACCACCCTCAGTCTCCGGAGCATAAATTGTTTCTTCAACCATAGGCTATCTTTCAGCCTCTTTGTCTTCAATTTCTTTGACTTGCTTGGCCCATTCGGCATCAAGCTCTAGATTAGCTGTTTCTTGGATTATGTTCATGCCTAGACCTTCATTGTCATCACTGGAAGACTCATAGGCCACCTCATCGATCGCCCGATGTTCATATATTGGGTGCTCATGATACTCAAATTCCTCATCTTCTAGCCTCTTAGTGGCCTCCAGTTGTTGTCATTCCAACTCATCAGAGATTTGCATTGTAGCCTCCATACTAGGTGGCTCTGGAGGAGGAGGAAGAATAGGGGTGCTAACCATTGCTTGGGAAATTGTAGCTTGCACCATTGGATTTGCAAACATTCTCGAAAGTTTAGATGACACATTCTTCATATACTTAACAAAGGATTCCGAGAGAGCGAGGGTAGGCATTGCAACAGCAATGGTGGTGGTCGGAAGAGAAAAGGAAGGAGACATGGAGGATGACAAAATTGGTGAGGTAGTGGCGGAGGATGAATCCACTGATATGACCTGTGTGATTGGAGGAGTGGAGGCGAGGTGGAAAGCAATGTCCACCGTGGGTGGAGAGGAAGCAACTATTGCATGCGAAATCGGTGGGATGGTGGCAATAGCAGCAACGGTCGAGGCATTAGATGAAGAAGGTGGAGATCTTGGTGGATTAGCTTCCATCTCCTCACCCTCATGGAGTGGATCTTCAGGTATTACTAGCATCTCAGTGAGGCTGCTCGTTCTTCTATGCTTCTTAGGAGGCTCGCCCTTTGAGGCCTTTCTAGCGTACACTTTTGGGTCAGGTTTTTATTCTTCAACCTCCTTTCTCTTTTTCGACCTGACAGATGGAGGGGACTTAGATGTTTCTCTAGTTGTAGTAGCAGCTACCTCACCATCAGAACTATTGGGTTCACTTTCGATCTTCAGTCTGGCGACTTGCCTATCGATCCATGCCTTTGTTCGAGCCTCAACAGGCTTGGTAAGAATGTCAAGGTCATCAACCTCTTACTCGTTCCAATCAATTAAAGGCAATGGTAAATTTGCAATAGAATTGTATCTTGGGTTGATCACTGTGCTCTCCTCTTCTTCAAGTTGATCTGGGACCGGAAATAGGTTCACCCTTTTCACAAAGTATGCGATCATTCGCATATAATGTCATACCCACACTTCAAGGTCATATTTGCAATTAGCCCATAAATCCTCGACATGGTGGAGGTGGGCATACTCTTGTCCAAGTGCTTTCCTGATGTGGTCGTATGGGTCCATCCATGGCCAAGCTGTATGTGGCGTGAAGTGGTACTCAACCAGCTCCTTCTCTGAATTGCCTACACATTGGGAGGTATGAAGTTCATGCATTCCCTGGTGGAGTGTGAGTGGATAAGGGGTCCCCACCAGATGCTTACTGCTTAGAATGTTGTGTATATGTCCCAACTACCAAAATAGTTCCAATAGTATAATCCGATCATTAGGGTACCAGGGTAGCTTGTTCAACCTTTCGGAGAATTCCTGGGCGTGAATGTAGGTGAACTTGGGAAACTGGATGAATAGGAAGGCATAATGCTTGAGGAGGGCCCTTGCACTATGAGAGACTCTTCTCTCAAAATCACCTCCAAGCAGTCGAATAACGTAGGCGATAAAGGCATCGTTACCCTACAATAATCCCTCTTGAAATTTCTATACTGTAGCTAAGGGTACTTGTCATATGGTTTGAGCTCTCTTCTTGGCGTCTCATTGGGTACTACGGATAATCCACTATAATACCGCTAGCCGGAAAGCGAATATACCAAGTAGGATGTCACGTAGAATTTGGGTGTCTTCTTTATATTAACGAATTTCTCATGGAAGCAATTACTGATTATCTCCCCCCAATAGAATGTGGTGTCCTCTCCATGGAGAATTTGTTCAACGAAATACATCATCCATTCCTAGAAGAAGGTTACAGTAGGAAGGCCCATTATTTTGCTCAACAGGGTAACCAGATCATGGTAGTCCTCAAAGAAGTTGTTGCGGTAGAGCTCTTGAGGAACCTTGGTAGCACTACCCCACCTCTCCTTCAACCAATACTAGTTGATTATCTTTTTGCACTTCAAAGGATCCTCATCCCACAATGCCTTGCACTCCTGAATAGTTGGGGTCTCCATGCTTTCGAAGACGGGTATGTGGAAGGTTTTTTTTTATCCCGAGAGGGGACATATCAGCCAAGATGTTGCCATCCCTATCCATAATGGTCCTTGTTTCAAGTTGGTACGCCTCCCTGCAAGCCATTACCAGTTTAGGCGAAATCAAGATGGGAGGGAAACCTACAGCCTTAGCAAGTCCATTGCTTCTTATCAGTCTTGCATTATCAGTCCTTGGCTCTATTCTGACTCTTCGTGTGAAATCATCAATATCGACATGTCTGATATTGGTGTATGTGATATCCCTCCAACTAGTTGTGACTTTGGAGTGCAATGGCACTCCCTAGAATCGATACTTCATTTGATCTTTATCCTCCTTGCCCTGAGGAGTTTTGGCGGTTCTTTTCCCTTTGTCCTTGGTTGCCCCAGAGGTTTCAGCACTAGATTCCATAAATTCTGCATAGAGAGACGAGAGTTATCAAAATTAAAAATGAGGATGCAGCCTCGAACAAACCCCTGCAATTCAAGGTTAGATCCACAATTTCCACTTAAGAAAAGTCTAAAACTTGATAATAATATCACTGGAAGGAAAACGGGTGACCCAAGTCCCAGGGACTGGACTTCCCCTGGCAGAATGTTGTTTGGAAGGGCAAACAAGGCAAGGCGTCCCCGATGACTTCTCCCGATCTTGGATTTTCTTAACAAAGGGTTGATGTGGGAGAAGGTCAATTTTAAGCACGTGGGTCAAAATTCATTTTCAATTTGGAGGCCATTTGAATCATCATTTAGGCTTTCAGTCCTTAGCTACAGGAAAGTTGTCAAGGGTCAGCTGTTTGGAATAGCACTGGGCAAACGACATTCTGGGGATCGGGTTCCGGAGTTCGGGTCGCAGGGGTTGAGAAGCTATTTAGGGATAGCCTATGGAACAGTGAAGCACAGACGGAAGTCCGAGATGGGCTTCCCGAAGGATCAAACCTGAGGTGGGTTCATCAGCTTGTCCAAAACTTCAGAGGTGAATCAAGGTTCAGGACCCGATGTCCGAGAAGGCGGACAGGTTTGGCCGTTCGGGGTGGTGGAAGCAAGATGAAGTTCTGGAGGCCGGAGTCTGAGCGGGGTTTGGGCTTATCATTTATTTGTTCAAACACATGCAGAGCGAAAGGGTGACCGGGGCCTAAGAGCTGGGAAGATATTCTGCGACGGCCTATGAAACGACGAATCAGAGACAGCGGCCCGAGGACGGAATTCTGAAGGCCGAGGTCCAAAGGCAACTCCGAAGTTTGATTTTTGTTACAAGTATCAAGCGGATTATGCAAGCCCGGGGTTTGATATTCCGAAGGATGTTAGGGGAAGGCCAAGTGAAACAGCGAAACAAATAGGGAACCCCGGGGTCGGGAGCTCGGGAGGAGCTTTGTCATTGGAGAGTTCTTTGCTAAGTTTATGTCACAGCCAAAGAGAGGCTTGGGACCAAGAACAACGACAAGACGACATCATTCTGATTTTTTATTTGGACCTCCTATGGGGTGTTTTTTATTTTCAAATTTGTAGGTTTTCAGGTTGAGGTGCAATTCTACCAGATTCCTTATCCCTTTTCCCTTATTACTTAGTTTTGACTCATGGATTTGAGAAAAAGGAAAAGACAGGCGGATGGCGACCCTACCTCGGGGGCCCGAAGAAACAGATTGTCGAATCCTTGAAGAACGGCGAAGCTAAAGTCCAAGCGCAGAGGCAGATATTATTGGGGTCGCACCATGCTCTTTAGTTCTTCCTGACATGCGAAAATGACAGGTCGAAACTATTTAAATAGCCCCTAAGTGAAATTAATACCCCCTAATGAATGTTGGTATGACAGTTACTGGGTAGGTGAGTTTAAATTTCCAAGATGGCGGCAGGAGGACCGGAACCCGAGAGTCGGAGGGACGTCAGAGGATAACCGTTGGAAAATTTACCACATAAAAATCAAACAACGAAGAGAACGTCGGGGTCCGAGGTCTAGGAGGACAAAGGTTGATGACTGTCAGCAACAACGAAGACCACGAGGGGACCCGAGAGGGGAATCCTGAAGGGTCGGGAAGACGCGTGGGCACAGTCGTCAAGTTTTGACAAGTGATGCAGATGGCTATCGGAGCACCGGGGTTTTAAGGCCGGGAAGATGCCAATCGTCGACTACGTGGAATGGCGGAGCCAAAAGGGAAACCCGAGAGGGGAAACCCGAGAGGGGAAACCCGAGGGTCCGATGGACACCAAAAAGGCAAACTAACAGAGAAAACCCGAAAGGGCTTAAGACTTAGCAACTTTCAGAGGGGAAAACTATGGTCAACCTTAAATGAAACTTTTGAGAACGTGTTGACCATCAAGGTAACCCAAGTGGGGGCACGCAAAATGAGGAGAAAGCAAAAAGACTCGGCAAGGCAAAAGGAAAGAGAGGGTCCCTATTCTGAACAGGGCGTGTATGCCATAGGCACAACACCACTCATTCCAAAGATTATATCTCTTGAGCAAGGAGGCTTTGTCCCTAGTAGGGAAATGCATGAAGGAGAAATTGTCACACATGAAGTGTTGGATACAATAACAACATCAAAGTTTCCTTCTTTCATTGTCAAATTAGACATGATGATGGCTTATGACAAGGTAAATTGGTAGTTTCTTAATAAGGTCTTGACAAAATTTGGGTTTTTCTCTGAATGGCGTAGATGGATAATGTCTTGCCTTTTTGGGGCCAAGTTTTCAGTAATAATAAATGGGAATCCAGTAGGATTTTTCAGTTCCACACAAGGTGTTAGGAAAGTGGATCCACTTTCTCCTTTCCTTTTCATAATTATGGCTAAAGCTTTAAGCAAATACATCCTTTTAAGTCATAATCAAAAACTATGGCAAGGTGTGCAAATACCAAATTCAAGAATATCACTAACTCATTCTCTTTTTGTTGATGATACTCTATTATTTAACAAGTCATCATTATTGGAAGCTAAGCAAGTTAAAGAAGTCCTTGATAAATATTCATCATCTTTCAGGCAAAAGATATATGCTGCAAAATCAAAATTTTATATCTTAAATACTCTTTATGATTTGAAAAATAAAATAGTCAAAATATTAGGCTTTCAGGAAGCGAAACTGCCTTGTTCCTACCTGGGGATCCCTTTCTTCAAAGAGCCAAATAAAGCTTTCTACTGGGATAAGGTTATTGATAGACTTAAGTCAAGAATTCTAATTTGGAAAGCTAGATGGTTGTCACTTTCAGGAAGAATTCTCTTAATCAAATTAGTTTTATCTTTAATTCCTAACTACTTTTTAGCGGTCCTTAAAGCTCCTACCTCTATTATCTCTGAAATAGAGAAGATAATGAGATCCTTTCTCTGGAAAGGAAATATTGATGAACAAAAAAAGATACCCCTAATCTCCTTAGAAGGATTGACAAAAGGAAAGAAACAAGGTGGGGCAGGTATTCAGAATCTCAATTGGAGAAATAGAGCATTTGGGGCCAAACTTACATGGAAAATGTACACTAATCCAGATGCCAAATGGTCAAAAATATTGCAAGCCAAATATTTAGATAATGAAAGTCCAACAAGAATACTTATAATGGTAGAGCCCCCAAAGGGGTCTGCCATTTGGAACTTCATCACAAACAGCAGAAGCCTCATCACAAAATTTTCATCTTGGGAGGTAAATGATGGGCGAAGTGTAAAGTTTTGGGTAGATTCATGGAATGGGAAGCCTCTGTTATCAACAAATCAAGATCTTCAAGAGGTAAGAACAATTTTATCTCAAGCTTGGGGTGAAATTTTTCTAGATTATATTTAGTCATCAAGCCCTCTGACGAGTAAAGTAATGTGGAAAACTCCCTCAAGTTGTTTATTAAGCACTTAAAAGTATAATCTTTTCCATAAGAGCATGAAGGAAAGAACAGTTTACTTATCTTCAAAACCAAATAGAATATTATGGGCAGCATCAAAAGTAGGCTCATACACTGTGAAGGAAGGATATGCAGTATTAACACAATCTAAATATTTTATTGAACCTCAACATGCATTTTCCTTTTGTTGGAATAATAAGGTCCTTCCGAAAGTGGGAAGCTTTGCATAGCTTGCCTTATAGAAAAGAATTTTAACTAGTGATCATCTTGTCAAATTGAAGATTGTTGATCCTTTCAAGTGTCCATTGTGTGAAGAGGAATTAGAAAAAAAAAATCATTTATTTGTGTAGTGTATTTTTGCCAATCAATGTTGGAACTTTATTAAAAATAAGTTACAGCTCTACACTCCCCTACCAAACACCATTTGGGACCTCTTCCAAGCTTGGTTGGTTTTGTATCACTCTTCATTTTTCGTATGCATTTGGTTTATCATCTCGACACTTGTAATATGGAACCTCTGGTGGGAATGAAACATGAGAATTTTCAAGAAAACAAAATCTCCAATAGAGTTGGTTTTTTTGAAGACAAAAAAGGAAATATCAGAGGGGGTTAACTCATGTGTCCAGAAAGAGAAATTTATTAATTCACCTTTTACAAATTGGGATAGTTCTATTTTGAAAAATTGGAAAGACATCAAACTACCTTTTGATGGCAGCCTTTTGAAAAATAGCATCACAAAGGTAGATAGAGCATCAGTGAAATGGCTCCCACCTCAAAGGGATTTAGTAAAATTAAATTTTGATGGGGCATCTAAAGGTAACCCAAGCTCCTTAGGAGCAGGAATCTGCATCAGAAATGCATCAGGGGTAGTATTGGCAACCTCTTCTTTTCATTTACAAAATGGAACAAACAATTGCGCAAAAGTGCAAGCTTTGTTATTGGGTTTGGAATTGGAAATCCAACTGGGGTTTTCAAAGCTCCACATAGAAGGGGACTCATTGATAATCATCAATGCATTTAGGGAAAGGAAAGTTCACAACTGGAGTTTAAGTTATGTGCTAAATAAAGCATGGACATTATTAGATAAACTTAAATCTTCAATCATTTCGCACACTTATAGAGAAGGGAACAAGGTAGCTGACTTCTTAGCAAGGTTAGGAAGTGATAAATAAAGATTAGGGCAACTAATGATTTGAGTGCTTTAAATGCTTTCCCTCAATTTATTGAATTAATAAAGCAAGATGCTAAGGATGCATAGATAGATATTCAAAATTATCTTTGCATAGTGAAGGGAAAAAAGGAAAGTTTTCTAATAGATGCATACGTCGAACATTTATAACATACATGCTTAAATAAACTCCATGTGCTATTAATGTCTTATCATGTAAAGTGCAGGGTTCTCAATTGGTAATTCAAATTCATGTTGTAAAGTACATTTAATGTGGCACAGAGGTACATTCTCCATACATTCGAACTGGAAAACTTTGTCAGGGCACATTTAATAAGAAACATTCATCATATTTGACAAGGGTGACATGCTTGGATTAAGTCTAAAGATTTGTTTGTAATGGACAATGCTAAATTTGTTTTAAATTTCGAGACTCTCCATGCGTGTCATCCTTGTAATATCCTTTTCTCAAGAAATTGTGTCAAATGTTTTGTTGAAGAGCATTTTGTTTCTAAAGGTTTAGAGTGATCGGATCGGTGTGACAAGTGATTGGTCTTGCCGAAGTGAATATGAAGGAATTTGTCGGTGTGAGCTCTCTATCTCTCATCGATGTTAGAAGTTTGGCCGAGAAGTTCTGTTGGGGAGAGTCTTACTGATCTCAGTGGCATCAGGGTAACATTGGCCTTTGGTTGGACCTACGAATGTTATACCACTTTCGGTGGTCTTGCCGATGGCTATTGATCGTCGATGTGACTCTTGCCGATCCGAGAAAAGGTCATCCAACTTGGGTCATCGGGGAGACATGAAACTTCGATGATAAATTTTAAACTTCTTTCGATGCATGCTATTTTTCCAATGAGTCTATTCTAAGTGAACATCAATGTGACTCCTGTCAATGAGGTGTTTCAAACTACATTTGAACTAAATGTCATCGGGATGACTTGGGTCCTCAGTGAAACATTTCGGACTATCTTTGATACTTGTTGTCTTGCCGACAAGGCTATTTGGTTGATGTCAGTGAGACTCTTGCCAATGCTCATGGTTGTGATGGTTCTTTTGGGACATCGGGGTGACTTGGGAATTTGATGGGACTTTCTAGTCTCTCACCAATAGTGTCGGTCATGTCGATGGTGTCAAAGATAGAAGTTTTTCTGAAGAGTTATGTCAAGGAGACTCTGGCCGATGAACAGTTTGTTGCGCTAACTTTGGTCTTCGGTTAGAACTGGGAAGTTTGGACCAACAATAGAAGTCCGGCCAATGGGGTATGGTTGGCATAAGTCTTGCCGATGGTTCCTCGTCGATATGAAATATGACTTCGGCTCAGCCTTAAGATCTCCATCCGATGGTTAAATTTTGTCCAATGGTTTGGGATCGGGGTGAGTCTTGCCAAAGATACTTTGTCAATTTGACATGGTCTTTCAGGTTGGTTTCTCGAAGTGGCTCTAAAGTAAGATGACTGACAAAGGATTACAATCATGGTAAGTCTTCCCGATGAGATGAACAAAGATAATTACCATCGGTAAAACATGAATTGTCGGAGGTGCTTTGGAGACTTCCTCTAAGGCAAGTTCTCAACCTAATGGTGTTTGGTCGATGAGACTTCACCAAGTCTGACCAATAGAGCAATACAGTTGAAGATGACTTAGTGGAAAGAACGTTGACCTCCCTAATTGCTGAGGTGTATGTTGATTATGTTGGTTGACATTTGATCAACAGGAGAAATTGTTGAACCAATTCATTTTGTACAAGGAACAAATTGATCAATGGCTTGATTGAATGGAAGTTTCTAAGTGAGTCATTTTGGTAACTATGTGTTGTAATATGCATTATAACAAAGAGTTTGAATGAGAGAGTGAACATAAATTTGTTCTATGTAAGGTTGATTAGGGAATGGTTGTGTTGTTGTGAATTGACATCTAAAATTAGTATAAAGCTCACCTTTAAACACCACTTGACTTGTTTCATTTTCACTTATCAAAAATTCAGTGGATTTGTAGAATAGAGTGTTATCTCTGATAAATTATAGGTCAATGGAGCTTAAGGAGTCTCAAGCGAGAAATTATAGGGTACCGTATGAAAATGGGTTTAGATTCAGAAATTGTAAAGGGTTTGTATTTTGGTCATGTAATGGGGTTGTCTTTTGACAATGTAAAGGGTTACTTAAGGGGATTTGATACTCAAATGGTGATGGGTCTGTATTTTGGAAATTTTAGGGGGGATTTTTTTATAAAATGTAAAAGGGGTATGTTGTCTGTCAATGTAAAAAGGTCGTTATTAGGGAAGATTCAGCCATGGAATACAATTAGGAATCTTATGTACTTTCTCGAGCTATAATCAAAGGTTTTCTTCCTGGTTCTTTCTTGCTAATATGCTCGCCTGAACTAGGGTTTTGTAATATCTATATTTTAATATTAATACATCTATAGTGGCTTGCCACTTTTGGCTAAAAAAAATCTCATATAAAAGGAGGCAAATAATCAACTTGAAATAATATCAAAACTAAAACTAATCAAATAAAAGAATATGTTATTCATTCACACAAAAATGACATAACACAAGGAATAAAATGAACACACAAATTTTAATTAAATTCTTTATTCATCCAAAATTATATTTATCACACACACACAAAGATGTAAGGAATTCTCAATTCTACATATATATTCCAAAATTGTGTTGTCGTTAAGAGAGTTTCAAGTTCAACTTCAATACATAAATATCAAACGAGTATAACCGCTTCTTTAAAATAATTGCCCAATATTAAAGAAAGTCTTTAACTTTATAACATAAAGTTCATAAAAGATGATTAAAACAAATAAAATCATTTCTGGGGTGGCGCTTCATTGGTTACTCCTTTGGCTATCTGGGATGTTGGCATGGCATTCCTAGCTCAGTAAGCATAGTAAGCCTTTACGACAAGTGGCATATCTCTATGCGGAGGGATAATGACATTTTTAGCTTTAGGTTTCCAAAGAGCCTTGTTTGCTTTTCCCACCTCAAGTTTTCTCATGTAAGTTGTAGCAAGCCCAACAAACTGGAATAGAGCTAAGTTGGTACCATTGAGATTCCTAAGGATTTTAACATTGAACTATTGCTTGTCACAAATACTATCAATCATTCCTTTGAAACTCCCCTTCAATGTTTCTTCATCCTCATCCTTAATGTTGCCTTCTATCTTAGGATGAAGACCAATACCCAAGATATTATTCTGAATTCTATCCCTAATGGTGTTTCATTCATTTAATACTTTTCCAAATTCTAATTTTCTCTATTTGACAATTAAGAGCTTCCACTCTATACTCCTCTTCCACATGACACATCTATTATTTGCAACATTCAGGAGGATTTTTCACTAACCAACCTATTAGGGCCCAATTCCATGATCCCCTTGAAGTCATCATCAATAGTTGTCCAAAGGACCTCTTCATGTTTAGTTGAGGCAATATCTTTATCAATTTCAACCTTCGTGGCTTCCATGTCTTTAAACACATTTTTCATATCAGTAATAAATTATTCCCTTTATTTAAAATGTTAACAGTCCACTCCTTCATAGATTTCCCAAAAGCCTTATAATTTTGAATTCTACTTACCACTTCCTTCCCCATAGAATATGTTGGGTCAAAAGCAGTCTTAGCCTAAGAAACTGGTTATGGAACTATATTGAGCATAGATCTTAATAAATTATTAAGAATTTTTACCTAACTTTTTAATTCATCTTTTATCTTCTTGTCCTTGGCTATTCTTTCCACTAACCTCACTACTGCCACTTGGAAATTGTGCACATCATCATCCCTCATAGAATCTCCCAAGTTTACTCTAGTGATATTAAAATTGCTAACAATACCTTGACTTATCTCCTTCTATGCAAAGGGATGAGCCACTTCCACATACATGTATTTCCAACGCTATCATCCTCAAGCAATCTAGATGTGGTTTTTAACTTTTTAGGCTTTGTGGTTCTTTGAACCAATTGAACAACAAGATCTTTATCTAAGAGATTCACTTGGACTATTTTTCTTTTCTTGGATAGGGTTTTTTCAAGCCATGAAGTGGGAGTAGGTGTTACAGCTAACCTAGAACTAGAAGAATTGAATTGAAGAACTCTCCTTAAAGGAGGTGTACCATAGGTCTATCTTCAAGAGAATAAGGCAAAGTAGGACCTACCCTAGGAGAAGTTTGTGTTTCTCTAGAAGGAGAGGAATCGAGACAAGAATGATCACTTTCTTTTGAAGGGGAAGTGGACACATTGATTGCTTATTCTTCTTCAACAACTTGCTTCTCTTTATCTTGCTATGGTGGCTCAAGAGCGTCTTCTCTACATTTCCTCTCTAGTAAAATCTTCTTTGTGGGTTCACCATCATCATCACCCTATCCCTCTTATGACATTTTTTGTGTAGGGGATATCTGCACACCTAAGGATGAAGGCGCTTGACTACTCTCTCTTTGAGGTTGCGTGTCATGTGACTTTGGACGAGGGGTTTTTTTCTCTTCATTCTTCCTTTTTACCCATTCTTGTGTTCTTTTTTATACCATTGTAGTCTTTGCCTTGATATTTTCAACTTCCTTAATACTCCAATCAATGGACACAATGGGTTGTGTTTGAGTATGATTAATAAAATTTGGATCTAGTAAATCATATTCATCATCTTCTAAACCTTGGACATCCCAATTCAACTTGAATGTGACTATTTGTCTCAAGGTTAATCTCATCCAAATTCTGCTTCACACCTCATATTCATCTGCACATTCAACCCAATAATCTTTTAAGTCTAAAATATGATTGAAACTAGGACCTAGCTGCAAATTGTCCTTGATGATCATGGGTAAAAGCACAAAGTTGTGTCACACTTTCAGCCAAATAAATAGTTCCAAGTGAAACATTTTTGGCTGAAAAAGTTTCGACCGAAACCACGTGACCTATACGTGGCACACAAGGTTTCGATCGAATATTTTTTGGCCAAATCCAAAAATAATAATTTTTTCCCTTGTTGGCAACATAAGGGAAAACAACTAAGAGGAGGGGGGTGAATTAGTTGTCACATAATTTCAAACTTATTAAGCTTATTAACCTTTATTCTTAGATCTAATTAATAACAATGAAAGCATGAATCAACAACACATCAAAAACACACATAACACCAAGATTTTTTTGTGGACACCCTATTAGGGGAAAAACCATGGTGGAGGTTAATCCACAAGTTATACCCTATTAAAAGTATAAGAAGAATATATGAGGAATGCACATGCATTCAGGCACACTTCCTAGAGCTCACTACTCAAAGGAAGACTCACTATCTTACAAAAAACATTCAGATTAAATCCATCTGAAGAATTTGAATTGAGAAAGTAGCATCTCCTAATGCCTAAGTATAGTTTCGATTAAGCACATGAACACTTCTTCACTTTCTTTCACTCTTCTTCACTTTCTTACATTGCTTCATGTCGGCTTCAACAAAATAATAGAATGAATGCAAACTATCGGCCCAAAACAATAAAGATTATCAATGTGCATCAACCAAGGTCGGCCACAACATAGTAGAGATCCAAAATAATATTCTCAAACAGAAAAAACCTTCAAAGATTCTTCCTCGAAGATCCATAACACGCTTCAAACACCTTGTCGGCCATGAACATGAAAAGCATGAACATGCAAGAGAAAATCTTGGATCGTGAGCACAATGATCAATGCAGACGTGCAACACAAATATAACATAATCTAGAAATGTCCATGAACACCACAGTAACATACACAACAAATCAAATTATCAGATACACATTATCTTCTTCCATGAACACCATTTGTAGTAACAGAATAGCTGTTAGAACACAAAAACTTATAACTTGCTCAAATCTTCATGCACACCTCTGAAACTTTCGGATTGGAAACTAGATAGGCTTGAAAATAAACCCTTTAATCCGTAACATCTTACTATCAACATACTGAACTTTCTACCATACTGATCTTCACTACTTCACAAACAACCTGTAACATATTTTATTACAATTTTCTCAATATCCTCGACATATACAGTCTTACAGACATTAATGCTAATAGTGTTGACATCAATGACAACCACATATCAGAAACTCAACCACAACATCCAACATACCTTTGCCACTTTGAAATTGGCTTATTTATGTGTAGGGTTTCTATGGAAATCCCTTTCTATTGAAACCCTTTCTACTGAAACTGTCTATGTGACATCCTAATTGGCAGTCAACTCAGCTTTTTCAAAAAAAAAATTAAACTTTCAACTTCAACTAAGTATTCCTTCAATCAAAATGATGTTTTTTTATAAAAAAAAGAGCTCAGAGTGGTGAATTTGAATATGTAATTTTTTCAATATTTTGATTAGTTTTAATATATATATTTTAAAATAATGCAAGTAGGTTGTTAAAGTTAAAAAAGAGGTTGATTAGAAATTTTGAAAAATAGTAAAACATATTAATTTTTTTTTTTTTAAATATGATGCACTAGAGGAGAGAGTCCTCTTCAAAAGGGTATAATTTTTTTTTTGAAAATGATAAAAAAAAAATAGATAATAGTTTCAATGTCCCAGTAAAACTATCAAGTTCTGACAAGTCTGACTTTAAAACATTATTACGAGAAAAATATACATCAAAATTTGAATTTTTTTCTTGCACTAGATATTGAAGTTACCTATTTGGAGAAAAAAATTCAAGGAAAAATGAAGTTTTTTCAATTTGTTTCTTGATGTCTTATGAATGTCACTTAAAAAAAAAAAAAAAGCATTCCAAAATCTGTTCTTAAATTGATAAAAAAAAATAATGAAAACAATTTTTAAAAATCTAAAAAAATTATAGGAATAAACTTCATCAAAAGTTCTACATTTAATTAGTTTACATCATTTTGAAATTTAAAACATAATGACCACTTTTATGTGGTCGAAGTTCAAAAAAAAATTGTTGTTGGTCGATCCCTTTATAAAGTGTGACACAGGTTTGTGTTTTTACCCTGATCTGTTCTTATTGTCAAAGGGGAATTGTCTATCATAGAACTACAATGTAGATTTAATAAGATCCCTCTCAATGTTGAGGGCATCAGACATAGAATTGCAAGAAAAGTGGCCAAGCCTGATGGGAAACTGTACACAAATATTATTCCTTTCCTAATGTCTCTTATTTACCTCAACAATTAGCATATAAACTTATAACAAAACAAACTTATCCTATACATATTTTGGAAGCTTAAATGGAAGACCATGAAAAACTCCAATTCTAATATATATAAATCTTTGGAACTATATGAAATGGCTTCCATATGTATCAACAAGCTTATAGCCTCGGGAGAGATTCTCAAGCCTATATATTCCTAAATTTCTCTAACCATTCTCATGGTAAACACATTTTTTACCCTTATGAAATGATGATATATTTTCTCTAATTACAATTTTTCATAATAATCAAAGATTTGGACATCTTGGTCTTGAATTCAAATTAGCCTCAAACTTGGCCAAGGTCTTGTGCAAGCAATTGTGTAAAATAGATAAGAATACATATAAAAGAATTAGTTAAGTGGGAAGTGAGTGGTCATTGAATGTACTTAGTTGTTGATAATTTGTGCCCAATCCAAATACTACTCACCTTGAATGATAAATTGTACAAAGAAATACATCCACTCTTTAAAGTCATGTGCCCTCTCAGTACCTTTCAACCTATGTAAGAGCACAATTATGCCATAAATCTCATATACGAAATATTTTTTGTGCAAGTTCTTAGGTAGTTAATAGTTTCCTTTCTTTGGTGTAGCAAACCAATTGCGAGCAATCACATTCCTATACTGCCCCCTTTTCTTCAAAAATGTATAATATGTAGAAGAAAAATCAAAGTATGCATACACTTCCCTTTCTGGAAGTTTTAAGCAGGATGCAAAAGTTTCTCTTTCAATTTTCACCATTGATTGGTTGTCACTTTTTCTCACTTCCCTCATCTGGAGATTGTAATGGTTTATACATTCCAACACCAAATTAGGGAACTAAACTGCTACTGGAAATTTCGTTGCTTGCAACAACCCACTTTCAATTAATTGTTGGGTGATGGGTGGCCAATTTTCCTTCTCAGTTCTCTCTCACAATTCATTCAAATTTATATTCCCTAGATTTGTATCTCTAATTTTTGGCATAGTGATTTAAATTTTATTCTCAAGCTCTAAAAATTACTAACTATGTCTCTTGTAATTTCACCTTCTCCACCTTTTATAAAATTCTTCTTTGAATGCATGTTGAAATGAGCTCTTCAAGTAGCTTAATTTGCTTATAAGTTCCCGCAATTAATGCCAATGAGTGGTATATATCCATTAATGGTGATTTTGATGGTTGGAATGTGTGAGCCCTCCCATCTCTCATTTTTCTTTGAAATCCTTTTGAAAATTTGAAAAAGATCAGCTAGTAAAGCTTTTCAGTGAATTGATTGGTTTGACAACCCTATCGGGGATCAACAAGGGTTTTGAAACCTTTCCCTTAGAGAGAAATTATTTTTATTATATTCTTAAAAATTCCATTCTTCTGAAATGTAAAGGGTTTCGGTAATTCCCATGGTTTCAACGACCCTATTAGGAATCGACAAAGGTTTTGAAACCTAAAAACAACTCCAAAACTGTCATGTTTATGATGCACTCTTCATCGCACTACTCTTTGGAAGAGGAAAATAGTTGAAAAATGCCTACCATTAGAGGAAAGTATGGTTTTGACAACCTCATCATAGGTCAAAAGAGGGTTCCAAAACTTGACTAGAGTTTTGAAATCACTTTAACTTTATCAAGGTCCAATTTCATCTTCTCTTTATTAATATTTGCTAAGTTTGTGACAATCACTTCAGGCCCTAACGTAGTTCTAAAATATTACAAAGGTAGGATTTAGGCTTAAATTTACAGCGTTGGATATAAAACATGGTTGTGATAACCTAAGTGGGACCAACATGGTTTAAAAAATCATAACCAAAGAAAAAATTACATGGGTGCATATGGTTTTGGGAGGCGACAAAAACCATGATAATAATATGTAATCTCTTAGAGGAAGTAGGGTAATTTGATCATGTCAAATCTCTTTCTACAATATTTCTATGCATTTGATGAGCATTTTAGTAACAATTTTGATATGTTGGATGAAGCCCTTAATAAATTCATCTCATTAAATTTATCATATAAGACTCCAAAAACTTCAATATGTAAAAGATTCATAAATGCAATAGATTCAATAACATTTAAACTTATCATTTATCCACCTTCTCATAAACATCAATAAAAAAATCAGCCCATC
Organism: Sequoiadendron giganteum; assembly: GCA_007115665.2. NCBI lineage: Eukaryota > Viridiplantae > Streptophyta > Pinopsida > Cupressales > Cupressaceae > Sequoiadendron > Sequoiadendron giganteum. The sequence goes on along the minus strand of CM021104.1, from coordinate 109,797,397 downwards.
CTCATTATTAGACCTCCTTCAAATCAACCAAAACCTCCTGGTCACATTTTAAATTTTGCAAGACAACTTATTCTTATCACCTAGAAGTGCACTGTTGATTGTTAAAATGACACAAACAACATTAAAACAAAATATTTCTACTCTATTTCTCTTGAAAGAGAAAGACAACATGTAGTAGCCTAACTCCCAAGGTCCTGGTAGTTGGTTCTCAACTGTCTGATGTCACTCAATTGGTTCATGCAACTGTAATATTCAAGGGGCCTGTGCTGGTAACAAAGGATTCAAGCTATGACTCTCTTTATCGAAATAGTTCCTGTAAATCAATGGATTTTAAATAAAAGAATAAGATAGAACAAAGGGGTAAACCAGCAAGTATGAACCGAATTTATCTAGTATCTGGACATATACCTTCAACGATGAATGTTTCCTAACAGATCATAAAAACCATAAGATGATATAGTCTGTAGCATAATCTATACCACTGCATACATTTTAGGTGCTTAATTAACTTCGCAATTACTCTTCACAAATATTTCAAGGATTTTCAAAACAATACACATTCATTAATCATCAAAATTATAGATCAACAGACTTTTTAATAACTTCAACTCAATGACAATCTAATAAGATGATCTTTAAATCTGATTCCTTCAAATGACTTTCATCATTCAAGAAACTCTTATGTTTAGCACAATCACTGCATACAGATAGATCATAACTTTATCAGCCTTATCAAACAAACAATTTAATTCCAAACATCATCTTTCGAGTAAACCTATAATTCTATTAACTGTAAAAGATTAAGTACAATGTATCTCTGCAAAAACTCTACAAAATTCTATCTCTTAGCATTAGGCAAGCCAATCCAGTTCTCAATTAGCCGACCCTTACAATGTGATACCCATCTGGTATTTATAGCTATACAAAAAGTTTGAACCTTACTTCTATTTTAGGCTTTCCACCTTTTTAGGAATTTAGACTCTCTTGGAAACTCAGATCAACTTGATCTTGAGTTCTTACATTAGACTTTCAGTCTTAACTAAAAATATAAAATAGAATAGAAGAGGAAGTCATGTGCTCAAAAAGCTATTAGTGATGTATGCATGCAACATGCAAAGAAAGAGAACATTATGCATGCAAGGATTCATGCATGTGAAGCTAGATCTGCTAGGAACTCATCGTAACTGATGAATACTTGCTGTAGAGTCTCCATCTCTAGCCCATCAATCCAGTCATCTTCAAATTTAATCCGATCCAGCTCAGCTACAGCAAACTCCTTCATACTTTTCACCTTTGTCAATTCTCTCCCTACAGCTTTTATCTCCTCTTTGAACTCTACAAGTCGATCTAACATCAACTCTCCGCCATCATCTCCCTTTTGCATAAGTCCTTGGAATCTTTCATTCCACTTTTCCTTTATTTGATTAAAAGGCATGCCCTCTTTTGTAAATGCATTTATATCTACAATAATGGCAATAGTTGCTTCTAATTCTTCCAATTGCTCAGTTAAATTATTTACAACTTCCTGAATCTCATCCTTATGCTTACTCAAAAAGCTAGTCCTAAACTTAAGTATGCGAGAAGTATTCTCTACAAAGTCTTTATTGTCTTCCTCAAGTATAGACTGTTCCAGAAGAGTTGTTAGAGGCAATGTATTTATCTTTTCTAACTTTTCACCATACCCCTTATACTCTTCTTCTTGTTTTTTTGATGCCTCAATATATTGATACATCTCTTTGATCACCCCTTCAGTATCCTTGTAGGATTCAAACCCTTTCACTAAAATCTCTCCTATCTCTTGGTTCAGTTTATCTATCCATTTGTCTACCATCTCCGCCTTTCCTCTAACCTGCACCAAGTCATCAACCTCCTTTTTGCTTAGCAAAACAGGAGTCTCAATAGCTGCAACCTGTTGTGACCTTGGAGAGGAGACACTCTTCAGGAATGAATGTAACTGATCCAATTGAGCCTTAAGCTCATCTTTCTTTTGTTTGTCCTTCATCATTCTTGATTTAGTTGTTGAGGCCACCACATCAATCAAATTCATTTGTTGATTCCTAGTGGGTCTTCCCAAATTAACCGTACTCAATTGATAGTTTGTTAGCTGCATATCCCCTACCTCCTTTTCTGTCATAGGCATGGCACATTCAGCAACTATCTCTCCTTTATCTGTGAGTCTAGTAGAATGTAAGATTCTAGCCTTCTTCTTAGGCCTTTCCTGTTCAATTCCCTTTATCATGTCCTCCCAATTAAGAGGTTGAGGAGGTTTTTTGGCTCTCTTCTGCAAATCTAACTTCAACCATATAGGAGCACTGGGAGCAGTCATCATCATGGAAGAGGAAGCGGCAACTGTAGAGGGTGGCTGAATATTTACCTCAGGTTGAGTATCAACCTTTGCTTTCTTTTGTTGTTCATGCAGCACATGCATCTACACCAACTTCTCAGCCTCTTCTCTATCTCGTTGTTCTTGCATTTTCTTGTCTTTTTCTTCTTTCCTCATTCTCTCTTCTTCCAACTGATCCTTCTCCATTTTCTCCTTCTCTAACCTTTCCTTTTCTAATTTCTCTTTTTCTAAGGCCTCTCTTTCTAGAGTCTCCCTTTCTAACCGTTCTGCTTCTAAAGCTTTGAGTTTTTCAACTTCTGCTTCTTCTTCCTATTGCTTCCTAATTAACTCTTCGGCCTCTTTTTCCTTCCTTATCTTTTATGATTCTTCCTTTTCTATCCTTTCTATTTCTAAGGCTTTGATCTTCTCTGCCTTTTCCCTTTCTTCTTCAGCTTGTTGTTTCTTTATGAGCTCTTCAGCATCTCTTTTCTTTTTTAGAGCTTTAGCTTCTTGTTCTTTCTGTCGAGCTTCCTCTGCAAGCTTCAGTCTAGCAACCAGGGCTTCCTTTTCCCTTCGATTTCTTGCTTTCTCCTCCTCAAGATCATGGATCTTCTGTATCAATTCTAACTTGTCACTTTCTGCTTTGACCTTGATCTCATGCTCTCGTTGCCTCATTTTCTTCTCTATTTCATCAGCTACTGTCCTTGTTTCAATTTTTTTTGCCTTATTTTGTTGGTGTTGAAGTAGAGCATCAGCTTGCACCTTAGCATCTATTTCCTTTTGCTTCTCCGTTGTAGCCCTTGCATCAGACTCTTTTGTAGCATCTTCAAATAGTTTCCATTGCTCTTCTTGTATCATAATCTACTCAATAGTATGCCCTAAAGGCATGTTTTCTTGCAAATTTGTTTCTGACAGAGTCTCATCTGAATCTATCTCAATTTCCACAAATTCTTCCTCCACTTCTTTTCCTTTAGCAGCTTCAGCCATGGCATGAAGTACTCCTTCTTGAACTTCTTTACTTTTCTTTCTTGTGAGTGGGGCTTGTGTGGATGACTCACCCAATGTGGGCGTAGAAATAGTAGATCCAATTGGAAAATCTCCCTCTGGTGTCTCTTCTTCTTCATCAACTACCTCAAGCTCTATTTCTTCAACATCTGGAGGAAAGAATTCTAATGGCTCCTTGGAAGGTGTATTTCTTTTAATTCTCTTGTATCCTTTACCCTTCTTAAGGACTGGTCCTTGAGGAGCTCGAGCTTTCATCATCAACCATTGCACACTTCTATCCAAAACTGCTCTTCCAATTTTCTTAATATCAATTGTTTCTTCCTCATTCCAATCTATTGGATCTAAGCTTTTGGTGCCAATGTTTAAGGCTTCATATGAGGGATCCAATACAGTTCCATCATCCACTAATGTGTCAGGAATATTTTCTTTTACACCCAACTCTACCATAAGTGCAACTGATAATCTTTCATAGTTCTTCTTCCTTAAGTCATAATCATCCTACCTATCACACCAAAAGTCCTCTAACAAATTAAAGTGTCTAGTGAACACTGAAGATAATAAAGCATGCATTTTCTTCTTTGGATCAAAATACTTACGAGCTGTATACAATCCCAATTTCAATTGTATCAACTCATTACAAACCACCTTTGCTCCCTTCAAATGTTGACAATTATATTCACCCAGTGTCATGGGAAATTTATGGCATCCTGTCTTGTGCTTGATCCCAAACCTAGCATTAACTCCAATGGCCTGATACACAAACTCCATAAGCATTATTCTGTTACTGCAGCATCTTGGAAGCAAATGGGGATGACCTTCAAAACCAAACAATCTGAAGTATGTAAATTTGGGATATTGGATGTACCAACTTCCCCATTCAGAAATGAATGCCATGGCTTCTTGACTTAATCGATACCTTGCATCTCCATTCAATTGATTGACGATCACATATAAAAAGGAATCATTGACTCTTCTGAAATGAGTCTCAGCAACCTGAAGAGATAATTGATCGTAGTGTTCCCATACTTTCTTTTGTCCATCCAAAACTCCCATTATACCTACTCTATTTAATCCTGGGAAAATCCCCAATCTTGCTACAGCATAAACCACATAAGAAGTCATGAAGAAAGATTTAGTCTGTCTAACCCTTGTGAGCTGATCATGTATGGCATTAGAAACAATCATTGACCAATCAAACTGGTAATCACCTTGAAAGATTACTTGAATGAAATGAAACATCCATTCCTTGAAGTGGAAGGTATCCCTCTTCCCAAACACTCTGGACAACATTAATATCAAGTCAGATACCTCCTTCTTGAAATCTTCCCTCTTTGGTTGGTCTGCAAGCTTGCTTAAAGATTTATTCTCTATGCTTAACCATTTTTTGTTTAAGTGAGACTTATTGGAGTCTTTATGCTTGCTATATTTCTCCAACACCTCTACTTCAGTTAGCTGTACCAAGTTCTTGGGATCAAGAACATTAAATATACTTTGGAACATTTGCGGAGTAAGATCTATAATCACATTATTTTGTGAATCCATGCATAATCTTGTAGCAGGATTGTAAGTACTGGCTACTATCAATATCAACTCTGGACACTGGACTGATAAAGGAAACACAGTAATATGTGCAAGACCAGAGTCAACAATCCTTTGTGTTCTCCCTGTCAAGTTTTCTCTTTCTGCAAAAGTCTCTTCATGTAATTCTTCAAAGCTATACTGGCCCAGATTAGTATCTGTGATATCTGACCAGTCTGATTCCACCTTGCTTACTTTCACCACTGGATTCCTATGATCATACCTCAATGTATAAGGCAGCTGTTCTGGTTTCACCTTCTTTATTTTTGGTGTTGTCTTTGATGTTCCAGCCGGTTGATTCCTTTGAGCAGCCTCTCCTGATGTGCCTGACATCTCTCAATTCTCCTGCAAGCAAACCTCCAATTAGATCTTTAGATATCATCATAAAACATTCTTTTAAAACATACCTGTTACACATACATCGAAGTCAGAACCAGACAGAAGCTCAAAACAATCTCTTTTACAAAACTGGCAGACTCAGAGCAAAAACTGATATAGAAACTTCACCTAATAACAAATGGGCTTGGAGTCGGAGCCGGGGAGATTATCGGAACCGGGATCGGAATGAAAAAGGGATTTGGTTTTCTTCGAATTTTCATTTTTTTTCATATTCTATTTCCACTCCACCTCCGCCTCCGATTTGGTAATTGTTACTTTGCAGAAAGACTTTCCCATTATACGCGGAGCCGGAAACGGGATGAGAATGGAATCGATAACCTTCGCAAACAAAATTCTTAAGTTTAAGATCAGTTCTGATCCTGGCTCCACCAATTATCATATACTTCAAGGAAACCTTTTAGAACTCGGAATCGGAAATGGGATAGAAATGGAATTGATGACTTTTGTAAAACAAAACTCTTAGGTCCATAATCTATTCCGATCCCGCCTCCGCCTATGTTATCATGACGTCATCAAATACTTTATTCATTTTCAGCACAACTTCATGATTAAAACCTAGGTCGCTATAAAATGGAAAAGGAGCTTTAAAAACACTACACTCATATGACCATGGGGAACAATTGCACTTTAGGATATCATTTTTTTAATCATTTAAAGTAATTACAGAGACCAACGAAACCCTAATCTAACAAACCCGATAAAAACTAGGGCATGGGTTTAAACCTTGCCATTTTACCAAACAACGAAACCCTAATCAAGCAATAAATCTAATCTACCCTAACTCGCTGTAAAATCTCTAATCTACCTCACTATAGATTCCTAATTTAACAAACACCATTAAAAACCCTTAATCTAATCTAATCTATTGCAAACCAAAAACGACACGACGCAATCACAATTAAGACGTGAAAGCGACGGTGCCCTAGAAATAGAAAGAAACGACAATAAAAACAAATAGAAACAAAGAAAACACCCAATCCACAATGTAAAAGACCCATTTAAACTAGCACGCCAAGAAATCATGAACTATTTAAAACGAAAAAATGACAACGCGATTCAAACCACGGGCAAACATATATACAAAACACACAACAGCAAACAAAACGAAGAACAACAAAAATAAGAAACCTACCTCAAATGCAACAATGTAGTTAACCTTTTGAACTGATCCGTTCACGACAATCCTCTGCTCTTTCAATCTTTTCGCTCGAATGAACTCTGCTACTGCTCTTTCGTACTCTTAGATTTTTTTAACAATAACAATAATGACCAGTTTAACCCTTAAATAGGTAAATATGTGAATTTCTACCTACACCAGCAAACTGTCATTAATGCATTAAAGCACAATAAAGGCGGAGTTAGAACTGAGAGTGAACCAACACTTCACAACAATACGACTTCAGTCAAAAAGTCAACGACAAAAAAAATGGCGAGGGCAGAACTAAAAATGGAATCGAAATCTCAACTGTATAAAATTTCAAAATCCCATTCCCCTTCCAGCTCCGCATCCAACAACTAAAAACAAAAAAAAAGTAAATACAAAAAGTTAAGTAAAAGACCAACCTAATAAAACAAAACACAAAGACCGAGACTAAGCAAAAATAAAAATAGCGGGGGCGGGATTGGAATAAATTGTGATTTTGCAAATTTTCATAACAACCATCCTAATTCCCACTCCAGCTCTGCTTCCGCTAAAGACCAAAACAAAGGCAAATAAAAGACTGTCGGGATAGGACCAAAAACAAGCCTCAAAAGAACTTTCAGAACTTGATTTTGTTCTGGTTCCGATTCCGACAGAGAAACCAAAGAAAAACAAAGTATTGGCAAAACTAGACTCCAAACTTTGTTTCAAAAACAACTAAGTACAAAAATAACAAAGGGGGACCCATTTTGACGAAGGCAAAAAGATGGAGTGGTTATGCAAGGCATAACATGCACCCTTGTCGAGTTACAAAATTGAACCTACTGGTGAAACATGAGATCTTTCCAGGTTTTTAGGTCACCTATGATGGAAAGAACCTCCAAAGAGGGTTGGTTCCCCTATTACTCACCTATTCTAACTTAAGCTATTGTTACTACTGATGAAAAAAGATAGAAGGATGACATGAACTTAATCTAACTATGTGGGTGATGCACCAAAAATGATTTGCTTAGATTTTAAACTGTTGTTTCCTCAAACAAGTAATCAATATTTGAGATATTTGTGCACAACATTAGTATTTAACATATCTATGTATCATTGTTTTATTAAAAGTTCTATGTTTTTATAGTTTTAGAAGGAAGAAAGTATGTTTTTCTTCACAACTAACATCTATTTGAACTATGACACAAGAAATAACCTACACAAATATACCTTTTTTTGCTTTGAAAATGATAGAAATAATACATTCATTTGAGGATTCCAACATGAAAATCACATAAAATGATATCAATCACCTCATATACATGATAGGAACAAAAAAATTGAAGGCTCAAAATGCTCAAATTCTATTGATAAAAAGGTGTTTACAACCATACATAGTTTGAAATATGTATCTTCTCTTGAAAATGCCTTGAAAATAGAGTATTACAATGTATTATTTTTAGTCTCAAGACTAAAAATTTGAGTTGCAATGCATAGTAAAGGATAGAAAGAAAATTTCTCAAGTTTACAATACAATTCCAAAAAGTGAGAGAATTGATTACAAAATGAGTTTTGGTTCCCTTTTGTCTATCCTACGTTGGAGAAAAGATAGGGAAAGCATTAAGACTTATTAAATGCTCTTTTTTCCCTTGGTTGATTGTTGTTGTAACTTTATCTGAATGCTTGAAACTATCCATTCCTAGTTTGACTCCACCAAAAGCTCCAAATAGGCATAGGTAGAAGAAAAATCCTTAACTTGAAAATATTTTTCAAATACTATATGCTTGCAACTACTACTAGATATCTGGAACTACTACTATAGGTCATCCAAACTATCTCCTACATCTTCTCAACTGTTGTCCAACTCACCAAATGATGTAATTTCCCAGAAACTTGTTTATAAGGCATGTGTGAGAAAGGTTTAAAATGGCCAAATCTTTAGGACGGCATAGGAGAAGTTTTAGGGGTTGAAGTTATCAATTATTTCATTCATTTATGACCCCTTTTGCCTTCATTCTTTCACCATTATCTTTGTCATTGTCCCTTAATGTTCTCAAAATTTCCATAGCCATTTTCTCTTTGTTCTATTTCACTTTCATGGTAGACTCTCTATTCAAATGTTGGCATTGGATGGAGACCTCTATTAACTCTTTGTGGTGCTTGATCCCCATATATTCCTTTCCCTCTCAAAAGCCCCTATCATTCAATCACTCCACCTCTTCTTGAAGCAAACCCCTGCTCCACTAAATTTTTTCATGTCAGCATCATGCATCTAAGAGATTCCGCTCTCTTTTACACCAATGTTCATTGTAAATTGTAATAGAGTACAATGGAACTGAAGGAAACCTTATATGAAGAACATTTCACCCTAAAAGAGAAAATATTATCATATGATATAAAATAGATGAAAAAAAGTGTAGGTCTATAGAAATTTTATAGGACAGTAACTTTAGCAATGAATGGCAAGGTGTAGCAGACAATAACACAAAGAAGAATGATGAATTTGCATAATCCACTCCTCAACAACTCCACACACTTCTCTTCATCATTTTTCTATTATGAAACTCTATTCATCTATGAGGATTGTCACACATAGCATCCCTACTGATTTAGGTAAATAATGTTGTCTTAACATAGTCTATGACTGTCATAACAAAGTCGTTAGGTCTCACTTCTAAAATCATAGTCTAAAACCTCCAATATGTGACTATATTCATCATGTAGTGGAGAATTCTTGGATATTAGAATGCAAAACTTCAATGAATAACCTTAAGAGTGTCCTTGCATAGTGTAAACAAAATCCAAGGGCAGATAATGCATACAAACTCTCCATTTCATGCATGTAAACTCTAATTTGTCACCATTCAACTGTCACTATCCTTTGTTTGATGGCATTTTTGAAACCAATTCACTTATATCATTGTCACATTAATCACAACCTCTGCCTTCATCCTTTGGCTACTCTTTATAACTTTAAATTTTCATGATAGTCTTGTGACTATCCTTTTCTAGGCCTCCTATCACTACTTTAGCATTTGATAGCATTCTTTTGTTGCGCACATTCTTCTAGGTTATAAACTTGTGTCTTGGAGTCTTTGTTATTAAATATTTCAATCTACCTCCATTACTACAACTTCCCTTCATAGCACTGTTACTTGTTGGCCACATATTGCACATTATTTAGTTTGTAACCTATGATCTTTTAACTGCGACTGCCCTTTGTTGGTAATTAAGGTGTCTCAACCTTTGCAATTTCCTAGCATTAAAATATTAATTTATTAATGCTTATATTTTAATTTCTTATATTAAATTGTATTCTAATATGACCTCGCACAGTGAGTTGTCAACATATTGGGAGGTGAAATGGGATGTGACATGGATGTTTTTGTCCCCACAAGGCAATGTAGGTGTCCCACTTTGGGAAGATATTCTTTAACATGTGTTGACATCTTTGAGGGATTTTATGATGATCTTATGACGAATTCTTATGGAGATCTTATGACGGATTCCTATGACAATCTTATGATGTGTAAGAGCCAAATTCTATGACAAGTTGGACAAGTGTTGGAAGGCATATTTTCATGAGGAATCTAGGTGCCCAAGTTTGACTATGACAAGTTGTAAGAGAATCATCTATTATTATTCAGTTATGACATATTCTCTTACACCTATAAGTGTTGTTATATATGACATATGTAAGGTGTGTAAGAGCATTTTTCATATCTTTTTTGGGTAAATTTGGAGTTCCCAAGTATGGAGGCATGCAAGGGGGTAAAGAATCATTGTACAAGTGTCATAGGAGTCAACTATGAGTTGGAAAAATGTGCCACATGGTTTTGCACACCCATCTCTTGTAGCTTGCTCTAGAAGCTACCTTCGTGATTGTATTTCTCTATATATTGGATGTCTTGGAGTGGGTTTGTAGGAATTAGTTTTGCAGGTATCAATTTTTTGTTGGATTTCCTCCAAAATAGAAAGATGTAGTCTCCATGTTAAGGCTGCAAGCCTACAAGTGTATTATAACTGTATTGTTACTAATTAATACATTGGTTTGATACTTTAGAGTATGGGGTTTTTTTAGCTGAAAGGGTTTTCCCCATGTATATCGTGTTTTCTTCTCTTTTTTCTTTCTTTTTTTCTTCATGTTTCTCATTCTTAAATTTTAATTTACATGCCGTTATGCTACTGAAATTTTCCTAGATTTGAAACTACATCAACTTTCATCTAAGGGTTAATGCATGGGAATTTAACTGTGTTTGTTTCCGCTTTATGACATATTAGTGTGTTCTTGTATCAAGATGATTGAAATCTGATTTATTTGAAGAAACATAAGATACTAAAGGTGTGTATTGGTTCTTGAAAGTATTTTGAGTTTGTTCTTTTCCCTTTCATTCTTGACATCATGCTTGGCAAACCATGCACTATATACTATCATTCTTTGGTGAGATTTTCATATCAAATTTTCCTTTGTGCTTCAAATCTTCCATTCCTTGGCATGTGACTTCCCTTAGAGTTTTTACAACCCTTCATCGACTACCTTCATGATTGACATTGTCATTTTCACTATCTTTTCCTTTATGGGATTACCCTCAATATGGTATTTTATGAGGTCATATTTCCTTAAATCATTTTTTCAAACAATTCAAGTGCCTTCTTGACACTCCAATATACCTCTACTTCTAACTGAATTCTCAATATTCATTCATGACTTTGTCCTTGTGAATTTCATCCAAAACCTCTCATGAAAGGATTCTCCACACTTAGATCTTTACCTACATCCCTGATGTCTGAGATCTTATTCTGCATGCATTTGTAAAGAATGATTGCTTCATGTCATGAGATTAATGTTTTTTCTCTCATGTCTTATAAATATTGAGATTAATGTCATGATATTAATTTTTGTCCTCTCATGTATTATAAATATTGATGACTATGAATATCCTATTTCAATGAGGTCAATCATAATGAAATTCATTGTTATCTACTTATGATAGCTTCAACTGTGAATAGGGTCATGTTGACTATCTTGTATGTGCTAACTATCCTCCTCATAAACCTTTTTTATTGTCATTTAACAGTTCACAAATGGTATCATGTACCTATATTTGGCTTGCTTCATGATGAATATCACATCATGAATAAAGGGCCTTTTGGGAATTTGGATTGTCACCCTCCTTCCTTGTGATTTTCCAAGGCTACAATGTTCCTTCACAGTCCTATATCACTACCACCTACTCACTTAGGATTGTCAACTTGGGGACTATCTTCTTACCTTTCTTTGTACTTTTTATTGTACTATAATAGTTCTAAGGATAACCTTATAGTGTATCATAAACACTTGACCTCTATATCTTCAAATATCTATCATTTTCCTTTATCCATGGGATTTATTTCTAATTATTAGTACCTCCTTTGACCTATGCTTCTTTAGATATTTCTATCTCACTTTCACTAGTAGCATCATCTTTCTTTTCTATGAACTTTGGTGGAATCAAGAAAATATTTACAATAGTCAACATGCAACTCTTTATGTTCTCTTTTTATATAACCCTAGTCAAGTTGTTCAAGGATTTGATATGTTTCTACAATTTTTTTCATATCATGTCTTCTTATTTGATGTTTGTTACTACCCAATAGTTGAAATTGTAGTTGGATTGCAAGTCTTTGTAGTTGTTAAAAAGAAATGAGTTTCCCTCTTTCACTCTTTATCATAAGGATCTATCCTTGGCTTACCCTTAGTTAATCCAACAAGTCATCCCAAATATTTCCCTTCAATATGTCTTATACTATCCCCAGGCTTGGTCAAGCAAAGAATTTGAATTGTACTTCTAGGTTGCTTTGCAAGGTTCAACAAGCTCCCTTCTATACTCAAAGAGAGAAATCACTTGGTCACAAAGGGATTTAATGTTAATCATGTCATGCTTTGTTGAATTTTCTTCCCATGGAGACCACTACTAAAATAAGTAAAGGGTTGGCCAATCAATGGATTTATGTTATCATTTGAATACTTGAAAGGTTTGGTAAGGATGAGGAAGGTAATGTTTTCATAGATGGAGATGAGGAAGATAACATATTGAGATTTTGTGAAGGACACGGGATGTAAGAATAAAATAACCTATTGCATTTGCCCTACTATAATAAAGCCTCTTTAGACCCATCAAACCACAATCTATTTCATCAATTTGATTACATCTTTGTCACTGATTATACCCTACTCCTTCTCTAAAATATGGGACTTAGGACTAAAATTTTGAGTTACTTTTTTCATAACTTTGAGGGGAAAACATAATAGGCCTGTATGTACTACTAATCATAGCCTTCAATTTGTTATATCATTTTCCTCTAGAAATTTTGGCAAGTGTTTGAAACCTTCTAAAAAAATCTCAAACCCTACCCTAGATACCATCATTACCACAAAGGAAATGTACAAACCTAACAAGACTACAAATCATATTTTGAGCTTATAAAACTTGGATTTGGACATAACAAATTTGCATTTACAACAATATACACACAACCAACCAAACATTTATTCATGACTCTTACAACTATAAATACCAAGAATAGAACACATAGTTTCAATATTGACAAAGCACAAGGCATATTTCAAGGGAAGCCTAACAAAAATGAAAAGAGGCATGAGAAAAAATTGCAACTTGGTAGTATCTTTGTCTTTGGATCCTTATCTTTCAAGACTATTTCAACAACATCACACAACTCCTTTAATACCACATAAACCTAACATAGCTCATTGCTACGTGGAGGGTATCTCAAGAGTTGGGTGTTTTCCTTAGACCTCTTCAATGCCAACAAAAATGAAAAACCTTAAAAATTTCCTTACTATGTGAGTTAAACAAAACTAAAAATATCCTTCTTTCACTTGGCACCTAGACTTTAGTAAAAAATATCCTTTTCCATTTTTCCAAGCTTTTAATTACCAAAAATGCCCTTTTTAATAAATTTAACAATGTCTTTAATAAAAGTATTTTTTCCAAAAGACAAATTGTTAGCATATTTCTATTATTAAAGACGTCGTTAAGATCTTTGGTGACCTCTCAGAGATATTTGCTTGCTAAACATGGTGACCATCTACCTTATAGAGTCTACTGGGCATAGGAGTCATGAAATAACTCAAGAAATATAAAAATCAAAACTTGTATAATGTTGTAGAACACTCAAAATAGTGCTTGGCACCTTCAACCCACCTAAGAAAACTTAAAAACATGACTAAAACTAACTGAACATTTGTGCATCATCACTTGGAGGAATGAAAATACACCTAAAAACTATGTGCAACAACACTTATTGACTCAAATAACCTAGGCTAATATGTAAAAATACTGACCATACCTCGAAAACAATGTTTGAGGTGAATCCCACTAACTATGATTGGTACACTTTCCCCATCCATCTTGGATAACTAAAAAGTAGTATGTTGTTTGCACTCAAAAATGATGTAAGGTTCACTCCACATTACATTAAATTTTGTGTGCTTTCCAGGTCTACTCTTAAATTCATCCCATTTGAGAACTACATCACCCTCTTTGAAAACTCTAGGAGTTTCCCTCTTGTCAAATGACCTCTTCACCTGATTTTGATGCAATTCCATTATTTTCATTGCTTTATCTCTGATTTATTTTTAACTCTAACAACTGTGCATACCTGATTTCCATTAGGTCTCCTACTTCTAACATTTACAGCTGATTAACCAACTCAAGAGCTAGAAATTCAATTAAGAAGGGAAACCTTGTTTCTTTTCCATACATGAGCATGTATGGAGAATTGCCAATGGACCTTTTAGGTGTGATTCTATCCACCCATAGGGAAAAATTTAACTTGGTATGTCAAGTCCTTTGGTTATCTTTCATTTTCCTCTTGATGATCCTTATTAAGTTCTTTTTTGTTGACTCAACCAAACCATTACCTTGAGGGAAATAGTTTGATGAAGGACTCAAGTAGATACCATTCCTAATAGTCCATTCACTCAATTTAATACCCACAACACTTGTCTCCAAGTCTTCTTAAAAACTTAAGACAACACTCTCAGTGGCCTCTTTCAATGCCACAACTTCAGTCCACCTATTGAAATAATCAGTAGCAGTGAGAACCCACTTGTGACCTACACTAGAAGGTGGATTAATGGCTCGAATGAAGTCAATACCCCACTTCATGAAGGGCTATCCAACTTGAATAGACTGCAAATGAAGATTCGCTAACTTTTCCTTACCTAAGAAAAAGGTACATTTCTTACTCTTCCTTACCCATTCATGTGTATCCTTGATAAACTAGACCAATAATAACCTACCCTCATTATTTTTAATGTTTTGGTTCTATGTGCAAAGTTCCCACCAGTTGCTCCATCATGAAATTCTTCAATCACTTTGTCAACTTGATCAATTTCAATGGATCTAAGAAGCACACCATTGAAAATTTTCTTGAAAAGTATGCCATTTAAGAGCACATAGGGAATAGATTGCAGCCTAAAATACCTTCTTTTAGCTCTATCCATTTCTTGTGGACACTCACCAGTTTGGAGAAAATGAACCATACTTTGCACCTAGGTTATAGGAGAAGTATGTGAGGCTATTTGGGACTGTTCTTGGATGGCTAGGACAATCTCCATAACTTCTTCTTTATTGTTTTCTATGTCACCAGCCAGTTGTTCACACAAACATTTACCTCTTGCCAGCTTTGTGACTTTTATTTCCACATCATACTCCATAACTTTGGTAATCCAACTTGATCTTTTCTCATTCAAATCCTTGGTAAAAAAAAAATATTTGACACTAGGATGGGCAACCATTAAGTGAACTTTTTCATTCAAAAGAAAATGCCTAAATTTATTTAGACTTCTAATAACAACAAGAACATGTTTTTCAACAAAAGTATACCTTTTCTCATACTCTTCCAAGCCTTTTCTAAAGAAATCTATTGAATTCTCTAAACCTTCCTTGTTTTTCTACACTAACATAGTTGAAATAGTGTCAAGATTACCACAAGCATACAAAGTAAAATCTTTGGAAAAGTCAGGATTCAAGAGAGTAGGTGTTGATGTTAATGCTTCCTTTATGCTTTTAAAACTTCTCTTTCATTCCTTAGTCCATTTGAAAGTTATATTCTTCTTCAACATGGATGTTAGTGGTTTCAACAAGTCAACAATATTTGGTATATAAACCTTCTAACAAAGTCGATTCTCCCTATGAAACTTTGTAAACCCTTTTTATGAGCTGATAAAGGTAGAGCTTAAATGGAACTCACCCTTTCAAGATCAATTGTAACATCATGTTTAGACACCACATAACCAAGTAACTTATCTTCATGGACAACAAAGATGCATTTCTTTGGATTGAGGGATATACCATACTCCCTACACCTGTCAAAAATATGCCTTAGATGAGTGAAATGCTTATTTTCATCTTTTGGGAAAATAGTAATATCATCCAAATATACAAGGAAAATCTTATTCATAAGGCCTTGAAAAGCCATTTCCATGGCTCTTTGAAAGGTTTCCCCAACATTAGACAATCGAAAATGCATTTTCTTGTATGCCATGGTACCCCATTTGGAGGTGAAAGTTGTCTTGAACTGATCCTCCTCTTTAAACAAGATTTGGTTATAACCAGAAAACACATCCAGCAATGAAAACCTCTCTGAACATGATACAACCTACAATATTTTCTCCATAGAAGGCAATGGATAATGATTTTTGAGTGAAGTTCTATTTAAATCCCTAATTTCTACACTCAATCTGATTTCTCCATTATTTTCCCATGGGTAATAAATTAGACACCCATGATGTGTGATTAATAGGGAAGATGATACTATCTTCAATCATCTTGCTTAATCTTTATTCATGAGGTGTTCAAGTTTTGGATTCAAAGGTCTTTGCTTCTTCCTTACTGGTTTTGCATTGGGTTCCAGCTCAATAGTATGTTGTGCCAACTCAGGGTTAAAAACTTTCAAATCATTGTAAATTCCCAAGCAAAAATTTCAACATATTCTTGACAAAGTGAAACAAATGCATCTCTTCCTTAGTACAAACCTTGCCAAGTTTAAGAAGTTTACCTTTAAAAATCTCAATAGATTCATAATGTTCTTCTTTAACCAACATGCTAGATTTTTGATTTCTTACTTGATCATCCGTGTTGAAAATACTCTAAAGTCACCAATCCCTTTATCAACTTGTTTGACTTCAGCTATAGAATCTAATCACCAAACTGCTATTGTAACCTTTGCTAGTTATTGGCTGAAAACTCGGCTTCTTCAATCAAGAAGTTGACAATTTTTTTGTCACTATCAAATACTTGCTAATGCACCTCATTGTTAGGAATTGATGGTCATACAACCACCTTAATGTGCTTCTATTAGTTAACATTTTTTAATCTCTTTTGGGATATCATACTAAGCTCCTATAGAAAGCAACCTATCAACATGCTTATTTTGACTTCTTAGTATAGACAACAAATTAAAAGCATAAAATTATTCAAGAATATCCTAAACTCTACGCTTATAAGACAAGAAAATCATTTTTAGTGACATTGATACATCTTACCTGATTTACAACCAACTCACTATCCCAAAACACTTGCAAAAAAATAACACCTCTTTTCCTTGCCATTCCAAGCCATGAAGGAGAGCTTCATACTCAACAGTGTTATTAGTACAACTGAAAAAAAATATAAGTGTTGAGTATTACTTCTTACCTTGAGGATAAACAAGCATAGCACCTCCATAAACACCATTTTTTCTTCTTGACCCATCAAAGTACAACTACCAAAGTTCATTAGAGTGTTGTTCATAATGTTATTTTTCACCTTTTACAAGATTAGGGACAACAAGGTCTTGTTTGTATATCATGCAGATGCCCAACCTTGCTTCTTCCACATGCTTAAAAGTATCCACTTCATGGTTCTCAACTACCCATTCATCTAAAATAAAATTAGGTATGTCTTCTATATGAGTGTTAAATTCTTGGATAATAGGTTATTCTTGTTCATAAATGGTGAAATTGGCATTAACAACAATATGAACATATGGTTCTACATGATACTTTTCTATAGGTTCTGATATTATAGTCACCCTAGTGCCATACCATGTCCTACAGAATAAGTGTGACCAATCAAAAGATAAATAACCTCCTAAATTTGCAGTGAAATCCTTGGAAAGGCATATAACAAAATATGGTGGCAAATCTATGACATGTATACCCTATGGTATGGTGAAGTTTGGACAAACATACAAAGTGAGACTCAAATCTTTGATCATCCCAATTGTGTTTATGGAAGTCCCATCCATCTGGACTACTCCTTTGGCAAGGGGTTCATATGACAGTCCAAGCTTATCAGCTATTTGTTTGTGCATCACTAAGCTACTTTCCCCAAAGTCAATCATGCAATTATGATTGAGACATTGACCAATGATTAAAGATACATCAAATGGAGGTGGTTTGAAAACCTTGGTTTACTATTGACTCTTAACATGAGGGGTATTGGAAAGTACAACACTAGGTTGTTCTATTGAATCTTCATTGGATAAAGTGATATTGGGCAAGGCCTTTTGTAACAAGTATTTTTTACTAGGGAGTGACAAAGAATCCCACATAGACATGCCAACATTGACCTTCTTCATATGTTCCAAAATACTAAATGGCATTGTACTAACCTTTTTTTGTCCTTTATGAACAACATCATCTTCTTGAGTTTGTAATGGTTGTGGTTGGGATCTTGGCTACTCCTTGCTTGCCACAACTTTCCCTCTTGGAGGAATTTGAACATTTTGAGAAGATTATTGGATAGAAACATCTTGGTGGCTTGTAGGGCCTTACTTTTCACCTTTATTAGCTTGTTGTCCCATATCAACAACCCTCTTTTTAGCTCTTGTATTCGCTGCTATGCGCTGGGAAAACTAATTTTATCCTTGTGGATGATTTACCCCACAAAAATCCTCACCTTGCCAATTCATTAGAGTAACCTCATGATGGCTATACTTAGAATGAGAGGCTTGTTGTTCATGAGTTTCTTGTACCATATGTTGTTGAACAGTGTAAATTTTTCCCATAGTTGCATGATGGCATTATGTTCCATTTACACACCCATTTTTGAATCAGTCCACAATCAAAGGTACGTTTTATTATTAATTAACTATAATTGACATGTAATAATACTGATTTTCATATCCTTTCAAAATCATGTGCACATTTAAATTTGATAAATCATATATCTCAAATGCTTTGAATTTATCCTACCTATCTTTTTTGTACTTGCTATTTGAGGAAAAATAACACAATTAAGTTGGGAGGGAAAACAAGGTTTATTTGTCATCACCAAAACTTCTAGGAAACTACATATAGTTCTCAATTCCATTCCTTTCCCTTCATTAGCCACAAAGAAATGACCATAATAAGTTCAAAGCATAAAACAAACATAGGTAAGTGAACATCCAAGGATTTGTGAGGTATTTGGAGAAACAACATGTAGTAGAAAAAATTGGTAAAGGTTTTAAAGGTTGCATCAATGGGAGGATATAACATCAAAATAAATCCAATAGCACACAATTTAATTCTAGAAGGTAAACAATGTCTTCCAATCTTCCAACAAGTTGGGTGGATGGATTATTTCCTCTTATTAAGTGAATTTAATGAAACTATAACTCAACAGTTTTCAAGCACTTTGCAAAATTATGAATCTATGATTAAAGGACTAAGAATAAAAATTCAGAGGCAACAATAGTGGAAGTTTTAGGGTTTCCAAGAACAGGGGAGGAATTTCCAACCAGAGTAGATGCAATTACGACTAGAAAGGATTTTGCAATGCCAAAGGAGAATTTAGACTCTTCAGCTCAAGGTACAAAAATAATTTCTTTAGTTATGGGCTTTTGTTGCTTCCTACATACTCAAATATTTAACCTATGATGACAGACAATCATTCTTATATATTATGCATTTTAAACTCCTTAGTCACATATGCTATCAAAGGCTTATAAATATCCTTAATTTTTCATATAATATATTGTAAAGAATTTATAATGAGTATAAGAAGAAAAGAAACCTGCATTGTCGCATTTTTGCTTGGTCGCCTTATTAATCAAACAAAATCTCAAAACCTAATTTTCCAATGTATATTGGGGAGGCTTCTTGGCTTGCTTCTCATAAGACCAAATACAAATGAATTAAACAAAGAACAAGAATTGGATGAGTCTTCTATGGTTGTAGAAGAGGAAAATATACCCTTTATTTCACCTATTGCCTCACCTACCCATAGCATTAGGGAGCATGTAGAGAAAGAAGTGAAGGAGACACAACCTATAGCTTTAAGAAAGAACCCATAACAAAGAGGCCACAAAAATCCTTACATCCACCAAGATCCCTTAAAAGTCTAAGAAAAGGAAAAGTATAGTCTCTATTTCTGCACCCAAAAAGAAGAAAATGGGGCCAACATAGTCAAGAAGGTGAGCACACTACCTTAGAAGGAAAGGCCCTACAAAGAGAAAGGCTATAAATCAAAAGGAAATATTTTTTGTGGTTGAGACTAAGATAGATTCCAAAGAAAAATGGGTGTCTAGTGGTGACAAGCAACCTAAAACATTACAACCTCTATAATTGGAAATAGTTCAGATTTTGATTTAGAGGACTTGTTTACAACTATAAAGAAGAACAAACCTCAAAGTAACCCTATTTCTAAAGAAGGGTTTGTTCCATTTGATGAGGTTGAGGAAGAGGTATTTTGGAGAAATAAGAGGAATTACTTTTAAAGGGGAAAAATGAGAGGGAGGAGTTACATGAAGCCTTGCAAAGAATTAAAGAATTTTAAGAACAACTTAAGGGATACCAACAAAAGGAGGAAAGATTAGACAGTAGAATATAGAAGTTAGAGAAAAAGCTACATGTATTTGAGTAGAAAGGATCAGGATTGGAGAAACTATTGCAATTAGCTATTTTTGAAATTGACAACAAAACTCCATATCTTATAGCTCAAGATGCAACTTCAAGAATGCCTAAAACCCGTACTATGGTAACCCTTGGGATTGAGTTATGGAATAAGTTAAGATATTTTTCCTAGAAACATAAGGATTGGGAGAAAGAAAAACATGATTTGATGTCAAAACATACCAAGGAAATTGACAGAAAAAGATGCATAAATTAAGAAACTGAGTAAAAATAGAGGAGTTAACTGATAAGATAGTGTAGCTTCTAAGGTGAAAACCTCCTGCTAGGGTTTATACCCTATATCTACAAAAATAGTTTTTTAAGTTTTTAGTTTAGTCAATTGATTAGTGATCTTCTAGTTTCTTTATCTTACCTACTTTGTTTTTAGAAACATGCAAGCAACCAACCAAAAATATGTAGGATCAATTATGTGAGCTCTACCTACATAACCTGGCTATTCCCCATGAATATGATTAGAACCCACTCATTCTTGTGGGAAATGTTTAGATTAAATCATTGGCTTCATTTATATAAAATTAGCATCAAAGAGGACAACTATAGAGGAGCTATAAGGAGAGGGAGAAGTATTTTCTCCTTCTACTTAGGGTAGAAATTGAACACCCTCGTGCAACGGTGGAGGAATCGATTAGATTGATAAACTGAAGGAGGACAGGGGAAAATATTATGAAGTGTAGAGAAAAAGTACAAAATATTTCACTTGCAACATGGATTAGAGAAGAGGCACTTGATTTCTCTTAGGATAGATGGAGAGAATTGACACTAGAGCTAAGAAGGAAATAACCCCACTCAGTCTTTAACTACCTAGCAACTATAAAAGATCTCATAAATATATATCAACCTCCCTTGAAAATGGCATCATTGGCTTCCCTTGGCATTCCATCCTCCTCTTATTTCTAATCCCACATTGGAAAAGAAGAATACAAGATATTGATGCAACAAAGGAAACCAAGTGGGAGAAGATATCAAAACAAAGAGGATTCTACCTAAAGCGGGGTGAAGGAGTAACCAACACAGTGAACTACAAGGAAGTAGTACTACAATACAAAATGAGGCTCTAAGTTACTTGTGGAAAAACAAAGAGTTGAGTTTGGGGATGATGAAACATAAGAATACCCAAATTCTTTGATGTAGTTGTCTATTTTTTTTATCTTATTTTTGCTAAACTCTAAAAGACATTACCAAACCTTTTTATATAATTTAAGTATTTTAAGGCATTTGAAGTTGATATATGTTATATTAATAAATATGTGTGTGAACTTTGAATGTTTGTAAATTTAGTAGAATTTCATGTTTAATCATAGTTGCTAACATTGAAAATTCCTTAAAGAAATAAGGACTAACCCTTGCAACAAGAGGCTTGTCAACCCACAATAGAAGGATAATAGTTCAATATAGAGAGAGGAGTTAATCTGCTACAACACTAGCATACTTT
The DNA here is from genome assembly GCA_007115665.2 of Sequoiadendron giganteum. NCBI lineage: Eukaryota > Viridiplantae > Streptophyta > Pinopsida > Cupressales > Cupressaceae > Sequoiadendron > Sequoiadendron giganteum. The sequence continues at coordinate 109,775,592 of CM021104.1, read as the reverse complement.
CAGAATAAGATGAAGGTGATGATTTAAGGACAAGATCATGGATGGCCAAGTGTCACTCCATATTTTTAATAAGTTATGAAGGAGAAAGGATTTTGTTCCAATAAGGAATAAAAGTTATAATGAAGATTTATCTGTTAGGGCATGTTTCTAGTTTATAAAAATTATCTTAAATAAGTGGAGGGTCCTTATTCAACTTCTACAATCATGTTCTTGTTAGTTATTATTTTTTGTTAAAAAGATCCAATCCTCTTCCCGTTTTTATGGGAGAGTTGATATCTTCTTTTAAGTTTGTTTACAGTTTATAAATAAATGGATTCTCACAAACCCTATATAGTAGGGGCACCCTGTCGAGAAGAAAGGAGCTAGATATTTGCATGTATAAGACTGAATAAGATATTTTTGTTACATTCTATTTAGAACTTTGTGTATGATTGGAATATAATATAGAAGATATTTTGGTAGCATATTTTCCTAAGTTGAGTAATTGAAGGAGATCCTATGGATGCAACAACTCAATCAAGGGCCACTTGAGGTGTTGCAGATCCACATTAGTTTGGATGATTAATTAGATTATGTATTTCATGTTTTAAATTATAGTTTTCAATTTATGCTATAATGAATATTGTGTTGAAATTTCTGAATTGAAAGTTCTCATTTTATATTCTATTCAATACTCCTGAAGCTTAGTTCAATGAGGACATGTTGTAGTATAAATAATTATTAGTTATAATTGTGTGATAAGTTCTTGTAATAGTTAAAAAATTATTAGTAATTGTTTACTTTATTTTGTAGGTAGAAGTTAATTTCAGTTATGGTGGACCCCTAAAATTTTGTGTTCCACTAGGTTTTAAATCCATATCTAGTTGTTTCTTTGGTTCTAAGTCATTGTTCTTCGGGCTAAGGTTTTGTATACCTGCATCCTAGGGTTCTTTTCATGCCTTAAAACCTTCAAAAATCATAGGATATGTGTTTATTCCTTGGGCCTACCTTCTAATTTTTTGTTGACCTCTGCTTGCTTGTTTTTGGTATTTTAAGTCATGACCCAAGTCATTGATATCATTTGTTAACCGACCCCAACTGCCTAGCTTTATCGGTCATTCACCATTCAAAGTATTTTAATATGCATTTTTAATTGTGAGGGTTTGAAAAGTATCAAAGTGTCAAATTATCTTATGTCCTAAGTCTAGGTTGGAAATCTTAGGATCATTATTGTGCAAACCTTTTTCAAGTTGTGTCTTTAAGCACATGTAATTAAACATGCTTATAGGAGTGGCCTAATCCCATAAAATAAATCCCAATAATTTCCTTCTAGCCTACGGTAATAAAATAATTAGATAAAAAATCCAACGTGGCAATGGTGAGTGAAAAATGTCCATCCTTGTGGAGGGGCCTACCAATTTCCAAGAGTAGTGGCAATGAAAGGTTTAAAGATCTATGACTCAAATATGATTATATGTTTCAATATTGACCATTCCCTACTAGCCCACGGGGGACCCACAGGTTTTCCATGTATCTCAAAGGGCTGGCAGACGAGCACCACATGGAATCATTTGCATCGTCAGAGGGACTATTGAAGATATGAAATATTTGTTAAAATTTTTTAGGGTGACCTTAGTAGCATTAAAGGCTGAGTTACTAATGGGACTTATTATGCACATGGGTATAAAGGAAGCGAGATGTTTTAATCTTAGCCCTCCATTAAGAAGAGATGTTAAACATTTGGGGTGAAAGCTAGATGTTAAGAAGTGCATAAATTGGTATGTACGGGATTGATCTGGAACGTTGCCCATTAGCTCACTACCCTTGATCTATATCCAAGTAAGCCCAAGCGGACTAGTGGGAAATTGACACGTGGGATTTCTCACACTTGGTAAAGTGTTGTGGGGTCATGGAGCCTGCAAGGAAAGTGTACACTTGGCCAAAATTTGATCGATTGGATGTTGCGTCAGCATAGGCCAAATTTTCAAACTTTCATGACTCCACTTGAGCCACACATCAATCTAGATCATGAGGAAATCAATGACCACAATTAAAAGTTGAGAAATTGGTGTCATGGAGCCATTCTGGCTTGCATGAGCAAGCAGTAATGGTGGAATTGATGTTTTTCTGCCAAATTGAAGGCTTTCTTCGCCATAAAATCTTGTTTTAATGCACAATCTTGATCACAAACGTATTTTAAAGCATCTAGAGGCTGTTGTAGTGCATTTTGAGCTCTTGGCATCCACAAACTAGGGTTTCTTTGTGTTGAAAAATTAGTAAGTGCAATTCACACCTTTTGAGCTTGAATTCCTAGTGAATTTCATACAGGTGTTGTTGTAGTCATTAGAATTATAATTAGGGTTTCTTTTTAAGGTTTTACATTCATTTAAACTGCTATAGATTAGTGAATTTGGTTACTATTTTGAATCAAGATTTCACCCTAAAGCTAAAGCCCTAGTTTCAACCTATTAAACCCTAGGTCGAGTCACTTATTAATTCAATGGAACCAAGAGTCCAACCTCCTAGTTTTGAACCCAAAAATAGACCTCTAGTTCAAGATCTACTAGAACAATTAAAACCCTCAACAAATGAAAAGTGCATAGGTCAGTGCATGTTTCAAGGTCTAAGAATGCAAGATGGCATAATTGACAAACAATATTCCATTAAGGATGCAACCTTTCCATTCATGGTATGGAGATTGTTCACATATAATTGGTTTGATAATAGAAATGCTAAAATCCCTATTTGTAACCCATGGAGATTGGATATGGGTAAATTGATTTTCCCAAATGTGTATCTAGATGTCGACATACTCAATTCCATTACAACCAACTATGACCCTACTATCAGGGTGGTTAGAAAAAATTCTGGTAAAAACATGGTTGGGGTTACCATGGAAGAGTTCATTGAAGTTTTTGAATTAAACTAGTGGAGTGATGAAATGGTGGAGATTGATGAGAAGAATTTGACAAAAGAACATGAAAAGGTGAGGCAAGCCTTCAAGGTGTTAGTATTGTGAAATTTATTGGCAAGGGGAAAGGGAGGGAGAAAATTTGTGATAGGTCCATCTGAAAGGGAACCTTTCTCGATCAAGTAATTTGCTACCTACTTCCAAAAAACCTTTTACTCCCTATGCCAAATTTTGGAATATGATCCAGTTTTAGGCATGTCAATTGCACCTATGTACATGGATGCCAACATACAACATATGAAACTTAACACCTCTTATGATTTTTCTACTTATTTGTTAGAGGAGATACATAAAGTATTGGTAACTTTGAAGAATGTTAAAATAGGAGTGAGATTCTAGTGGTACTCCTTATTCATGCATGTGTTCTTATACAAGGGTGTTAATTTCTTTGGTAATGACATGGACCTGAAAAGAAAGGTGAATGGTATAGATATGCTTGTCCAAACAAGGACCCTTCTTTCAATAGACATGAGTAGAAGTCTAGTTTTGTGGTCTTCCTAAACATCTATGCTTCCAAATTGAAGAGAGTTTTGATTCCAAACATGCCAAGAATTCCAATAGAATTACATGATTTCCTCATATCTAAGGAGAGGAGACCTTATCTAGGGATTGACCATAACTTGGGAGATGTGATTCCCTATCAATATTGCATAATTCTCTTTGTATATGGTACAAAGAAAACACCTCATGTTCTTCCCAGGGATGTATTATTGAGGATTGGCTTCTTGGAAGTCATGTGGCAACTTGGAGATGTAGAAGATAATAATTTGGTTAACATGAGGAAAGGAAAATTCTTTCCTGCTTATATAGTGTTTTTAAAATTTGTCATGACAATAGGCTGGCGGGTGAGCAGGTGAGTGCCACATGTCCTCTTCATTGGAGGGACCAACACTTTTGAAAGAACAACGGGTGATGAATTGGTAAGATCAACGGTGGCTATTTAATGGTGTGGCTTCATCGTGACCACTCCCTACCACCCTGTATGATTTTATTTTGTCTTAAAATAATACCATGGGCTAGAAAGCTATAGACATATGTCCCTTCGTGGAGGGACCCACTTGGATTAAAGGCGGTGAACATTTTATTCAGCAAGGATCGATGGTTGATAATGGGTGATGTGGGTCAATCCTGACCACTCCCCACCATCCCATGCAGGACCCACTCATGCCTCTTGTTTCTCAATGGGGAAGTAGGCGACTGCCATGTGGAATGATCTAAGGGACTAGAGGGAAATTAATAAAGGTGAAGTATTAATAAAATTTACTAAGTGGGAATGAAGGCTAAATGGTGCAAGATAAGAATTGATTTCTCCTACATGTATTCAAGATATGATGGGTATTTTTTGATCTCGACTATCATTTTTGTCAAATTTGTGTACACGTGGATAGGCGGTTTATGTTAGGGAAAGTACGAGTTAGTGGATTGAGATTAAATCCTAACCGACCCCCTTTGTCCTATTGATCAAAGCTACAAGTGGGTTAATTCTCACAGGCGAGCAGGAAATTTTGACACAACAGGTTTCCTTTAATGCTAAGTGGATGATTAAGTGTGCAAACAAAGTGGATCCATATCCACATGGGATGATTAAGTGTGCAAATAGAGTTAATCCCAGTATGATTCTCTTGAAACTAAACATGGCACACCAAGAGCTCCTGCAACACCAAAGGAGAAGAAGAAAGCTTGTAAGAAGTTTGTAAAGGGTAGTGTCAAGAGTAAATACAACCTGTGGGGTAGGGTTGTTGGTCGTGATCAGGGTGAGTCTGGTGGAAAGTTGGCTAAATCTTGTGAGAAGAGGAAGAACATGTACCAAAAGGCTTATGATTCTTATCTAGGGAGGCACAACTCTCCCATGGAGGATTCGACTAGTCCTTTGAGCAATGAAGTGGATACTAACCTGGACTATGCCCAGTACCTTGTCACTCTGATAGGTTGAGAATTTTTTGATGATAGAGGGGTAGTGACTTCTCCAATTTCAGCAAGAACGTGGAGCAGGCATGTCTACTCTGATTTTGATGAATTAGAGTAGCACCTTTGTCTTGGGTACGAACATGGAGAATCTTCTTTGGTCGGTGTGGACAAGAGGTTTTGGTGTTGCTACAACGACAAATGATGCCTTTCGAAAGGCTAGCTAGTATTATTCTTCAATAGACTATACGTAGCTTTGTCTTTTGCTCTCCCCCCACTTTTTTCAATGATGCAGATATAACCATTTGGGGAGTCATGAAATTGAAATTGAAATGTAACTAAAATTGTAATTCAGCCCGTGGCTTGTTTTCTCCCATATCTTTATAAATGCGAATTCAAGGTTGGTTACAAGAGAGTTCAAATTTTGGGTCTCGAGTAGTCTAGGTTGAAAACTAAGCTCACGAAAGAGTAGTTTGTAAATTCATGCACAAATGAGTAGAGTAGTATGGAGTCTAGGGTATAAGTTGGTTTGTAATGAACTTAAATAGTTTTACAATAGTAATAGTATATGAATGAAAATGCTAGTTCGAAAGCACATTCTCTCCTATGTAATTTTTCTTACAAATTATAAATGAAATGATTAAGGATCCTTTTGGTTGTCTTCAATTGTTTTAAATGAATGAGTGATCTTAATTTTTTCTTTGATTCAAAGAATTGATTAAATACTTAAATATGATTATGAGTTTGTGAGGGAGGATTCTAGGATTGTTAGGTAGTTTTTTTTTGATACAGTGAGTTGAATATTTTAATGCAATATGTCAATAGCCCATCAATTATTGAGTCAAATTGCTAAGGTATTATGGGTTGTTACAAATGTGAATCCATTACCCAAAGATGAGGCACTGGTCTGTTCATTTGGTTATCTTAAATATAAATGAGTCAGTTTGACACTTTACCATGAGCTCAAAATGAGAATGAAAATCATCTAAACACTTTTAATCACAACACATCATTATGCATTTTCACTTGTTCCTTGCTTTAGGTAGCAATCTACTTAATGATCGGCCAAATCCTTGAGGGATTCTATCTATTTGCAGCCGATAGGAATACATCTATTTGTTCTAATGTTCAAGACAAAATGACAAGAGAATATTAATTGAACATTATCAGGATTACCCTCCTAGGTTTCACAGAGCCAAAAGAGTAGAAGTAAGGGCCTAGTCATCCTTACTTGTTTTTTGGCCAATCCTTACCTTTTCTTAGCATTGAATTGTGGCAAATTCATAGGTGAATGGTGAGATCAAGTTTGGTTCTAAAAAAATAACCAACATAAATGGTGAATCTTCTAGGGAATTAACTTGAGAAAATTTTGATGGAAGATCATCTATCCTTAATGAGTCATTGAAGGTTCAAAACAATGTGCAACTAGAGATTGAAAATTGTGGAATCTTATTTTTCCATTCGAGTCACCAATAAAATGATGACTCTGCTGGGGAAATTACTCATGAAGTGTGTGTTTCTAGATCATACGTGTTAGAGTTGAATGCTTTGATAAGTACAAGTCCATTTTTCAGTTTAGCTTTGATATCAGTAAGTCAATTCTTATAAATGTTGCAAGAATCTAATGTGTTTCCCCTGAAAATGGTAAAGCCTGTCAAGATCTACCATGATTCCACAAGTATTTTATAATTGCTCACTAAATATGGGTGGTGACTCCAAGATATCTACACTAGGGTGTATTATTTGAGAAGATCCTAATAATAGAATGAGAAATTTGCTAAGAAAGGATAATGTTGTGTTGTAGAAAACATAAAGGATTCATGTGTGACTCTATTGATCAAGGAGACTCAAAGAGAAATCAATGTTTGAAAGAAACTTCGTATCATTAAAGTTTATTCCTCTGTAGAAGGAGGTGGCGACTCTATGCAAAGAACCTGGTGATAGCTTCAGATCTGCAAAGTTTTCTAGTTAGAAGCAAAATTCAAAGCAGTTACAACATATCCAGGTACTTCTATGTTTTGGTTTTCAAGAGGCATGAGTTTGTATGAAAACCATATTGAATGATTTGGAGAAAATTTTGTTTCCCTATTAAGTGAATTAAGCACTAATAAAGGGAATGGAAGTGGTAATTTTACATACTTTTGAGGTATAGTTTGAAGTCTCTATGTTATGATGAAGAAGTATGCTTATCTTTTGAAATATACCCATTAGAAGATCCAAGGCATAGATGTATTTGACTTATGCATTTTAAAATCATGATCAAATCAAGGAGTAAGGCAATAAATGATCGACTATAGAGTTGTTATTTGAAGTTTGTAAAAGGTGTGCAAGAAAATGTATCATTCCCTTGTATGTCCTTATGGGGTATCAAGTAAAAGCATGCAAGGAGTGCATCCTTTGTCAATGCCATAAAATAAATTTCTCTATTGAAAGGTATAGGCCATTGAACTTTAGTGGTATTCAGGGTTTCCCAAACCTTATTCCAAATGACGTTAGAGAACACTTTCCAAAATTCACGAGGCAAGGTTCTGAATCGACTTATAAGAATTTGCATATATTTATGATTTGATGGGAGATTATGAGATAAATCATGAAGATGTTGTCATGAAACTTTTTGTTCAAACTCTAAAGGAAGATGCTAGAGACTGGTTTTCATATTTGCCAGTATGTTCTATCTCTTCATGGAATGAATTCATGATAGCATTTATAGAATAGTTTGGTGAAAGGATTAATCCGAGTTTAGTAAGGAATTTTTTTATGGAAATCCAAAAGGATGAAGAAGATTTGGTCCCAGCTTTCAACCTCAGATTTGCAAAAGCAATAAGGGATATCCCTGAGAGTATGAGACCAAGTGATGCAGAATGTTTGGTCATATATTTGGGTGGAATTGATGATGAAATAAGTTATTTGTTGAGAGATAAGGAACATACAACATTACATAATGCATATCAAATTTCCATGGACATTGAAAACAACATGAGATATTTAATGATGAGGGGGTATATGGCTGCAAGTGTTTGTTGTCCTAACACACATCATGTACATGAAGTGCATGAAGGTGAAAGTGATGGTCAAGGTGATGATGCATTTGATGCCTTAACTTGTTTAGCCTCATAACATGTTAATCATAGTCAGATCCAAGATGAACATCAAAAAATTCTAAGCAATACTAATCAAATGTCTTTTGTTCAAGGATTGTCCAGAATGAAAAGATATAAGGAAGAATCGCCATATGACTTGTTAGCAATATTTTTAGATGTCTTGATAGAAATTCCTAAAAATCTTAGACTAGAGGATTCAGTGTGTATTAACCTATTTTGTGAAATTTTTGAGCCAGGACTAAGTACCTTGCCTAAGGAATTGAAGCCTCTAGATTTTGATTAGATAATTGACCGGATCAGCATTGTTGAGGAAGCCAAATATGATTATGCACAAAGTTTGAAATCCCAAAGTGATAGTGGGGGTTTTCTTATTAAGGAGAATTATGAGGCAATGCAAGTAGCTAAAAAGGGTGTAGCAAAGAATAGACATGCGTCTTGTGGTATGGGTGAGTACAATGATTATAACCAATTCACAAGCAGTCTAGGTGAAAATCAATACAATAGTGCCAAGGAAGAAGATGCATTTACAAGTATTATTAATGCCTCATCACAAATAAATGGTCAAGGTACTGAGGATGAGAGTTTGAGCTTTCATTTTAAACACATCGAGCTTAGTACATGTGGTAATGAATTGCCTTGTGGTGATGATGATCATAAAAAAATGAGGTCTTAGATTATTTTTCTGAAGGTTATAAATATTTTTATGAGGATGATTTAGAGATATTTTCTTTGCATGAAGGATGTGATAATAGTATTGATGCTCATGAGGTTTTTCCCTTACAAGTGAATGAACAAATTCCATGTGATGAATACCAGGAGTGCAATTTAGTCATGTCAAAATTAGAACATGGTAGCTTTGTGAAGGGTGAAAAGTTTGAAGATAAGGACATATGTGTGCAGTATCCTGAGCTTAAGTACATTGTTGGAAATGATGAAAATGGTGTTGTTAACCAATATGATCATGTCCTAGTTGTTCTTGATTTCCTAGCTGAAGCAGAGATGGAATTTTCTAGTTTTGTAGTAGAAATTGAAATGATTGTTTTTAATGAGGAATTATTGAATAAGAAAGGGATGAAGAAGCTTGTTCAAATGCTAATAAGCAACATTCAAATTATAATGAACCTTTCACATTTGATTCAACATACTTATCAATGGATGAGGCGCATGAGTTCCTTGTTGTTGACCTTATTAACTCTGAGCTATTTGAGCCACCTTTTGAAACATTTTGCTTTGAGTTAAATGATGATTCAAAGGGTAAATCATAATATGTTACTGAGCTTGAATTGGAAGTATTCTTTGATGCATGGGATATGATTGACAATGTTGTTTGTGGAAATGACCTTGGTCTAGATGAAATCAAAGATGCTATGGGTTCTGATGAATTAATTTTCCAAAGTAGTAGAGCACATGACAATGTAACTAATTTACAGTGCTCAAGTGAATGCGAACGCCGATTTGAAAATATGCATGTGTATGAATATTTCTCGTTCATCACACAGGATGAATGCTTCCTTGACTTGGAACATAAAATAGAAGATGACCCTAAGGTTTTATATGAGCCTTCTATTAATCTAGGGCTATCAAAAGTGGAATGGAAATGTGACTTCAAAGGGTTAGGGTAAGTATTTCAGGATGGAACTGTTGAACAAAGTGTTTATGGAGGTTTTCAGTTTGATGTGTAAACTAAATTTAATGTCAACCCCTATGATGTTCATGATCAAATGGATTATACGTATTTTCAATTTCCAGTCCAGTTGAAGGATTATTTTGTGAAATGTGATTTTGAAATGAATGAGGTTGAATATCACATGGGTTATGGATTCCAATTAATGTCTGAGTATAGTTTTCAGTTGGACATGGTCAATGATGACAATGTTAAAATTTAGGCATATGACAATTATGGTTAATTAGAGTGGCCATAGAAAGATTAGCTAGTGGGAAGTTCATAACAATATTTTTAGCTTTGGCCCAGTACAGACAGCAAAAAACAAATTTTTTGACAGAGGTAAATAATGGTTTTAATTTTTGGGGGCCTAGGGCCACCAATTTGAAGTTGAAGCCTATTGAATTGCAAAGTGCATGCTAAAATCTTGTATATCTAGAAGAGCCTTCTAAGAAAAATTGAAGTTGGAGCATTTTGTACAGTCATGTGAATATTGTATATATGTTGGTTTGTTTTGGTTTGGTTCTCTGTGCCTAGTCTGCTTCACCAGAGATTCTTGGATCTCACTATGTTATGGAAGAACAAGCATCCCCAATTGGAGCCATTAATGGAACCCCTAAAAATAATTTGGTTCTATTTTAAAATTCTGTAAAATTTGGTTAATCCCATGTCTTTGGGCTTAGGGTTTTGTCTCTCATCAATGCCTTAGGGTTTATGTTTCTAGGAATATTTCTTGAAAAACCCTTAAGTTTGAAATATTTAGCAATCGTTATAATTTTCTGTTGACCTCTTGTTACCGGTTTCTAGTCTTTTAAGTTGTGACTTATGTCATCAAGTCTATTCCATTACCATCCCCTGAGTCCTAATGATCTCGGTTGTTGCTCGTTGTTGTAAGAGTATTGCATTATATTAAAGTTGGTTGGTATTCATCCAAATATTTTATCTGGGACTAGGTTCGGGCTTTGAGATTTTTCCATGAATTCCTAAGATTTTGACCTTAATTGATATGTCCTCATCTACCATATACCTATTAGTGGCCCTCTTTTATGAGCTAACTTTTGGCATGTACATATTTATGGTTTTATGATGACTGTTCAATCATTGCAAGCAGATCCTAGTTGTTCCCTATGCCCCCACTATGTTTTACTTTTCATTTAAATATTCCAACGAGTTGGTGAGCGAGCACCATGTGTCCTCTTTATTGGCGAGCCCAACACTTTTGAAAGAACAACGGGTGATGAATTGGTAAGATCAACGGTGGCTATTTAATGATGTGGCTTCATCAAGATCGCTCCCTGCCACCTTGTCTTATTTTATTTTATCTTAAAATAATATGGGATGGTGGGCTGTAGACACCTTTCCCTTCATGGAGGGACCCACTTGGCTTAAAGGCAGTGAACACTTTATTGAGCAAGGATTGATAGTTGATAATGGGTGACATGGGTCAATCTTGACCACTCTTCGCCATCTCATGGGGGACCCACTCATGCCTCTTGTTTCTCAATGGGGAAGCAGGCGACTGCCACTTGGAATGATCTAAGGGACTGAAGGGACATTAATAAAGGTGAAGTATTAATAAAAAAAATTGAGTGGGCATGAAGGATAAATGGTGCAAGATAATAATTGATTTCTCCTACATGTTTTTGAGATATGATGGGTATTTTTTTATCTCAGCGATCATTTCTATCAAAATTTTGTACACTCAGATAGGTGGTTCACGTTAGGGAAAGTACAGTTTAGTGGATTATCGATTAAGTCATGATGGCTCCCCTTTGTCTCGTTTATGAAAGGTACAAGTGGGTTAGTTCTCATGGGTGAGCAAATTTTTTTGACACAATAGGTTTCCTTTAATGCTAAGTGGATGATTAAGTGTGCAAACAGAGTGGATCCATATACACATGGGGTTTTTTGACTAGACAAAGGCAACAAGTGCATGCAGTCAAATTTTTCATAATTAATTACCTTGATTTTTATTATCTATTGATTCATCTTGACAGATGATCAACGACTGAGATTCAAAATTAAGCGACTAATTGTCATCTCACTCACACAAGCCTTCCTCAAGCATTAATGGTCAACACATTCAAATTGCTTGATAAAATGAGATTTGGCATCCATATTTTTCTTCACAATTGCAATTAGAAGCTGAGAAATTAAGATTAGGTCCAAGAAGAAGTTGGCATGAAGAATTGTGGCAAGAAAGTTGTAGAGGCATTGAAGATAGTTTCTCCCAAGTAAGTTGGTATTTGTGTTTTTAATGTGTCAACTAAGTATCAATTGGCTAGTCTGGGAAAACTATTGTGGGATTTGTAGGTTTTAGTTACCTAGGGTTTGCAGGGGTTGATTGTTTGAAGAATTCACGTAGGTTGATAGCATTTATACATAGTTGTGAAGTGTCTTTTTCCTACAAATTTGAAAAGTCTCTCTATACTTGGGAATTCATAAGTTGTTGCAGTGTTCTCTGTGAGAATGAGTGAGCCAAGTGAGTCTGTCCAACTAGTCAGAAGGTCTAGGAGACTTAGTACGCTTGAATCCCAGTATGATGCTTTTAAAATTGAACATGGCACACCAGGAGTTCCTGCAACACCAAAGGAGAAGAAGAAAGCTCGTAAGAAGTTTGTAAAGGGTGGTGTCAAGAGTAAATACAACCTGCAGGGTAGGGCTGTTGGTCGTGACTGGGGTGAGGCTGGTGGAAAGTTGGCTAAGTCTTATGGGAAGAGGAAGAGCAAGTACCACAAGGCTTATGATTCTTATATGGGGAGGCACAACTCTCCCATGGAGGATTCAGCTAGTCCTCTGAGCGATGAATCAAATACTGACTCAGACTATGCTCAGTACCTTGTCACTCTAACAAGTCAGGAGTTTTCTAGTGGCTTCTCCAATTTTAGCAAGAACATGAAGTAGGCATGTCTACTTTGATTTTGATGAATTAGAGTAGCACCTCAGTTCTATTTTTGTTTTTGATGACATCGCTCCCACAATGGTGGGTTCGTCCTCTTCAACAAACATATAGGTTTTTGTCTTGGGTGCTAACATGGAGAATCTTCCTTGGTTGATGTGGACAAGAGATTTTGGTGTTGCTACAATGATGAATGATGCTTTTCAATAGGCTAGTTTGTCTTCTTCTTCAATGGACTATATGGAGTTTTGTATTTTTCTCTCCCCCCACTTTTTTCAATGATGAAAATATAACTATTTGGGGAGTCATGAAATTGAAATTGAAATGTAAATAAAATTGTAATTCAGCCCGTGGCTTGTTTACTCCCATATCTTTATAAATGGGAATTCAGGGTTGGTTACAAGAGAGTTCAAATTTTGGGTCTTGAGTGGTCTAGGTTGAAAACTAAGCTCATGAAAGAGTAGTTTGTAAATTCATGCACAAATGAGTAGAGTAGTATGGAGTCTAGGGTATAAGTTGGTTTGTAATTAACTTAAATAGTTTTACTATAGCAACAATATATGAATGAAAATGCTAGTTTGAAAGCACATTCTCTCCTATGTATTTTCTCTTATAGATTATAAATGAAATGATTAAGGATCCTTTTGTTTGTCTTCAATTGTTTTAATTGAATGAGTGATTTTATTTTTTTCTTCGATTTAAAGAATTTATTAAATGCTTAAATATGATCATGAGTTTGTGAGGGAGGATTCTAGGATTGTTAAGTAGTTTTTTTTTCGATACAGTGAGTTGAATATTGTAATACAATATGTCAATAACCCATTTATTACTGAGTCAAATTACTAAGGTATTACGGGTTGTTACAAATGTGACTCCATCACCCAAAGACAAGGCATTGGTTTATTCATTTGGTTATCTTGAATATAAATGAGTCAGTTCGTCACTTGACCATGAGCTCGAAATGATAATGAAAATCATCTAAACATTTTTAATCACAACACATTATTATACATTTTCGCTTGTTCCTTGCTTTAGGTAGCAATCTGCTTAAGGATTGACCAAATCCTTGAGGAATTATATCTATTTGTAGCCAATAGGAATACATTTGTTTGTTCTAATATTCAGGATAAAATGACAAGATAATATTAATTGAACATTATCAGGATTACCCTCCTAGGTTTCACAGAGCCTGAAGAGTAGAAGTAAGGGCCTAGTAATTCTTACTTGTTTGTTGGCCAATCCTTACCTTTTCTTAGCATTGAATTGTGGAAAATTCATAGGTGAATGGCGAGATCAAGTTTAGTTTAAAAATAATAATAAACAGGGAGTTCATGGGTAGATTGGATAGGGGTGATGGGGTCTTGTGGAGGATTACGATCATGACATGTATATGAAGGGATTTTTTGATCTTGACTTGGGGTAGGATCGTGGGATGGGGTGGATGGTGTAGTGTTCTCTTAGTTATGAGATGGAGGGGGATCATGACATGAAGTGGGAGGGGTTTTTTTTTATCATGAGAGGGGAGATGACCATTAGATGAAGTGGAAGGTGTAATTTGATCTTGATTTAGAGAAGGATCATGTAGTGGAGTGGAAGGGGTAATTTGATCTTGGGGTGGAAAAGTATCATTAGATGGGATGGGAGGGATATGTTGTTCTTGATTAGAGACAAGATCATATGATGGAGGAGAAGGGGTTCTCTGATATTTACATGAAGAGGAATATATGTTAGCATGCTTTGGATTGGAGGATTGACATAGCTCATTTGATGTGGATGGTGTAATAGGGGAGGATGGTTGGATAGATGCTTCAACTTGGATGAATGGAGTAGTAGAGGATTCATGAGATGTAGGGGATTGAGATTTATGTTGATGTGGAGGTGATGAAGGTGTATGCATGACATGGGAAGATTTTACAACTTTGTTTTTGCATGGGGAATTAAGAACCTTTGCAAATAGTCCTTGGAGGAAGTTATTATGAGGGACATGGGGTGAATTTAATTTGTAAGATTGGGGTGACATGGATTGTAAGGATGTGGGAGATAAAAAAGTGGAATAAGCGGTAGAATTTTCCATGGATTAGTGATGAGTTCATTGCAATCCTCATCATTTAACTTATCAATCCAAGGCGGTTTCTATGGCTGTATGCAAAAGAGAATGGAGAAAACTTGCTTGACAATCTATTCTACAATCAAACTTGTAGAAATAAAATCTATTTTAGAGCACACTTGCATAAAAGGGAAGTTGCATGAAAGAAAACTAATATAAGGCACACTTGCATAAAAGTAAACTAATATAAGGCACACTTGCATGAATTGAAAATGCTAAACTATTTCACACTTTTCTGGAAATGAAAAGTTTGCTTGAATTCAAATTTACTCTAAAAACTCTGGAAATGCATTGCTTGAAATGAAACTAGAAACTATCCTATTTCCTCAGGCCAAAACAATCCTTCCTAATCCCCCCTTGATTCCTTGATTACAATGCATTTATAGAATTAAAAGATGAGCCTCATAGTTGTGCAACAACTTGCTAGAAAATAGGAACATGTGTGGAGAAAGAAAGGATAAGTCTTCACTCCATTTTGAAAGAAAGGAACATTGCTCTTTTGGTCGTCCAAAACAATAATCCATGCTTTTTATCCCTTTAAACTACTCCAAAAAGGTGTTAGAGTGTTGAAGAAGCCTTCATTTGACCTCTTCTATCATTAAAACTCTTAAATCTCCTCCTATATGCTCTCAACTGCTCATAAATTGGGTTGAACAACTCCCTAGATATTTGCAACTGCCTCTATATTCTCTCAACTTTTGTCCAAGTCACTCCGATTTATTTTAATGCTTGAAACTGTTGTCCCTTAACTGCTCAACCTCTTCACAAATGCTATCATACTTAGTTCCAAAATTTCAGAGCATAGAAGCAAACGAATGATCAAATTCCAGAAATTTCGAAGCATGGAAGTAAAGTTCTGAAGCATTAGACTCTTGTGAAGTTTTCTCTCAAACTATGAACTGGGTTTTCATAAAATTTAATGGGTTTTTTTTCCTTCTTGTCTTCCAATTTTTATCCAAAATATCAAGAACCCAGATCATAATTTTCAAGATATGATGAAATATTTGACAACTGCAACTAAAAATCTCTTACTTTCCTCATCATGCTCAGTCTTGATAAACTCCATAATTAAGCAAAATATATGCTTTTATTTGGCTAATAAATGAGACATTTTTTTGTCTCATCAATTGGTAAATGGATGATGAGGATGAGGAGCTTTAAAAGGATGTGGAGATGGGGATTTGGGATGGGAATTTTTTTCTAAAGGCTTGGCCTCGCTTGTCAAAGGAAGGGGAATGGTAAGCAAGAGGGGGTGGTTTGGGATTGGATGAAGGTGGGGAGGGTGTAAGTTTAGCACCAATGCCAAGGAGATAACTAAGCATGATTCCTTATCATTATTAAAGTAATGAATGAGGAGATGATTGGTGATAGGGTCCCATGGGGATGATATGTGTGATGAGGGTGTGGTGGGGTTTGAGGGGGGCATTGGATAGGTGATTGATGGAAGCTTAGAGAATTTTGTCTAGTGATTATGGATTCAAGGTGAAACACAATATTCTCACTATCATCATAGAGATTAGGATATGGGTGCATGATATTAGGTTGGGTTGGAATGGATGAAGGTGGATTAGAATATATTAGATTGGATGGAGGATAGGTTAGATGGTTAGACATGGTTGGGTATTGATTAGGAGAGGGAAGTTTGGGATTGATTTTGGATGAGGATGAGAATTATGATGATGGATTATAAGTAGATGGGGTATTAGAAGAATAAGATATGAGGATGAATATGGAGGATGGGGTTAGACTTGGGATCAAATTTCAAGACCTTAAAATGATTTGATTTGATTAATGTTGATTTTCTATACTTAGGATAGGCTAATGTTCCTAATAAAGAGTTGATTGGATTTGATAACTATACTTAAGGTAGGCTAATGTTCTTAAGCAAGTTTGGATTAAATATGAAATCAAAATAAGGTCTTGATTTTTTATTGGGAGATTGTATTTGAGATGGATGATATTTGATTAAGGATAGGATCCATAAGTGAATTTTTTAGATAATGATATGGGGTATGAAGGAGATTAAGTCCTTACCAAATTTTGATGTTCAAGTGATAATTTTTTATTAAGGATGGGGATTGGATGTATGGTTGAGGTAGGTAGACAGATAATAGATTATTGTATTTTTGATGAGGGGTGGATGCATTAGATTAGGACTTGGTTAAAATGGTATTAGGTTGGAAAGGGGGATTAAATTAAGATGATGATGAAGGATGAAGATTGAGGATGATAATGAAGGATGGATTAAGGATGATGGTGGATAGAGGATATTAGGACCAAGATGAATGATCAAAGTGGATAGGGGTTATAGAGGATGATTAGGATAATGATTAGGACTTCAAATTAATTTGGAAAATTAGGTTTAGGGTCCTAAATGTAGGATTAGGGGTGAATTAGTGGATGATTAGGACAAGTTTGATATTTAGAATGATTATAGAGGATTATGATGGGATGATTAGGATAAGGTGATTAAGAAGAAGGGGGAATAGGATTAAAATTAATGTTAAGGATAATAAGGGATGGTTATGATGAGATGGGGGGTGATTAGGATTAGAAGGGGTGATTAAAATGAAAACAGTGGATTAGGATGGGATGATTAGGACTAGGTGATTATGATGAAAAGGGATGATTAGTATGGAAAAGATGGTATGATTAGGATGTGGAGGGATGATGAGGATAGGAAGAATTAAATGAGGTGAAGGTTTTTCTTGCTTGACTAGGATATAGAATTGAAAGCACAAACAAACAAAGTGGTCAAGTTTGATGGATTTTTGTAGTGTATGTTTGATCCTTAGCCCCTTGGTTGATTCATTTTTTATGGGTATTTCATAAGGAGACACTTAAATAACTTGCACAAGACTAAATTATTCAAGTGGGATTATAGCTTAGTGTAGGCCCATCACCCAAGAAAGCTTGGGTTAATACTCCTTGACACCTAGGTGGAGCACCCTTTCTCACGAAGGTAGATAGATATAGATCTAGTGGCATAGGGTTGTCAATGGATGCCACGAGCTCACCTTTTCTTTCTCCTTGGGAAATATCATAGTTCACCACAAGGATTTCTATCTCAACCTAAGGGAGTACATGGTGAGTAACTTTAGGGTACGATCCACATCCCTTGCACCACACTAAGCTATGACCGAAAGGTCTTAATCGAGGATAGACAAGGTTGCTAGGGCATCCTCTATATACCTCAAGGGTGTGTGAGGCCCAAATCCATAGATGAAAGGGAACAATGCCAAATAGTCAGGAGGAGAGGGTAACCCACTCTCCACATTCACTTCTCCAAGGTATAAAGTTCTTGGAGGCTTAGCCTGATTAACAAAATTCCACTTCCAAGAGAGGTGTGTTTCTCACCTCTCGCTCTTTATACTCTGTCATAACACAGGAGTTGGAGTCATCCCCTAGGGTGATGAAATCCCTAGGTAGGCCCCATAAGAGGAATGATCCAAATGTTTTTGATACCCAGGATCGCACAAAGTGTTGGGGGAGAGCATACACACGTTGGGTTCCTTGGGATGAAAAGAAAAAGAAAGAGTAAGTGATGTTTTTAATACTCAAGATCACACTAGGTGTGAGAGGAGAGCATACAAACCACTCAATCAAAGAAACATCAAATAATAGTTCATTAAACTTAAGAAATGAAATGTGCCTAGATTAGTGGAAAAAAAAAGCCTTGGACAAACAAACCTACAAGAAAAATGTTAGTAGTTTGATGATTTTTCCTTTGACAATTGATTTCAAGATGCAAAACAAGAGGTTATATGATAATATTATCAAAGAAAAATATTTTTAACATGAATATAAGCATAGATATGTAATGATTTTCACCTTAGATGAGCATTAAAGACTTGCAATACACATTAGTAGCCCAAAAATAGAGATTAGATGCAAAAAATAGCTGAGAGAATGCTTAAAAGTGCAACCTGAAACCCAAGTGCAAATTTATAGATAAATTTGTGCATCTATTAAAATAGAGGCACCATTCTATGAACAGAGGTGCAGTTTTACAGATTGTGCTAAAAAGAGGGCTTTTAGGGATGAAAAATGGATGTTTTTCAGATACCTAGTTCAAGAAACAGTTAGAAAATGCACGTAGGGACCCCAAAATGCAAAATTGATGACAAAAACACTTGATAAACCCTATAATACATCTCCTAAAATAGAGGCACAACTTTATGCACAAAAAAGTACTTTTGTAAAAATAGAGGCATCATTCTATGAACAAAAGCACAACTTTGTAGACAGAGCTAGAAAATAGCCTCCAGGGGTCAATAAATTAAATTTTGAACTAACCCAGGCGGGGATATGGGTTGATGAAAATATAGGGGACCTCAAAACATGTGTATCTAGCCAAAATATGCCCCCACATGTAATGAAAATAAGTCGAAAATGAAGAAAATCCTAGGTTCCATAGAAAGCTTATATGAAACCCTAGTCTCACAAAACTTTTAAAAACCCTAATTTAAGCATGAGATTGATGGATGAATCTAAAAATAGTGTTTTAGGATGATGAGGACCTACAAAAATATATTTTAGAAGCTAAATAAACCCTAAATCTAGGTGTGAATGATGAAAACAATGCCAAAAAATAAGTGCATCAGTTTGTGATAGAGGCGCAACTTTATAAAGTAGAAACAGAGGTGCAAATTTATGAAAAATTTGCACTTCTACTCAAGTAGAGTCACCTTTTATGTGCAACAATGGCACAAATTTGTTGTTTATGTCTGAAAAATGTGACCTGTAGCTTCAAAACTCACAAAAACTTCAAGAAACGTTAGAAAAGGGTGGGGTAACCCACCGGGCGTGCCAAAATGAAGATGGGAAAGATGAATAAGAAGGTAAATGATTAAAATGCATAAGAAATAAACATAAATATGTTATACCTTCATTGCTCCTTCCTCTTCATGGATTGAGCTCACAAGATGCACCCATGTCTTGTAGATTTGCTCCAATGCTTGAAGGGATGTGGTTGTTCACAATTTTAGCATGATGATTTTAAAAATATAGATGAATTTGATGAGGATTTTGACAACATAAGGATGGGATGAATGTTTGTTGCAAGAATGAGAGCCAATGCCTCATTATATAGAAATTTGGTGAGAGGAATCAATGGCTAAGATTGAATGGCTAATGGAGGGTTGAGATTGATTGAGAATGTGAGGTTTGGATCAAGGATGAGGATTGATTAGCCTTGTGAAAAGTTTCACAAGATGAAGAGCATATACTTCATGTATTATTCACACATACACTTCATGCCTTACCTATTTTATGGTGTTTCTTAGCATATTACTTATTGATGTACTCTAATACATGACTATTCCATTTTTGTATACTTTGTGTTTGTGTAATTCATGCCTTATATGTATTGGTTGTATTCATCAAATGTATCTACGAGCATAATTATGACTATGTTCTTTATGTATGATCATTTCGTGTGTTATGCTACATGTTGTGTACTTATTTGTATGCTTGAGTGTCCTTAATTTCCTACTAACGTTTAAATATCTACCTAATGTACTTATGAAATTATATAGAAGAGTCATTCATAAAAGTGATAGGGAAGAAATGAGTCACCCTTGGACAAGAATTAAATGTTTATATCAACTTTGATCTTATTAGATATTATTACTGAAATTTATTGATCTCTAATGTTTCTAATATCCCTTTGAGAAACACTTTGAATGCAAGTTTCGAGTTTAAGTGCTTCCACTAGAAAGGGGACATTACACAATATTTCACGGCTAGTCACCTTTTGCAACATGGCTTCCATGTTTGGTAATGGATAGTTATCCTTTAATGATGAAATGTTGAGATTTCTAAAATCAACACACAATCTGATGTCACCATTCTTCTTCCTTACTAGCACAAGCTTAGACACCCAGGATGAGTTCCTAATAGGTTTGAATATGCCAACATCCCTCAACTTTACCAACTCCTCTTGCATATTTGGTGCCAAGGTGGGGTTAATGGGCTTTTATTTTTTCCTGAAGAGCTTTGCATCTACTTTCAAAGGAATTTCATGTTGAAACAACTCCTCCCTATATGCCTTCAAATCATCATAAGATCAGGTAAAAACATGCCTATACTTTCTCAATAAAGCAATCAACATTGCTTTAATCTTGAGCTTCGTTTTCTTACCCACATAGACTTTCTTTGGAGCATTCTCAGTCCCTAGGTTCACCTCCTCTAGGTATTCTGGATGTGTGGAAGCTTTCTTGGCATTTCTATTGTTAGGACCATCAAAGACCCTTTCTAAAGCCACAAGACCATTAGGGATCTTATTTTTCTTAAGATGGATGACTTCATTGCCAAAAATTGTATTCTTCCCATCCACTGTCTCAACAAACACTCCAAAATCAATCTCTTGACCTTCATATTGGTCTACACATGTTAAAAACCTTAGAATGTCTTCATCATCATTGAAGACTTTCTAGTTTTGGATGTTGTCAAGGATTGAAGGCCTTGTTTGTACCTCCACTTTGGAGAACCAACAAAGGTTATATCATCAAGTCAGAGTGCAATATTTGCAAGAAAATCTACCACTTGGTTTTTACCTCTCTCCAACTAGTCAATACCAAAAGCATCAAATTATTCTATGGGATCCCAAACACATTCCTATACTATTTTAGTCTCTTATTTTTTGATGCAAATCTTGACCTAACTTGGGATATGACCAATTCAGAATCACCAATCACCTTTAGCCTTTTCATCCCATGCTTTTCTACCAATTTTAACCCTAGCAATAAAGCTGCATACTCTGTCACATTATTTGTGTACACAAATGATAGAGTGAATGAAAATTTGAATGTTCGGCCACTAGGAGAAACCATAATTACACCTGCACAAAATCCTTCCTTAGAACATGCACCATCAAAATACATGATCCAAAGGTCATCAATAGCTGATAACTTCATTATTTCTCTTTCAAGGAGTGCAAGGTACCTATCACCTTCCTCTAGTAACTCTTCTATCCTGAAATCATTGATGCCAGTATCTACAAAGTGAATTCTATCATCTTTAGGAGCAAACTCAATAATATGTGGGACTCTTGACTCCCTAACCAGTTTGATTTCTTTACCATCAATGGGGAATCTGGCATAAGACATATCACACTGCATGTCGCCCCCATGGAAGCACTCCATCTTCTTGACAAAAACATCCCATAGTTGGGTGGAATGTCCACCACTGTCACACTCATTTTAAATTCCTTGTCTAGGAATGCAACTAACTTATAAGGGAGTTCTTTAATTACCCAAATTACAAGGACTTCCCTAGAATCCATAGCATAGCACTTGTCATAAGCATTATCTATCTTCAATCCCATCTCTTTCATGATTTCAACCGACATTATGTTGGAAGAGGATCCTAAATCTATCATGTATATTTTTAGGAGCTTTCCATCAATAATTAAAGTGATAAAAAATGGATCTACATTACCAAGATAGGCAGTAATTGAATGGTACCCAGGTGAATTTGAGGGATTTCAATAATTTCTCCCTCAACCTCCTTCTCTTTCAATTATTTTCCACTCACTTCAGGTGGAGTAGACACCACTATCTCATTATAGGTCATAGTAGCACTAGTGATAAGGGCTATTTCCTTTTGTTTGTGCTCCTCAATCCTCATCATCTCAAGCAAAGGGACCGTAACCTTGACTTGTGAAATCAATTGAAACATTTCAATAGAAGTATACTTATGTAAATCATATGTTATCATACCTTGCTTAGTGTTGTTCTCCTTCTATTGTTCACTTTCCCCCTCAACCTTAGTCTTAGCTTCCTTCTTAAGTTCAAAATTTTGCTTTTGTGTCTTTTCCTTCACAATAGGAGAAATAACTTCTCCATCAACCTTTGTATTTTCAATCTTCTATGCCTAGATTTTTCCCACTTTACCATCCTTGGCCTTAGCCTCATCCACTTTTTTTCCACTTTTGATCCTTTTCCTTCTGTATTCTGCTCCTTAATGAAGATATTGACAACCTTACCTTGATCTCTACCTACAACTTTGTTTCTCAAGTGGTAATCTAGATTCTTGCATGTGCAGCCAAAGCTACTATCAACTTTTCAATTTCCTCATTTGAGGGTCTTCTTAAAGATACATCATCCTTAGCTATTTCTAATGTGTACACATCATGATCATTGTCATTACGCTCATCAAAGAGAACGTGTTGGTAATATGCACTAGCTCTATGTCTTTGATTGTCCAAATCAAGATCATGAGACTCCTCCTTAGATGAGCATTCACCATCAACAAAATTGGATTTTCTCAAAATTACATTAATTTCTACATCATTATCATGAGAAGGGACATAACCTTTAGGTGCATCTTGTTCAACTTCCACCAATTTTACAACTACACATTGGTGAGGAGAGTGAGGCAATTGGAAAACCATGCACCAAGGAGTTTCATCAACAAAGTTAGCAAAGTGTTTTTGTAGAGGATCGAGTGTAACCTGATCTTGTGTATTTTTTGATTAGTGTGGATTGGCTTTCCATTTTTCCAATCGGTTTTGTAAGGATAATCTTGGAGTTTGTTGGGTGAAAATTATGTAATCCCTTTAACATATTACAAAACTCGCTTTCAGCCACAACTTTGTGAGATACAATCTCTCCTCTCAAAAAGGGGAGGCACCCTTCTTACTGCTTATTGAAACTAAGTAAAACTAATTAAGTATTCACAATGATGTACACTATGATTAACGAGATGGGTCGTGTGTCACATTCATAATTCTCTCTTTTTTCAGAGAATATGTTTTACAATGCTTCACGGTTTTGAGTTCCTGATTCAATATAACTTCAAACTAAAAAAAAAGCAGTAATTTTGATATTCTTATCTTGTCAAAGCAAAGACCAAGAATACCAACATAATAACGATAAATGATAAAACAAGAACTCACGAAGGAAAAAAGTCATTTCGTAGATTTCACCAATAAATCCTTTGAGATATATAACTATCGTTGTATTAGAAGCACAAAGTCTTCTAGATAATCCAAGATAGATCCACGAACATACATGAACAAATAAAAGCACAAATTCTTGTAGATAATTCACCAACATCATTCAATCAATATCATAAACTCGAATAAAAGTGTAACACAAATTTTACATAGATTTACTCAAATCCCTTTAGATCTCAATCACTAATCGCTACCAATCTCAATCAAATCCAAAAGATAATCAATTCCAACACAAATTTTGGCATGCAAATTTCTTCATTATTAATCAAAATAGATACACAAAGATGAACACAAAGTTTCATGTATTTTCTTCTCAAAATGAGTAGCACTTCATTGCAAAAGATAAAAGATAAAAGATTACAATAGGATCCTCTTTTATTTATAGATGGGAGAGGAGAACAAAATTAGGAAAATCAGAAGAGTGAATCTAGGAGAAAATCTAGGAAAATCTGACCTAACTAATTGACTTATTCCAAAAATTTCATCCATCTTTATAGGAAAACATCTTTGTTTTTACATGTAAATAAATCTTGGAAAAAGACATGTAAGATGTTGAGAACTATTTACATAATGTGTAAATGAAAGCAAAAAACTATCTAACACCAGAGATGAAAAGAATTCTTCATGGTTCCTTGCATTGGGTGCGGAAGTCTTCATATATCTTATTTGTCTCCAATATGAATGCCTCATCTGGACCAACAATGTAATCCACTATGCTGTGAACTTTGGTGATTTATCTTCTAGCAGATGAGTGAATCTTCTTGCATCTATCAAGATGTGTCTTGAGATTATCAAGAGAAAGTTGTATGTCACAAATTTCATGCATGGAGGTCTTTGAAATTTTTGCATCCTCTACTTGCTTCATGAAGGCTTCCTTGTAGATATGTGAAAGTTCATTCGTCGGGAGGAAAATATGGTCTTCATCAAGGAGCTTACCCGATAACTCCTTAATTCCATTTTCTAGGATAACACAATGTCCTTCGACATCTTGTACTTGGTGGATATCTTCAATAAGAGAATTGATCACTTAAATGCGGTTCTTGAGGGCTTCTCTTACCTCCACATATTTCTCTTTGTCGGGAATTACCCCAACTTCCACCAACTTACTCAGCTCTGATTTTAGCTTGGCTATCTGAGTGTCCTTCTCATATGTAGCAACTATGAATTGTGAACCATGTTCTATCATTTCATCAATGGAATCATACAACACCTTACCCTTGGAGGCAAACTTCTCCACCTTTTTCACTATTGGTTCCTCAATGCTTCCCATAGCCATAGGTTGTACATTTCCTGAAGAGCCTGCTAGTTTCCTCAAAATAACTACATAACACTCGACCTTCTCCTTGTACATATCTCAAGATTGTTCCATCTTGTCAAGCCTTCCTGCTAATGCATCTAGGACCACCTATGCATCTGTCTTTTCACTTTCATTTGTCACTTTTCTGATCTGGACTCTCATGACTGTGTAGTCCTCCATATCAACACCACCTTCTTCTTGCTGGGGTAGACCAATCTCTACAAACTTATGACCAGTTTTGTCAACATGAAGCCTTGAATGAACTTTCACCTTTTTCTTCCCCTTGGCTTTTGGAGGAGCTATCTCTTCAAGATCAAGCTCTTTTGGAGAGATCATTCATTTATTTTGCTATGATACTTGAGAGACCAACCAAGGAGGAAGGGAGGAAGTATATGCTTCTTGACTTACTGTCAAATCTTGTGTCGTAGCTACTTCTATAGAAATGATTGGTATGGTAACAATCGGGGTATTATCTATCATGATTGCTCCAGTAGATTGCATACCAAGTTGACTCTGCAAAGACTCATTCATAAATCTATTGAATTCAACTTTAGATGAAATATCAAAATATGGAGATGCCAAAATTGGGATGGATGAGGGAGAGCTTGAAAAAACATCAACAGTTTGTAGTTTTGAAATTGTAGGGGGAGTGGCAATCATGGTTGATGTTTCAAGGGGAAGAGAAATGTCCATTGCATGTATGCTAAATGTGGGAGGAGGTGAAGTAGGGAGAGGAGGTGGAGGAGTGTTAAGATTGGGAGGTGTATTAGGAACATTTGAGGTAACATAAGATGATGTTCGGGGAAGATCTTCGACAACATTTTCATATGGAGATAGAGATTGTTCATCATCATGGCCAAGTTCTTTCTCATTACCTTCCTTTTCTCCTTCATATTTTTCAGACTCTTCTTCTTTTGCATACTCTTCTTCTTCAAATTCTTTGTTTTCGTTTCCTTCTTCTTCTTCAGAAGTTTGTTCCTCAGAAGCAAGCTCTTTTCCTTCTACATGTGTAGGTTCAGATTCTATTGCCTCCTGTTCTTCAACAGTCTATGTAACTTTCCTACCAACGATGAATTTGATTCTAGGACCTCTTTGGGAAGAAGAGGGAGTAGCCACTCTTTGCATGGGTTTCTAGCCATTGACTGGTTTCTACTCTTGGTGACTCTCCTTCTGATTCGGTCTTGAAAGCTTTCATTTGGAAACCATGATTATGCAACCATTCTACTATGTTATGTAAGATGGGAGCAAGCCTTTCCCTGATAGAAATAATTTCCTTTTTATACCATTGAATCGAAGGTAAGGACCTCTTAGCAATCTCATCTTCTTCATAAGTGAAGTTTAGGATGTCACCAAGATCTTGGAAATCCTCTAGTAGATCAACTACACCTAGCTCTTTGATTTTCTCTATTGTTAGTCTACAAAAGTACATTTTGCGGATGTCTTCTTCATCCCTACAATTCACCCATATGTTTTCAAAGTGATAGAAATTTCAGTGATCTTTCTTTAATTTCCTCTTCACATCCTAGTATTCAAAGTCAAATCTATATTTGTATGTTCTGATAGTTATGAATTGCATTTCTACATAGACTGACTTTGTCTTTTATACACTATGAACAGTAAACCTCCCAATTGTCAGTGGAAACTTGAAACCCGATTTGCGAATTCTCATGTGTTCCTTATGGACTAATATAATTTGTCTGCATAGCTCCATGAGTATTCACTTATTTGAGGGATATTTAGGCAACATGTACAGACACCCAATATAGCAACCCACTCTCATATAGGTGAAAGTTGGAAATTGAAAAAATATATACCCAACTTTACTAACCACTTTGTATGCCTCATCCAATACTCTCTTCTTTTCGAGATTTGGATCAAAACTGAACAACAAGGGTGCAAATAAGGCATTTGTGACTCTCTTGAAATGATGAAGACTTTCTCTTAATTTTAACTGATAAAAATACACATACACAGGTACATAATGTATGTTTCCCTTTGTAGACAACCCTGAAAATTACCTCATTACTGCGGCAACATACACCAAATAATAATTCATGTATAACTTCAGAGTGGTTGGCACATTTATCAACTGCTCATGAATTTCATCACTAATTTGAGTCCCCCAATCAATATGATCTTTCTTTCTCCTGATGATCCAAATATATTCATACATCCATTCCTAAATATGGGATGAATCGGGAAATCCTTTAACCCTACTTAGGAGAGTAATCATATCCCTAACATCTTCTTTGAAATCACTCTTAAGAAGCCCCTTTGGCCATTTTGAGATAGTAGGCCTAGTGCTTTCAACTATTGGTTGTTAATCAAATTTTTAGCCTTAGTTGGATATTGATCATAAACCTCTTGTGCTTGTTGCATTGAGATCTTTGTATATTGTTCCATGTGAGGAAATCAAAAAATAATATCAAAGAATTCAGGATCTAGTCTCATCATGACTTGCCCCAAGGAATCTATTACACTTCTATTATATTTGATGTAGTGAGATACAACTTGGAGAACAAACTTTGTATTATGAGTAGAAGTTGAGAATGTGGATACCAGGTGCAAATTGCTATGGAAAATAGCTCTCAAGTTGTCTTCTAAGGGATTTTGCTCAATTGTTTTCACAAAATATTCGAGGTCTTGATGACCAATTTTAGTGTCTTTAATTTCATCCACCTTCGAGATCACCACGGTAGGCGAAAAGACACCTTGATATTTATATTTCATTTTTCCTTCTACCCTAAAAGATGACAGAGGCTTATTTGTTGTCATCTATAAATAATAGGATCAAGGGATATCACCTTCTTGGATCACCTAATGAGATCTTGAGAGGAACTGCAAGAATAGTGAATCAATAGATGTTAGGAGAAAATATAGCGTTGGGAAGCGTAAGGAAAGCAAACAACTCATAGTAAGTGTGAACAAGCTATTTTGCATAGAAAATGGAGCATTGGCGAAGAAACAAGGTTCAAAGCACAAGCAAAGTGATTTCAAAGCGTTAGAACAAAAAATTGCTTTTTGTGTAGGAGCACTAAAAATCAACACTCCTGCATCTTGAGATGATAGTTTTGCATGTAGGAGCAATGATTTTCAATGCTCCTACACATTCAACATGTAGCGAAGATAATGTGTATAAGCGCTAAAAATTAGTGTTGGTGCATGTATGGAAAGGTTAAGTTTTATGCTCGAGCGCTAAATTTTAGCACTTCAGCATGTCCATCTTGGCAAGCAAGTGTACAAGTGCTCTTTTTTAGTGCTTCAGCATGTTCATCCTTCTTTTGGGCCAAGATGTCATAGCGGACTTTTTCATTGCCTCAACATATCGAGTTGGAAGGTCAATCCTTGTTGGAGCGGTGATTTTCACCACTCCAACACTTAGAGTTAGGGGAATTTAGTGATGCAAGAGTGGAATTTTTCATCATTCTTACATGCAAGGGGAAGTTCAATTTTTTGTTCGAGTGACGAAAAAGCTCGCTTAAGCATATATGGGACTTAGTGAAAGATGATGGTGATCAGTGAAAGATAAAAAATCACTGGTAGACGATAATGTGCAAAGTAAAGAACATAAAGAAAACAAAAGGTTTCAAGTTAAAACAAACCAAAACTAGGTATGGAGGAACTAAAATGACTTCAAAAATTAAAACAATTGAAACCCTAATTGAAGGAAAGAAAAACTTCAAAGATTGAAGAAGAGGAAAGACACCAAGACGTACTTGATAAAAACTCAAGACCCTAGATTAGACATTTGGAAAAACTTTAAACTCGAGCTCGCAAAAGATTCATCTGCAACTTTGTTTGAAACCTTCAGGATGACCAACACTTGGAGGGAATGAGGAGGGCAGACTAAAATGAAGAAGATTAGCCCAAAAATATCTTATCAAGATATAAAAAGGGGTCATAAATGCAACTCAAGTTGTGTTAATTATGGTGGGCATAATGGAAAAATAGATGCACGAGTGGTGAAAATCACTGCTTGTGCATAAAGTAGAGTTGAGAAACCAAAAAGTGCACAAGCGATGATTTTCACCACTTGTGCATTTTTGGTAGAGTGAGAAAGTGTAGGAGCATTGATTTTCAGCACTCTGACACTTGGAGTTTTAGAATTGACAAAGGCACGTGTAAGAGTATTGATTTTCAACGCTCCAACATGAATCACAATTTGACTAACTCTCAAAGGTTGATATTTAATGAAGATACTCATTTAGAAGCTCTTCGAAAGATGGATGGGGGTGAACACTCAAACATACTGTTTGAGATTTTGGATCGTGCATCGAGGTGAATTGAAAATTTCCTCATTTGGCATGCTTGAAGTACATGGAACTACGAAATAGACAAGTTTCATAGGGGGTTATCCCATGAATCTGGCGTAGCTGGATTCGAGGATAACAACGTCTTGTGGGCTTCTCACTTTGAAAATATGGCTTCTCATTTCCAAGCCCCTTTTCATGTTTGTCCAATTTGTTGTTGACATCCTTCATAGAACTCAACACTTTGTCCAATTTTTCCTCAATAGAATATCCCTTGTCTATAGATCCTTTATCATGTTCAGGATTTTTCAAGATTTTTACATCATACCTTCTCCCTACCTTACCTGAAACTCTCCTATTGCTTTCAATGTTCAATGCAGTCTTAAAGGCATCCCTCAAATTATAAGGGTTCTTATCTCTCAAATAATAGCTCATTTTAGAATCAAAGGAATTATAGTAGGTGATCAAGCAAGTATCATCACTTGGTCTCAGATTATGAGGCAACCTATTCATTACCTTTTGAAATCTGGTATTAAAATCAAAAACCATCTCATTAAACCCCTTAGAGATATTGTAGAATTCATTTAGCAAAAATCTTGGGTCAATCTTCTCACCATATTTCTCTCTAAAAAAAAATTTAAATTCCTCCCACAACCCAATGCTTCCTATAGGCAAACCTCTATACCATTCCCTAGCATCCTTTGTGAGTGATTGCATGAACAATTTCATCATTACATCTTCAACATTAACCTCAAAATCATCTATCACGTTATCAAATGATTTTAAGTGATCCTCTCCACTGATGACATTGTTACCAAAAATCTAACCAACACAATTCTAATATCATCAGGGATAGGGTTTGGATGACCATAAATCCCAAAAAAATTCAATTGCTTCTATCTATTCATCTGCATAGGTCTTCTAGTAAACTGATCATTCTAATCATTCTGAGTTTCACCACCATCTTGCCCACTAGATTGAGTATTATCAGCTCCATTTCCACATCCATTCCCATTATTACCCCCATCTCCATTTCCACCAACATCCTAATTTCCAGATTAGATGTTCCTATTTCCACCACCTCCTCCACCTTGCCCTCCACCACCACCCCTACGAGGGATGTTCCCACTAGATTGAGAATTTTGAGGCTAGGATGTAGGGATGGAATGACCAGATGTAGAAGTGGTATTCATGATAGCAGTTTGAGCTATTGAATGGGAAGTATTATGAGGTGTGGATGCATGGGGGCCAAGAGTTGAAGACTCAAGGAAGGAAATCTCCCTTTCCATCTCAACATTTGTAGCCTAAATCTGTATCTTGTCTAGTTCCTTTTGTAAATTCTCATTAAGCAACCGTAACCTCAAAATTTCAGGATCAAGGGGTGCACTTGAGGGGATAGAACGAGTTTGAGCACTTGTGGTAGAAGTGTTTGTGATTGAAATACCTGGGTTTGCATTTGGGATGACTTGCTTGGGTTGGCCAATAGGTTTTTTCCCTGTATCTATAGGCTTTAAATTTTTTGTAGCAGTAAAAGGGTTTGATACTTTGGTTGTTACAATGGAACTAGTATATGTGCTCATAGCAGTTGTTCCAATAGGAAAATTTTCTTTCAGATGATCCAAAATTTCTCTAACAACCAGCTTAGAGAAATCTTCAATGGGTGGTTCTTCATCCACCATTTCTCTTATCTTTTCTACTCTCCTCAATTGATCTCTTTTCATCAAAGCAGCCTTTAGATTCTATTCATTTTCCTTTCTTTATTTTCAAAATATTAAGCAAGCAGTCAAGGAGGCCCCAATCCTAAGGAATCCTAACATCTCTAAGCCATTGTAGATCTTCTCCTTTGCATATTTCCACACCATTGATGTAGTGTTGTTGCAGAAAAATTAAAAAGGTTTTGAGCAACCAGTTGCATTCTTTGGTAAGTCACTTCAAGTTGCAGAGCTGAAGTATGACCTGATTGGAAAGCAAGCCTATGCATTGGTCAAATTTGTCAAGAATTTCAAAACTTATGTTGGAGCTACGATTGTTGCATATGTTCCCAGTGTTTTTGTTAAGGACTTCACTCGTCAAGAAGTCATAGGTAGGAGGTTTAGATGGATAAATAGAATACGAGAATTCAACATTGATATCTAGATTACCAAGCTAGTAAGGGGCTAGGGTTTAGCCAAGCTGATGGATAAAATAAAACTAGATTCCATACAAATAAATCAAGCAAATTATGTAGATGTTTTGCCTGTTTATGATATGTATAGTTGTGAATGGTAAAAACATATTGTCCACAACTTGCAAACAATGCAGTGCCTTGAAGGGTTAACATACAATGAAAAAATAACTCTTAAACTATAGGTAATCAAATATGTCATCATTAATGGTGAATTGTGGTTGGATGGAGTTTTGTTGAAGTGTGTTGATAATACAAAATTCTTGGAGCTTTTAATTGAGATGCACAGTGGAGTATGTGGAGGGCACTACACAGAAAAACAAGTGCTCACAAAGTCTTGAGAGCAGGGTTCTAGTGGCCCACAATGTTTAAAGATGCTCATAATCTAGTGAGAGCATGTGATACATTTATGAGATTCTCTAGGAAACTCAAATTCGTAGGGAACTTGCCACTAAGTCTTGGTGCAGTCCAAGCACCCTTTCAACAGTAGGGTATTGACTTTATAGGAGAAATATCAAACAAGTTCAGTGGAGGAAACTCTTGGATCCTTGTTGCTATAGATTAAGTGGGTGGAAGCTATCCCTACTAAAAGGGAAATAAGCAAGGTGGTCATTGATTTCCTATTGGACAATATTTTAACCAGGTTTGGGGTGCTTGAGAAAATTGTTTCAGACAATGCAATGTGCTTTAGGTCTGAAGAGTTTACAAATTTATGCACTAAACATGGGATTCATGCATCCTACTCATCGTCGTATCACCCACAAGGCAATGGTCAAGCTAAACCAAGCAATAATATTTTGATGAATATTATTAAGAGAATAATTGAGAAGAAAAAGGGATCTTGGGACTCAAAGCTAAAGTTGGCTTTGTAGACAGATAGGGTAATAATCAAGAAAGCAATAGGATATGCCCAATTTGATTTGGTCTATGGCATAGCTACAAGGTTACCCTAGAATAATTTGATGGACATGTGTAAATTTTTCTAAGAATACAATGAAGAAATGTGTGATGATATGAAACATAGAATTGACACTTTGATGGAAGTGGATGAGATGAGGGGAGATGCTCAAAAGAAAAATGCAAAGTTGCAGTTATAGGTCAAGAACCTGTATGACAAAACAACCTCTCTAAGGAAGTTTGAAGTAGGAAATATGGTTCTGATGTGGAATTCCAGATCTAAGGATAAGGGGAAGCATGAGAAATTTTATGCTCTATGGTTACGCTCCTATTTGGTTAGCAACACCCACAGTGAGGATTCCTACTTTCTATAAAATTTAACTAGTGAACTTCTTGAATTGCAAGTACATGGATAGTTCTTGAAGCCATACCTTTCTTAAAGTATATCTTTTTCCATGCACAATGTACTTTTATGTAAATTATACGTATAGGTTTGGTTTGGTTTGGGTTTGGTCTGGTCTAACTACCTTGTCCAAGTAGTTTCTTGGTTTTTCTTTCTCTATATTGGTCTTCTTAAACATGAGATTTTGAGATCTTTCCATGCCTACGAGAGGCATGCGTCCCCAACTAGAGCCACTGGTGGAACCCCTAAAAATTTGTGTTCCACTAGGTTTTAAATCCATATTTGGTTGTTTCTTTGGTTCTAAGTCATTTTTCTTTAGGCTAGAGTTTTGCATACCTGCATCCTAGGGTTCTTTTCATGCCTTAAGCCCTTCAAAATCCCTAGGATATGTTTTTATTCCTTGGGCCTACCTTCTATTTTTTTGTTGACCTTTGCTTGCCTATTTCTGGTATTTTAAGTCATGACCTGAGCCATTGACATCATTCGTTAATTGACCCATACTACCTAGCTTTACCGGTCACTCCCCGTTCAAAGTATTTTAATATACATTTTTAATTGTGAGGGTTTGGAAAGTATCGAAGTGTCAAATTATCCTATGTTCTAAGTCTAGGTTTGAAATATTAAGATCACTATCGTGCAAACCTAGTGAAGTCCCCTTTTCAAGTTGTGTCTTTAAGCATGCACAATTAAACATACTTATAAGAGTGGCCTAGTCCCAAAACATAAATCCCAACCGTTGCCTGCTAGCCCACAATAATAAAATAATCCGATCAAAAATCCAGCGAGGCAACGAGAAAGTGGCACCTATCCATCCTTGTGGAGAGGCCTACCAATTTCCAAGAGTAGCAGTGATGAAAGGTTTAAAGATCTACAACTTGGATATGATTGTATGTTTCAATGTTGACCATTCCCCGCTAGCCCGCAAGGGACCCATAGGTGGGCCTTGTATCTCAGAGGGTTGGCGGGCAAGCACAATGTGGCATCATCTACATTGTTAGAGGAACTATTGAAGACACGAAATGTTTCTTAAAATATTTTAGGACCACTTTAGTAGTGCTAAAGGATGAGATACTAATGGGACTTATTATGCACATGGGTATAAAGGAAGCGAGATGTTTTAATCTCAACCATCCATTATGAAGAGATCTTAAACATTTGGGGTGAAGTATGGATGTTAAGAAGTGCGTAGATTGGTATGTACAAGATTGATTTGGAATGTTGCTTGTTGGTTCGCTACCCTTGATCTATGTCTGAGTTAGCCCAAGCGAGATAGTGGGTGATTGACATGTGGACTTTCTCACACTTTGTAAAGTATTGTGGGGCTATGGAGCTCACAAGGAAAGTGTACACTTGGCTAAAATTTGATCAATTGGATGTTGAGTTAGTATAGGTCAAATTTTCAAACTTTCATGACTCCACCTGAGCCACACATCAATCCAGCTCATGAGGAACTTAATGACCACAATTGAAAGTTGCAAAATTGGTGTCATGGAGCCATTTTGGTTCGCGCGAGCGAGCAGTAATAGCAAACACGATATTTTTCTGCCAAATTGAAGGATTTCTTTGCCATAAAAGCTGGTTTTAAAGAAGAATCTTGATCACAAAGGCATTTTAAAGCATCTAGAGGTTGTTACAGTGTATTTTGAGCTCTTGACATCCGCAAACTAGGGTTTCTCCACATCGAAAAATCAATAAGTGCAGTTCACACCTTTTAAGCTCAAATTCCTTGTGAACTTCATATAGTTGTTATTGTTATCATTAGAATTATAATTAGGGTTTCTTTTTAAGGTTTGACATTCATTTAAACTACTATAGATTAGTGAATTTGGTTACTCTTTCGAGTCAAGATTTTGACCTAAACCTAATCCCTAGTTTCAATCTATTAAACCCTAGGTCTAGTCGCTTATTAATTCAATGGCACCAAGATTCCAATCCCGTGGTTCTAAACCCAAAGAGAGACCTCTAGTTCAAGACCTACTAGACCAATTAAAACCCTCAAAAAATGAAAAGTGCATAGGTCAACATATGTTTCAAGGTTTGATAATGCAAGATGACATAATTGACAAACATCATGCCATTAAGGACGCAACCTTGCCATTTACGAGACAAAGATTGTTCACATACTGGTTTGGTAATATAAATGCTAAAATCCCTATTTGTAACCCATGGAGACTGGATATGGGTAAATTGATTGTCCCAAATGTGTATATAGATGTGGACCTCATCAAGGATATTGCAGCTAACTATGACCCTACTATCAGGGTGGTTAGAACACATTCTGGTAAAAAACATGGTTGGGGTTATTAGGGAAGAGTTCACTAAGGTTTTCAAATTAAACCAATGGAGTGATTAAATGGTGGAGATTGATGAGAAGAAGTTGAGAGAAGAATATGAAAAGGTGGGGCCAACCTTCAAGGTTTCAGTATTGTCACATTTATTGGCAGTGGGAAAGGGAGGGAGAAAAAATGTGCTAGGTCCATCTTACAAGGAACCTTCCCCAATCAAGTATTTTGCAACCTACTTCCAAAAAGCCTTTCACTCCCTGTGTCAAATTCTAGGATATGATCTAGTTTTAGGCATGCCGATTTCACCTATGTACATGGCTTCCAACATACACCATATGACACGTAACACCTCTTATGACTTCTCTCCTTATTTTTTAGAGGAGATACATAAAGGTTTGGTAGCTTTGATGAATGGTGAAACATGAGTGAGATTCTGGTGGTACTCCTTGTTCATGCATATGTTCTTATACAAGGGTGCTAATTCCTTAGTAATGACATGGAGCTAAAAAGAAAGGTGAATGGTATAGATATGCCTATCCAAACATGGACTGCTCTTTTGGATATACATGAGCAAAATTTTAGTTTTGTGGTCTTATCAAACATTTTTTCTTTGAAATTGAAGAGTTTTGATTCTGAATATGCCAAGAATTCTAACATAATTACATGATTTCCTCAGACCTAAGGAGAGGAGACCTCATCTAGGGATTGACCACAACTGGGGAGATGTGATTCCCTATCAATATTGCACAATCCTATGTGTATATGGTATAGATAAAAAACCTCATGTTCTTCCTAGGGATGTACCATTGAGGATTGACTTCTTAGAAGTCATGTGGCAACTTGGAGATGTAGAAGATAATTATTTGGTTAACATGAGGAAATGAACTTTGTTTCTTGCTTATATATTATTTCCAAAAAATTTCATGAGAACTAGGGGATGGAAGAACATCATTGATAAACTTAAACATTTGGGAATGAAGCGGCGAACACACAGAAATCATGACCCAGAAGGTTTTACGGTTTGGTTTAAAGATAAAGTAAAGGGAGGGAAGTTTGTTCATAATTTCGCTTTCCTTAAGGATGCTATTAGGAACAGTTTTTATTTATAGATTCGAGAGGATAGAAAAATGAAGTGAATAGCATTCAATAAATTGGAGAGAGCAAAGAAAGTGAAGGGTCCTCAATTCAAGGCTCTCCCTGACGTAAAGGATGAGATATTGAGAGTTGAAATAATGTTTCAAAATTTTGATAAGGTTGTGGGGAAGCTGAAAGAGGAAAGGGTAATCTAAGAAAAAGGAAAGGTTATTGTTACTGAAGAACATGATAAAGGGAAGGTCCCTATGGTGGAAGAAAGGCCAACACACTAGCCTCTAAAGAAAGTACATGTGTTTGTAAGGAGAAAGAGCACTGTGAAAAACCAGTACCACCCCTGCCCAATTAGAGTGGTCAAGGAATCTTCTCCTCAATTATAACTGCCACCACTTTCACCTCCACATTCATCTATTCCATAGATTATTGAAATTGAATCACTGCCTAGAGGACCATCACCACCAAGAGAACCACCAACAAAGAAACAAAAGGTGGAATCAAGTGGCCTTGTTGATTATTCCATAGATGATTCTGATGAAGAAATTTTGGTCATTGAGGATGAGATGAGGCAAGGTATGCCATCTCCCCCAAGAGACATAGTGCCACAAAGCTTAAGCCTCAGATTGAGTAAAGCTGATTTAAGTGGGATAAACAATGTTGATGTTGTCATAGCACAATCTTGTAAGAAGTTTATGAATGATGATGCCTTTGTAAAGGCATAAGATTTTCAAGAATACTTTTGGAGAGCATGAAGGGATGAGTGCGCTGAAAGCATAGATTTGAAAATGATTGCAAGCCTAAAATTTCCAAGAGAGGTCATAGAGGCTAAATCTCATGAGGAGATGAGGGCTAAGTACCAAGACATAACAACAACTGAGGGAAGAGAACTAGTAAAAAAAAGTGGTGTCCTCTTATTACTAGAATGGGATCTTGCCTCAACAATTGCTTTTGATATAGTAAGGAGGCATGATGCCCCTATTTTTACCACTGAGGAAGAAGTGACATTGGTTCTACAAGTATCAACATCCAATGCCTAATGGGGTATATTGGCTATTTGGGCTTTAGCCCCAAATAATAAGAAGCCAAAAGTTGTAGAGCCAACTGCAAGTTTGAGAGGAGGATTGGTAATCAAAATAGTATCTGATACATCTACAGTTGAGGCTGCTACATTATCTGTGAATGTAGCTCAATTCACAAAATCCACAACGGAGTTCCTAATAGAGGAGAGAGACAAATTCAGGACAAAGTACAATGCCATGGTGGTCGAGTACAATAAGGGACAACAAAATATTGTTGAGTTACAGTTAGAGGTTGGATTATTAAAAAAAAGTTTCAATCAATGCATGTATAGGGCCCCTCATAAGCAATAATTCTTCCTCATCCATCTCCATTAGAGAAACCACCATCTTCTCCTGCCCATTCCCCTATCATTCCAACATCAACTGAGGGGGTTACATATGATTCAGATGAGGTGCCACTTGCATCTTTAAGGCTAGGTACTTCTACAGAAGCTCCTCCAAAAGAGTTAACCAAGGAAGAATTGATGGAGCAACTCAAGACCTATGAGGAGATATGCCAACATTTTGATAAGTAAGTTTATTTGAGCAACATGAAGATTGTAACAGTTGTATTGGAACATTTGAATAAAAATATTGAGAGGAAATTGAATAGTATTCATTCAAATTATTCTTCCATGTTCGACGCAATAAAGATTTTTGATAGGGATAAGGAGGTTTCCATCCCATTTATGGACAAATGGATCCCCATATTTCAAGAATTGAGAGATATGGCTATTGGATCAAAAAATAATTTCAATAAACCACCTAGCATTGTCCTGACCCTCAAACTCGTAAATGGAATTAAGGAATATTAGGGGTTAATTAAGCCATTGGAGAAGAAAATCAAGGAGTTGGTGCAAAAAGTTTGATGAGTGGAGTTTCAGTTTACTCCTTGATATCTTGAATAAGGCTGGTGAAGTTAAGCCTATATAGTAATGGAAAGATCAAGCAAGCAATATGATACAAACTCAGGCAACATTGATCTGTAAAGAGGCCAACCAAGTGCTAATAAAGTATGGATAGGCTCTCTGACATAGGTAACTTCCTTGAAGAATTTGATAAAGAGGCCAACCAAGTGCTAATAAATTATACCCCATATAGGGTGAAGGCAGATGAGGTCATTATATTTAATTGGCCTTCTGATGAAGATTTTGAGCTCTAGAGGACCAAGCATGCTGATATCCCAGACTTGTAGGTTGCTGTAGTGGCATGATGGTGATGAATTTTGATTTTATGTCTTCAACAAGTAATGGTTTGTAGTAAGGATAGTTGCAGCAGGAGGAATACAATACATGACCTTGAAATAGTATAAATTAGGCCTTTGATATATCAATGTTCAAATATTGTATCCTCCTCAAATCAAAGTTGATTCAACAACATGGTGCTGATGTGGAGATAATTTACCTTTTCTCTTCTTCTTGTTTTCATGCTTTTGGTACTACAATTTTGGAAGCACGTGGAAAAGGTGTTGCTGCTCATGGAAAGAACATCTTCACTGACTAAAGAGACTTTTGGAAGGTGGGAGATATCTTCATTAGCGAGTGAGAAATAAATTTTATCTCATATGGATATTTCCCTCAGGTTTTGGCAAATATAATGGTCTTTTGAAACGTAATTGAAAATGTCAAATGAAAAAGTGACATGTGTACATTGGCCTGAGACTTGTTTTGCTTCCTTGTTTTTATAAAAGGGAATTCATGGCCAATTGTATGGGTTGTTGATTGATCTCAGAGAACGATTGTATAAGGGACAATACATAGAATAGAATTGAGTCTGTATCTAGGTTTGAGTCTTTTTTTTTTTGTAAGAAAAATTTGATAATAGTACTAGCATTTGGATATAAAGAATGACATATCTTCAAAGCCAATTCTCTCCTTGTGTATTCATCATTTAAATTATTAATGAAATAATCAAGGGTTGTTTCAATGGTCTTCATTGTGTTCCAATGAATGTGTGGTTTTGTCTTTGTCCTAATTTAAAGAATTGGTTAAATTGCTTTTATAGAATCATAGGTTTAATTGATTTGAATATTAGGATATGATAATGAGTTCTATTTTTGAGTAATCGAGTATAATGTTGTAATGCAACATTGTAGAAGCTTTGTAATGCTAAGTGTTAAAGCTATTTTCAAGTTTGATTTTCATTTTATTAGACTTCGTACCCTGGATTTAGGCACTATTTTGGGATTTGCGTTTGTGTTGCAATACTCTTGATCATTTACAAACAATACATTCAAATCACTTAATTTTTTAAATTTTTGTTGAAATGTATGTCAAGTTAAGGTTTACCATGCTCTATTACTTTTGAAATAATTAATATATAAAGGATTTTCCAGATCCCTACATCTATTGAATTGTTAAGCAATCATAAGTAAAACTTATCTGCTATTTACAATGCATAGGGTTAAATGGCACATAGGATCTTAAATACATTGTGGGATCACCCTCCTAAGTTTTGCAGAGCCCAAAGTGCAGGAGGAAAGCCTTTGCAAGCTTTCACTTGTTCGTTGGCCAATCCCTCCAATTAGCTAACCATTGGAAGTGGAAATTTCATAGGCTATATTGTGAGATTAGCTTGGTTCATTAAAAATAACCAACAAGTTAAAAGCTTTTGATGCATTTACCTTTATTCAAATCACCTTACTCAACCGATATAGGATGTCTAGGATTCTTGAATGCACATATGATGCCAACATCATCTAAAGTCTATGACTCCCTAGTTGATAATTCAATGAAGCCCTCTCTTGAATACTGAACTGCTTAATATAGGATTTGTAGTTCCGTTGAGCTGTGTGTATGATCATATACACCATCTAATTAGGCACTAGGGGAAGCTCTACATGGTATTCCGTGCTATTTTAGAATTGAACTTTGACAATAATCACTATTCATATATTTTATCTTTATTATTATTTTTTGAATCTATTGTTATTAGATTGGATGGTTAAGTGGATTAAAGAATGTGATTGCTTTTCCCAACACTTTATTGAGATAATTGCAACTAAATTCAAGTGTTTTTAAATTTATTATTTTTTGTAGTTGTATATATGAGTCTATCATTGGGTTGTTTCTTTCATAGCAATCATAAGTAATTGGAGGACCTCATTCTAATGTGGGGCCAATTTTTTTTATTGGATTATAAGATAAGGAAATATAATACAATAACAAAAGGAACAACAACATCAAGCACCAAAGAAACAAAGCTAACTAGGAAAATATAATGTCATAGCTAAGACAACTCATAACAAATACACATAAAATAAAGAGGAGTCAACTTAGTTGAACAAGAGAATGCTATCTAGTAGTGAGTAGAAAAGAACAACTTTGAAACATAACACATCCCTCATATCAAAGTTACATGTATCAACAAGGAACATTGAGGAAGAGGAAGGATCGCCTAGGAAGAACGCTAGAACAAAATGATCCATCTGGAAACAACATCAAATCACCAATAGTAGTAGCACAAAAGGTCAACTTAGGAACACTTTGAAGTCTCAAAACCATCCTTATCTTCGATCCAATAGTGAAGGGGAGGGAAAATACATCCACCATAGGAACATCAATGAGACCAATGCTAATATGTTGTTTGTAGATGTAGGATTCAAAGTTGTTTGAAGACTATCAAATTTCCAAACCAAACAGAAGGGTGTTGTGAGACATGGTTTCGACTAAGGTGATATCTTGTTGGCTCTTCCTTCAATCGCAAAATCAATTGCTTATAATTGTTAATATTGATTTGTTATTGTGAGTGATTACTATTATTTTATTGATTGTACAAATTGAATTCTTTAAGATTTTTATGGAGCCATTGAGTTTTCTTTCAACCTTATGTGTTAATCCAAAAATCAAATGCCAACTATATATGTATGTATGTGTAAACTAACATGATTGTTTTATAGCTATTAGTTGTTATACTATTTGAGTCTAGATCATACTTCTCCTTAGAGGTGCTATAGCTTTTATAAAATGATAAATTATTGATTTTCTACTAATTCAAACTTATAGACCAACATCTTTCAATTATTATGAAAATTTCATGAGGCTCATATAGTTTAGTAATTATATATCCTATATTTTTTCTCAACTATTTGACGAACTGCTTTCTTTTAGGATGATGAATAATTGTTTGACAAAATGCTTTGTCTAGTTATTAAAGTGAAATAATTGCTTTCTTCCAAAAACTATAATAATTAGATGGTTTATTGTCAATAGTTTATTTAAATTCAAAGATGCTAGATGGTTTACCATTAGATTCTTCATTGTAACAGATCCTAGTTGGTTTATTTGTTGGATCCTTTCTTTAATTTTAGTATATTATTTATCATGCTTGGTGTGTAATAAAATCAAGTGATTTTATTCGTAATTTTGACATTCACATTGCATTCAATCAATTTGACTTGATCAAAATTTGTATTTTACTATCAACTATTTTTGTTTGATCAATTCTATAACTTTTCCATCAATATCTTTTAGTGTAATTCCATTATCTTCCTTCTATGCTCTTATCTTACCCATATCAATAACTTAATAATTAAAAAAATTAAGATTCCAAATGATTAAAAAAAATATATATTTGAACTAACACTCTACAAAATTATTTCAACTAATAAACCAAAAAAATATATTCCATAATAATCAATCAATAAAAATAAAATTGTAAATATATTTTATAATAATTAATTAATAAAAATGATATGATTCAATAAATTTATAAATTCCTTCGATTTCCTAGAACACATCTATCACATCTAAAAGTTCAAGTGCTATTATATAGTCTGATGAGAAAAAAATCTGTCATTTTCTTTTATATAGTATTGGTTCAGATTGTTGCAGTCCTTCCAGCCACTTCTTCCAAGTCTACCGTGGCTGACCAGATTTAAATCTGGTACGAGCAGGGAAGATCATGGGCATATGGCGCCCCCTGAAAAGACTGACAGTCCTTTTCCGTCAGTCTCCTGCTTCCGATACTGTAAAATCCATCTCATCATCTACATTATTAAGGCATCAGGTAAAACAATTGATAGCAATATCTTAATTTTCCTCAGGTCTGTTGGCTTATGTATAACATAGACCTTTTACATGTATATTGAATACAAAATTGAACATTACCCAGTTATCAATTATTGGGTATCGCAAATGTGAAGTCTTAGTATTACATTCCACTAAGTATTACGAGACTTGAATTTTCTGGTTCAGTGATGGCGCATCGTGTTGTTTGTTTTGAAAACAAGTTAATTTTTGTTCACATAGGTAACGGTCTGGTTTGAAACTTCCAAGAGTTAGAGATAATTTCAATTTTACAAAGAGCACATGCTATAGATAAAAATTATTTCTCCCAAAGCATTCAAGGTAAAAATTAAGGAATTTTTTCATAAAGTTATGTTTATCAAAAACACCTCCATATAAATCTCTGGAAACTTTTGTTTAGATTGATGTGTGGGACTTGGATCTTGATTTCTTGGTTTTTTTTATTTTTATTTTTTTTAGTGGAGTTGAATTGGGCTGTTATTTTCTCCTTATTTTGGGCATCTATTTGCTTTGATTCATTTGAGAATCCATGCGTTGAGGTCTTCTTTATCTTTAAAGTTGGATATTATATGGGTTATGTTTTTTCCTTGGAAAATCTTGGGCGAGGTTATGCGTCGCCTGCAAACTGGGGTGTGGTAAGCTGGGAATAAATTCTTTAAATTTGTAAACATGGTTGCACTTGAATGTACCCTATTATTGTTGTATCACGAACTTATCGCATGTCTCGTGGAGTTCTAGGCTACTTTATATTCGTGATAGTTTTTTGTTTGTTTTAGGTAGCACTTCTTCAGAAGCAGAGCTACTATATGTCATGAGCTTGTCCATCTTTCAGTTTTTGTGTCAGATATTGAGCTAAACATGGCAACTCTTCGCACCGAGAAGCAAGTTTAAACAGTTATGGTTTATCTTTCGCGTCATTCTTACATGACATTTAAAAATATATATATATATATTAAATTGTGATTATTATTAGAGTATTCAGTTATTTGAAGGCCCAGTTCTCAAGTTATATACCAAACTCTGGTATCAAAACCCATCAACTTCAGCTTACCGTTCAAAGGAGGCTTTCCTTGTAAATAATAGAAATGCCCTTGAAAATAAAGCATTTCTAAAATTTCACCTCCACAATAACAGAACTGTGCAGTACACGGCAATAAATTCCCTCCAAAGTATCTAGAATAGAGAAGTAATAAAAACAATACAACTGAATATGGAAGCAGTGTATGAGCTCTGATGGTCTAGTTCAGCACTTGCATCATGAAGAGACTTAAGGGCAAGATGGTTGTTGGAGCTAATCCTCTTCTCCAGGGCTTCTTCATCCACTTTTCCATCATTTTTTGCAAGGTCAATGATGAACAAGCCAATGTTCCAGGGAAAGAGATCCCTCCTGTAGTTGCTGAAGCCTGCTTGAGAATTCAAAAGAATCCAACAGCTGATGGGCTCACATTTCACCACCAGTCACTTTGAGATCCAGTACAGGCAAGTTGGAGCTTGATGGGATCGTGGATGTTGGGCAAGGAGCTACTGGAATCCAAATTAGATTGATTTCCAACTCAATGGTTTGGGTATGAGGGGTTAATTCAATCGTAATCAGGAAGTGCCATTTATGTGGAGGAATGGACAGCACTTCAGAACTACAGCACGTTGTACAGATTCATGGGATGAAGACATGGACATGGTGCCAAATCTAATAGATCAATCTATGTTTCCCTTTAAAGGTCCTTCTATTATGATTAAGCTAGTTCTGCCACCAACAAAGTTGGCAGGTAGAGCCACATTGTTTATTGCCTGTTTTTCTAAGCCCAAGGCCACCTTAGGATCTAAGAAGACAGTCCTAATCCAGTCCCACTGAATGATATCTACAGTTCTCTACATTGCGAGCCACAAGAGTTGTCTCTGTGTTCTATACACATCTTTAGGAATAGATATGGGAGTATCAAGCACAAGAAAAGTGAAGATAGGTAAAGCCCGTAAGACAAACATAATAACTAACGAGAATAATTTGTCCTGCCAAGGTCAACAATTTATGGTTCCATTTA
The DNA here is from genome assembly GCA_007115665.2 of Sequoiadendron giganteum. Classification (NCBI taxonomy): domain Eukaryota; kingdom Viridiplantae; phylum Streptophyta; class Pinopsida; order Cupressales; family Cupressaceae; genus Sequoiadendron; species Sequoiadendron giganteum. Next base: position 109,731,499 of record CM021104.1, on the reverse strand, counting down.
TTTATCGGTTCTGAATTTGTTTACCACCTCTCTCCCGCTGCTTCTTAAGTTAGTAATAGAGATAAGAATGCTCAAGTTCTTCACAGGAAGAGAAGTTATCTGAAATTTTCAAACATCCTACATTCTTTGTTGAATTTTACAATCAATTGAAATGAAAGAGGCAAGATTCTCTTCATAGATTTCTTGGCTTGGGCCTTGAACATATTCATTAAGGTGTCTTCTGAGAGTCACTGCTTCCACAAGATTGACTTACCCAAGAGAATTCTACCATCAAGAAATTGCAAGTTGGTCAGGGCTTTCTTCAGGTTAAGCCTTTCAACTTCTATATTATATTTGTCTGAAAATATTTTGTGAACTTTGTAAGAGTCTCAACTCTATTGGCATTCTTTCATGGCATCAGCTTGTTGTATCCTCGATGAAGATAAAACCATCTACAGGGAGCATTTCTTTAGTGATGGGAGCAGCAAAATTTTCATTCTCATTTTTTCTCAGGGTGTATGAATTTATTCAGATCTGTTGGAATGCAACAACCAAACAAGATAGGTTTGTAGTCGAGGGCTTGCTCCCAGATGAAGCCACCTATTTAGGTTTTCACAGTCTTAAGAAATGGCTACATAAGGTCCATGACAAGACAGTTCTGAGCATAGGTCACTAATTTAATTTTTCCTTTGGCAATTCTATAAGCTCTTAAATAACTTCAAGCATTTGTCCAATCATCTGAAATAAGTCTGCCCTTCAAAATTGAAAAGCAATTTTCATGAATGGATCATGGTGGAAATTCTTTTTAGAGATCAAGCCCTTAGTGCCATGGCTTTAAGAATGATCCTGCTTGACCATAAAAATAAGGTCTTTCTTCAAATGCAATGATCTTATCTGCTACACAGGAGAGTGTTGTGACCTTTTTTCACACATCACCCCATCAAGATGGGGACCCCCTAATTTTTGTTCCATTCTGGTCTTTTGGCTTTGGTTCGCTCTCTCTCTGGTCTCTAGTCCTTCCGGGGATGTCCCGTTGTTTGACCCAGGTTGAAATTTTGGTTAAGTCTGTGTAATTAGGGTTTTCATCCTTCAGGCTTATTAAAGGTCAAATTGAGTTATAAAATTGAAATCTAAGCTTAGTGCAGCAGTCAGAAGACTTCCAGCAGAGTCCCCCTAAATTTTCACTGTATTCCGGCAACTTACTATTTTTAGTAAGTATTCAATTTGGGACTATTTTATTGAGATTTTGGAATTCTGTCAGTTCCACTGCATCCGGGTGACATCAAGCTGTCTACATGTGAATTTTGAACCAGATCAGACGACTTGCTATTTTTGGCATTTCAGGCTTTAAGAGTCAAATTAGGGTTTCCACATGAGCTTTTCAGATGCATGTCTGGAGAATCCTTCTGGGATTTCCAAAACCTTCACAGTGATGTAACATGCAAACCCAGACGACCACTTTCAGAGTTCGGCCTTCGGAGGCTATTTTTAGGGTTCGCATGCAATGTTTTTCAACGCATGTCGGGTTTTTCTTTATGGGTTTTTCGAGAGCTCCACAACAAGGTGACATGCAAGCGGAGAAGATCAAAGTTTAAGGACTTACTATTTTTAGCCAGTGCATGCATGCAGACCAGTTTTCTGGGTTTTTCTGGGTTTTTTGAGATCCCGCAGGCAATATGACATGCAAAACCATCCGGCAGTGGATGAGTCACTTTTCAGACAAGTTTCTATTTTTAGCAGGTACACTCTGGCAGCCGCCCCCAACACTCCAGTTCAGCAAGCTGAACGACATGCAGAAGGAACGAAGTCAAACGGAGACCGTTCGGGATACATACAAGTCAAATTAGGGTTTCCACTTTTATAGGGGGTAAAATCCAAAAATAGCCGAAACGAAGTACCCCACCCATGTCAGCACACTTCAAGGTACCTGCTGGCAAAATTTGAGCGAAATCGGAGAACTTACTATTTTTAGTAAGTCAAGGCACGGCTATAAATAGCAGGTCTGCACCCGAGGTTGGCATCAGAGTAACACTCAAGCTATCAAGATCAAGCGTTGCAACTTTCAGGCAAAACGGAGCTACTGAAGTCAGAAAGTCAGAACTTACTATAAATAGCAGGTGGCTATAAATAGCATGTCAGGGCAGAGGACTGGCAGAACAGGTTCACCAGGTAGAGAATATCATCTGATGAAATTTTTAGGCAAAACGGAGCCTTAGAGGTTGAAAATCAAGGAATTTGCTAAAAATAGCACAACTTGCTAAAAATAGAATGCAAGAGCAGGGGCAGGCAGAGGCTTGAAAATTGTCTAAGGCAGAAATAAAAGTAGACCTATCAAAATGCGCCCTCAAGAAGAGATGCCTTCAAAACGCCTAAGGCATAAAACAGAAGCTCATACCTCAAAATGCGCCCAAAGAGGAAGGAGAGAGGTGAAAAGTTTCTAAGTCATGAAAACGAAAGTAGACCCAAGGAAATGCGCCCACCTTGATGACTCTCTCAAAAACGCCTAAGGCATGAAAATCAAAGTAGCCCCTTCCAAATGCGCCCATGGTGAAAATGAAAGCTCACATGTTGAAATGCGCCCACCTAGCAAAACAGAAGCATGGGGTCTCATTTGCGCCCAAGGAAGAAGAGATGCCTTGAAAAAGTTCTAAGGCATGGAAAGTGAAAGCTCACATGTGTAAATGCGCCCTCAAGAGAAAATGGAAGCTTGGCCTAGCATTTGCGCCCATGATGAAGAGGAGATGGCCGAAATTTTCCTAAGGCATAAAATGAAAGTAGAGAGGTCAAAATGCGCCCTCAAGAAGATACATGGCTTGAAGAAATTCTAAGTGGTGAAAGTAAAACCAGACACACCCATATGTGCCCTCAAGAAGATAAAGTGGCTAGGACTTGAAAAAACGTCTAAGGCATGGAAATGAAAGCTCAAGACCCCATATGCGCCCAAGGTTGCTGGAGAGAATTTCCTAAGGCAACGAAATAAAAGTGGAACCTAGCAAATGCGCCCTCACCTTGAAAGGATATTCTAAGTGTTTGAGAATTTTCTAAGTGAGAAATCAAGGCTTGCATGAGTAAAATACGCCAAGGTTGCTGGAGAAAATTTCCTAAGGCAACAAAATAAAAGTAGACACATGAATATGCGCCCAAGTTGAAGTGGAGATTTTTTTTAAATTTTTCTAAGTGTGGAGAATGAAAGTGGCTCATGCTAAATACGCCCTTGATTGAAAATGTTTCTAAGGCGTGTCAAGGGTAAAAGCTAGCAAAATAACACTTCACTAGGGAAAAATACGCCCTTGGCATGGAAGGATGATTTGATGAGTTTTAAAATTCTCCGAAGGCAGTTGAAAGTTGACGAATATTTTTTTTCAAGGGGAAGATGTGATATCGATGAATATTTTCCATGGGTCAAGTGAAAATCAAATGAACCCGTTTAAAATGCACCCATGAGTTAACAGAGTTTGAAAATTAATTTCCTAAGGGAAATTTTAATATTTTCAGAGGAAATTCGTTTTGCCTAGATTATTTTCCTGATGGAAGTTAAATCTCAGAGGGTGAATTATTTCGAGCAGGCGAATAATTTTTAATCACCCGGAGTTGAACATTTTAATGAGAGAATTTAAAATGTCTAAGGCAAATTTTATGAAATCGAGGATTTAAATGACACACATTTTAAAAGTTGGAAATAAATTTGCAACTCCCACGAAATTTTTCGAGTTGAATTTATTTAAACACTGCGAGATTTTAAAATGGAATTCAAGTGATTGTTTTTCTCGCGAGTTGTTTAAATCGCCAAGGTTAACTGACAGACTAAGAGGAAAATTCGAAATTTGAAGAAGAAGGAATCATTATTAATGGCGACTGCCATAATGACCGGCTGACAACTAGCCCACTACTGCGCTTGAATTAGAAGATTCTGAACGAAGATAGTGGAAAATTGATGAAGGTGTTAAAAATAGCCCCAGCACTACTTAGCAGGATTCTCCGGGAAAAGTTATTTAAACAATCTCTTCTTTCATTTCTCCTCACATTGTTTCGAAGTTGAAGTTGCTGAAGAAGTTCTTGAGAGATTGAAATATTTTCCAAGTGGTTGAGGAGAGAAATTCTGTGAGAGTTTATTTTATTTCGGAGTGTTGAGTTGCTGAAAGTGCGAAGTGCTGGAGAAATCTTCATTTTTCGAGACTCTTTCTTTCAAAGAGCTGAAAGTGTGTTGCTGCAACTTCGAAGTTGAAGGTTGAAGTTATTTTCCAGAGTTGCTGGAGAATTTAATTCTCAAAGAGCTGAAAGTGGAGTTGCTGCGAAGTTTAAACGTTGAGAAGTTGAGGAAGTTGAAATTTCATATTGCTGGCAACTCTTTATTCATCTAACTGCTGAAGTTGACAAAGTGAAGTCAAGGTTCGAACAATTTGTGCCGGAGAAATTAGCTACATTGCTGAAAGTTATTAGCTTGCTGCGTTTTTTCTTCACCAGTCAGAAGTGCAGTTGCTGAGAGTTGTCTCTAAACTCAGAGATTTTTATACAGTACGAGGTTTGGAGTTAGAAATTTATGCCGAGAAATTTTATTTTCAAAGCTAACTCCGTATTCGCAGCCATCTCGGGAATTGTTTTATTTTATTAATCTGCAGCCTAGCTTATTCTTCTATTTTATTTTGCAGATGGCTGGCGCAAAGGATGTTGTAGGAACAAGCAGAGCCGCAGGCAGAGCTGCAAACACTGAAGCAGGCAAGGCTGGCTCATCCCGGCAGGCAATGATTAAGAGGCTCGCTAAGCCATTTCTCCCAAAGTCAGCAATAGTTTCAAAGTTGGCAGGATTAAATGATACCAACCTTGGTTCATTCAATCTAAATGCACTCAAATCGAGGATGTTCGGGCTAGGGGGCCATCAACCATCCCTCACGGCACATAATATAATGAAGAGTGGAATCTACGCAGCTGCTAGTTTTCCGCCAGCAATTCAGTGTCCGGAGCTAATTATGGAGTGCGCCAATCACTACAAGCCAGAACGTAGGACGATTGTCTCTCCGGATGGTAAACTGCTCGCCAACTTCACACCGGATGACATCGGAGAGGCATTTGGGATTCCAACTGCTGAGGAGATGTTATACAGAACAAATAAGAGGGCAGACAAGATGTACTCTTCCTCTTTCGAAAGAGTCACTGCAGTCATCAACAGAGTTTGGATGCAAAAGCCGAGGCCACCCCGCACTAAGCTCCCAAAGCAGATAATTGCCGAGGACGTGAAACAAGAATACTGTGATTTGATAATGATGTTGAGCCGGGTGAATGGGAGTGCACAGGCTTACATTTTCGAGCCTTGGATGTTCTACTTCATCGAGATCATCTTGGAAGGAAAAGAGTGTGTCGATTGGGCTAGGATGATTAGCAACCACATTGATGAGCAATTCAGGAGCTTGAAGGTGACGAAGACTTTCTACATGAGCTCATATGTGATTTACATGTTGGCCAGAATGATTAAGTACAGAGGGATTTCGTACAAAGAGCCAATCGGCTGTGCCCCTGGTCAATTCAAAATTCATGGAAAAGCACATACCTGACTTACATTTAGCTAACATTGCCAACTATAAGCGGGCAAATGATGCATTCTAATGCACATTGAGACACCTTGACGGTAGAGAATATCTAAAGAAGCAGACAGTTGAGGGAATATGGGTGATGGCTCATCCAATTCGAGAAATTCACATATATTAGAGTGCGGGGGTTCACTTATTATCCGTATGGGTTACCACGATACCGCGATCTATAGTAATGCTTGAATATCTAGGCAATTGATTGCCTACGATAAGATTGAGAAAGGAAAAAGAAGAGGTGGGCTTGATTCCCTATCCACCACTTAGGAAATTCCATTGAGAGTGTCCCTCTCTTCTGAGCGACTAGAGAGAAGAGACGAAGCTGCAATCTTATCATTTGTCATATCACCTGACGGCGGATTTCGATCCTTCTGGGGAACATCAGGATGGTCTGAGCGTTGAATCTGGAAACACCGAGCTCATACGGAGGACTTAAGGCAAATCACGGTGGATGAGAGTGAGATAAGAAGAAGGATGTTTTCGGACTTCCTCTCCAAGTTGATTAGAGAATGTGGTGTCGAGTTCGGAGCCAGTGGAGAGGATAATAGCGTCATGGCAGACTATGGAGTCGATTAGGGATACTCATCCCACCACACGATTGGTGAGCCATAGATCATGAACTTGGACACTCTTTCTATCCGTGACTTTTACCCGAGGACTTGGGTCGTGGAGACGTATCTGGGAACTTAAGAACCGTCGTCGCCCTTATAACTTGATAAGAGCGACCAAGGCGTTATGTCGGTAAAAAGAGGGAAACAAATTGCTCAGGCATCGGGGGCACAAGTGGAAGTGCCAACCCAACCGATACCGTTGAGGATAGAACAAGCATCACCCGTGCACTCACAAACTCAGTCTTCGAGTTTGAGAGTGGTTTCATTATTTGCCGATCAGAGGGCAGGATTGGAGGAAGAGCGGGGACTTGAGGAGGGAGATCAGCCCAACGCCCGGGAATCAGCTAGTGTCAGTCTATCCAGGGGCGGCCAACAGGAGGAGGAAGAGGAAACAATGGCCGACACCCATTTTCAGCGGATGTTGGACACGGCTTTGGAAGAAGAAGAAAACACAGAACAGGGGACCCAAGGGTCGGGAGATACCCAGCTTATAGAGGAGGATGAGCCTGAGCAAACCAGTGCAAGAAGAGAGGAAGTGCACGAGAAGGAGGCAACAGAAGAACAGCCCCTTGTTGTT